>CM064911.1:15753594-16118961 GCA_032727855.1 Quercus ilex subsp. ballota | reverse complement strand
TGGACGTTTGCATAATTTCCGAGCTTCGAATGGAGAAACGGATCTCAAAATCGGAATGTATGCGAAAACTTGAGTGGGACAGGCCTCTTTTGAAAATTTCGACTTTTTGGTCAAAGTAAAAAGTCAAACTTGGTCAAAGCATTTTCTCTCCCTTTTTTTTTTTTTTTTTTTTGGCGGTTCGGACTGGGTCAGGATCAACGGGTCAAACCGGGTCGGCCTGGTCAAACGGGTCAAGTCAGTGGGTGGTGACGTCATCCATGACATCATAGAGATGAGGGCGCGTCAACGCGTGGCGCGTGTACGCGCGTGACACTGTCCGGCTCATGTGAGCGCGTAGAAGGCAGGAGTGGCGGGTGTGAGCGCGTGTACTAAAGCAGCCAACACTGGTGGCGCGTGCTGCATTTTTTGAGCCTGAAATTTTCAAGTTTTGTAGTTCCAAGGCCGTACAAGACCCCTGTAGTGTTAGTTTCGTGAAATTGTGAACAGATTTGCACAGTTTTGAGAAACTAAACCGTTGGTCATTGCGAGTTTATGGCAGCGCGTGGTGGCGCATGGTGGCTCCGTTGATGATGATCTTTCTGGGTTTTGTAGATCGAAGTCCGTTTAAGGTCCCTATGGGTTCAGTTTTGTGAAATCCTAAATAGATTTGCACAGATTTTGAAAGACTACTCCGTTGGTCACTGTGAGTTCGTGGCCGCGCGTGGAACCACGTTGGTGAATACCGGACCCTCTGGTGGCACGTGGCGGCGAGTGCCTTACTCTTTGGGCCTGAAATTTTCAGGTTTTGCCGAGAAAAGGCCGCTGAATCTAGTGGTATGATTTGTTTTCTGAATTGGTGAGCAGATTTTTTACAGATTTTAAGGAGAAGGCAACGATATTCGAAGATTGTTGTAGCGCGTTCTTGCTCCGGTGAGATTCAGCTTTCCTGGGTTTTGTTGATTTTTGTGCACTGGGTTGACTGGTATGCTCAGTTTTCTGAAATGATTTCTAGGTTGGCACAGATTTGAGTGAGAAAGCCATGGGTCACTTATGGCCTTAGTCTACTTTTGCGGTAGCTATTCTGACAAGGTTGTGCCAGGTTTTAGTCTTGAGGGTCAGAAGGTAGGTGATGAGCCACCATTTTTTTGTTTCTCTTCGTTGAACGCCATCTTTTATCTTCAAAATTCGGTGTAGACTTCCTTGACTTTGAGGGCTTTTGAGTTTGCAAAAATGACTTTGAGGTTCTGCCATTTTCACGTGAACACAATTTTTTCCACTATTCGGTTGTTGGAACCATTTACTGGTTTACTGACTTTCTTCATTTTTCTTGCCTGTTATTTCAGAAGTTTTCTATATAAAGGCATGTTATTGCCTTCATCATTGAGGCACATGCTCAACCTTCAGCTTCCTTCTCTTGCATTCAATGGTTTTTTTTTTTTTTTTTTTTTTTTTTGTACTTGCTATGAGATCTTTTCCCTGACAAATTTTGTTGTTGCTTGTTTTTGTTTTGCAGCACAGTTTCCTTAGGCTTTGGGTTTTGACATCAAACTTTACGTTGACGTTCTCATAAAAGTGTTTGCATGCATTTGGTGGCTTTGCATAGCAACGTTCTTGCAGTGATGTATGCCTTCATGTTGTTACATTATTTTCCTGCAACAACATTCTTTTAGTAATATTCGTCTTTGCAACGACGTTTCAATGAGGATATTCAGCCAGGCAACAATGCTATCGCCGGTACTTGTCTTTGAAGTCGTATCGCCTTTGGTGTTGGCAATAAAGCAATACTAGTACTGGTCGTTAATGAAACTATGCTAGCACTTTTTTGCATGAGCATGTTCCACACTTGTCTTTGCAATGTAGCCACACCAATTGTTCTTATCATGAAGCCGCGCAAAGTTTGCATTTGTATTGAGGCTACATCCATATCTTTCTTTGTGTCAAAGTCGCGTCACCACTTATCTTTGTCATGAAGCTGTGCCAACTCTTGCATTTGCATTTGAAGCATCACAATTACTTTGTCTATTGAAGCAATATTTGCACTTGTCTTTTATAATGAAGCCTTTTCAACATGAAGCCACGTTAACACTTCATTTACATTAAAGCCGCGCCAACATTTATCTTTGCCATGGAGCCACGTCAACACTTTATTTGCACTGAAGCCATGCCAATATTCGTCTTCACCATGACATCGCATCAACACTTCACCTGCGTTAAAGTCGCACCAACATTGGTCTTTGAAGTTGCATTAGTGCCAATTTTTAGAGGCGACAAAGTTCAAACATCGAGGCTAAATAGTACTATCGCCAGACATCAAGATTTTAGAAACGCCAACAAGATTTTGAAGATGCAAGAAGATACCAACAAAACCTTGAAGTTTCAAGAAACTCCCATCAAGACTTTAAGGATACATAGAGACTTTGAACATGCCACCAAGAATTTGAACATTGCACGAATATGCTTTTAGAGGCGAGATGAAGTAACACCATCTTTAGATGTTGGAAGAAGGTGACGTTGTCGAAATTTTAGAGACATGATGTGAAACGGCACCACTCAGAAAGGAGATGATGTGGTTCAAATTTTGAAGTTGTGAAGTGGCACAACCTAGAAAAGAGACAATGTAGTTTAGACTTGCAAAGTACAAGAAGATGCCCCCAGGAGATAAGTGATGCAAAACATACTTTAGAGACATGGGAGGATGCCCACAGAAGAGGGGCAATGCCATGAAGACTTCATTCTTTGCAAAAGAGGTTGAAGATTTTATTTTACTCCACAACCAAGAACTAACTTATGTTTATCATTAGTTCAAGGAAAGCCGAGTAACACCAATTCTTTGCAGCTGTCATTTTCTACCACAATGATCTTTGAGCATCATGTAGTGAGCAATTGATTGATCCTACGCAACGCCTGCCAATTAAAGGGATCTTAAAAGCATATTGACGACCTTTGAAAAATTCCTTAAGCTAGACTGGCAATCCTTCTTCTTTTCATGTGATTGAACTTAGTAAATGATACCAAGTTGCCTACGTACCCCGGAGAGGGATCAAGTCATTACGTAGTTCAAAAGTTTTTTTTTTTTTTTTTTTTGATGATTTGATTTTTGTTTTTTTGTTTTTTTGCAAAAAGGAGGGCTCAGTGTGTAATAGTGGGTATCACCACTAATCGAACCCGAGACCTCTCAAGGGCGACTTGGGCATCCAACCACTATGCCACACTAGCAATTGGTGACATAGAGTGGGATTAGTTTCTCCTTATTGGTATGCTTTCAAAGGTAATGGGAAGACATCATGTACCCTTGCAGCACTGTAGTGGGTAGTTTAAGCTCTTGCCGATGAGTAATCCCCGAATTTCAAGCATAGAAGTGTTTAAGGAACTTCCCATTGATGGGGCCGATCCTTATTCCATCATTGTCAATCAATTTGTAAGCTTGGTTGGTGTTTGCCCCCTGCGTGAGAGTTGGAAGTACATCACAAGCAACGGTCACATGGTTTGACCCAACAACTTCATCAAAGTCTAGATCAATCTTGTTTTCTTTTGCAAGTTTCATGATTTGTTCTTTGAAGACGAAGCATTTTTGGATTGGGTGGCCAATGATGCGATGATATTTGCAATAGTTAAGGTCATCAACTTTCCCTATGTCTTCTGGTCGCCTACATTCTGGCAATTCAATCAGCTTCAATTGCAATAGTTGTTCTAAGATGCTTGGCACACCTTCATCAAGGAAAGGATATGCTTTTTGCTCACGTTCCTTAAAAGTTAGGCGACGCACTTCGTTCTTTTGCCATCCTTCAAGCTGTTTTTCATTTGCCTTCGCTCCTCTTCTTGGAACCTTGACTTCGGCAGTGTTAACAACCATTGGGTCTTTGAGGCTGACTTTTGCATTCCTATCATTCCTCCTTACTTCCTTTACGCTTTCCTCAGGTATGGGAGGCTTTGTATTCCCACGGCTAGCAATGCTCAGCTCCATGTCATGCGCACAAGTTGCTTACTCTTCAAATGTTTGAGGTTTTATCCCTTGAAGGATGTAAAGAAGTCCCCAATGCATGCCTTGGATGCACATCTCTACAGCAGAAATTTCAAAAAGTCTATCCTTGCAATATAGACTCAAAGAACGCCATCGATTGATATAATCAACGACAGGCTCATCCTTCCATTGTTTGGTATTGGTAAGCTCCATCATGCCTACCGTGCGTCGTGTGCTGTAGAATCGGTTGAGAAACTCTCTTTTGAGTTGTTGCCAACTGTCGATTAACTCAGGTTCTAAGTCTGTATACCAGTCAAACGCATTCCCTTTAAGCGAACGAACAAATTGCTTTACAATGAGGCCTCCTTGAGTTCCTGCATTCTCACAAGTTTCTACAAAATGAGCAATGTGTTGCTTAGGATTTCCATTGCCATCAAACTGCAAGAACTTAGGGGGTTGATACCCATTTGGCATCCTCATATTGTCGATGCATTTTGTGTAAGGTTTTGAATATGTGAGAGAACTTGTAGAAGAACCTCCATATTGTGCTCGGATGGTATTTGTTATCATGTCTTGTATTTGTTGGACTGACAGCGAAGCAACCGTAGTAGATTGTTCTTGTCAGGGAGTGTTTTCAATTTCTCTCCCTTCGTCATCCTTTGCGGATGTGAATTTATGACCATGGCTTGATTCACCAAGATCTCGTACTTCGAGTTTGTTCATTAAAGTTGCAATTTTGACATCCTTTTCTTCAAATGCTTTTGTGAGAAGGACAACCCTTTGTTCCATTTCAGCCATCTTTTCTTCCATGGTAGAGGTGTTAGTCATCATGACTGACACAACTTCCCAAGATGATGGAGAAGAAAGTGATTTGAAGTGGGCACGTGAAATCTCATCTTTTGGGTTCCCTTTGATGGTAGAGAAATCGTGCGACCAACTTCTTGTGAAGGAAGAAGGGGATTTGCCCCCATACTTGAGGTGTTCTAAGGTGGAGATGTCCTTATTGATGACCTTGTTTCTTGTAAGAGGGTCTAAGGAGAAGATTGTCTAGACCTTGGCTTCCTTGGTTGATTGAGATTAAAGTTGATTGTTTGCTTTGGGTTGGCTACAATTGATTACACCAATGTAGTTGTTGGTGGTAGTCGTACCAAGTTTAGTTGAAGTAGCTATTGTTGAAGCTTGAATGTCCTTGCTAGTAGCCATTGAAGTTGATAGCAGGATGATGAAGATTTCTTTCTTTGAAGGAGAATGAGATGAGAGGCAGAGATGTCCCACTGGGCGTGCCAGAATATGTGGACGACTAAATTTCTCGGTTCGAAATAAGTCAAACAAGTAAAATAGTTTCACAAATGTGATTTTGTATTGATGAATGTGTGGTACAATTCTCTGTGATTATAAAAGAGTGATCCTCTGATTCGATTTCCATGAAAGATTTGTTGATTGGAGTTGTGGTAATGTGATTTTGACTGGAACACCAAATATACTTTAATTTGGCTGAAGAATGGATCGAAGACCTCTGAAACAGAATTACAATGAATCTCTGGCGATGAGCTTGTTAGAAATTCTTTGTTCTTCGTGTTCTTCGGACATTCTTCGTGTTCTTGGTGCGTTCTTTGTCTTTGAAGATTTGTGGTGGAAGTTCTTCGGGGTTTTAGAGGCTTGAATCCGTAGAGTTTCACTAATTTGTTTTTATTGAGGTTTCTAGAGGCTTTTGAGCTTGATTCAAGTAAACTTTGAGATCTAGGCAGGTAGTTTGGATGATTCTGCTTCGAATGTTCTTCGTGTTTGAGGGTTGAAGTTCTTAAAGTTGCTGAAGGCTTCAGGGCTTGATTCTAGCAGAGCTTCTGGACTTCTGAATCTTCTCTGATGTTGCTTGTGCTTCAGATGGCTTGGTGCCCTTTCTCCCCAGCTCTCTTGATCTCTCCAAATGCCTTAGGAAGGCTTCTATTTATAGGAGTTTAAGGGTGGATGAGTGACACGTGGCAGAGCTTGATTGGTTCGCTTACATCATCGCTTACACGTGCTAGACTGATTGTGTCATCGCTTACACGTGCGAGGTTGCTTGTGTCATCACTTACACGTGTGTTGATGTGTGATTGGCCTTTGCATGACACTTGGCAAATTTCTGTTGGTTTCTGAGTAGTGATAGTAAAACCTAGCAGCAATATGTGGTGCTTTGTAATTGGTTGTATTTTGTGGACTTGGTAGTGTGACGTGTCAGCTTGTGATAGGTCGGAAATTTTCCCTCTCTACACCTATGTTTGTGCAATATTTTTGAAGAATCAAACTTCTAGATACTGTGTTTGATTTTAAAGCTTTTACATTTGAAGCAAATGCTAAAAGAAGATTAGAGATAATGGATGTCACCAAAGTATCTTGATTTGTTTATTCTCATATTTGACATCTTAGTTTTGTTGGATAAATATTTTGTGTTATATAATGTTATTTTTGTAATACTTTATTTGTTTTTTTCCTCTAAAAGTCTCGGTGCAACTTAGAAAATTTTATTTTGTCAATAAATTATTGTATTTTGTTGTTCCATGTTTCACAAAAGTTTAAATATGGTAGAAACATAATTAGTACATCTTTGTTTCATCTTAAAAAGATATATATAATATGATTTTTTTTTCAACATATGTATATCTTTTTTTTGTATTAGAAATATTGATTTTCATTAATTTTATGTGCATTTATTAGTCCTATCCTATTGTTGAATGGAAGTTAACGGAAGACAAGATAGATATTGCAGCTATGTCTTCGTCTTTGCATCTTTATTATGAAATTGAATAGGAAAGTACTTCAAGCAAATCGACGGGTTCAAGTTTGTCTCGCACATTGGGTGGCTGAGGGACACTCATTAGGAAAAGCACCAACCTCGAGTCATGATCCTGCATTGCACAGGGTTAACAACTAGTAATATATATGTGCTAGGAAAAAAAAAATTGAAGAAGAAGAAAGGAACAAACTCACCACTTACAGGAAGAAAGGGAACGAAGAAGAAGAGAGGGACAAGAGGAAGACTAAAGAACAATTATGTTTTGAGGTTAGAAGGGTAGTGTAGATGAGAGTCATCAAATGTGTTTGTGGTTAAAAAGCAAGGGTAAACTTGGGTTTTTGACAAATAAAATAAGGGTAAATAGGAGAGAACAAGACACTTTCAACTAGGGGTGTTCACCAAATCACTCCAACCATACGAGCTCACCCAATCAACCAAAATTGCCTGCAAAATAGAGTAACCATATCGCACTGTAAGTAACAATAAATTGCACTACATAGTAGTGTGTGGTGTGCAATTTTATGATAGGAAAACCACACAGAATCACACCTCACCGCACCAACACACACACACACATATAGTTTAATATTGTATGAAGTAAATGGCCAGCCTAGCGTCAATGCATTCTAGTTTCACTTAAAAAAAACTACTTCGTTTTGGTTAAATACAAAATTAAAAGTTCAAAACCACATTTACTTCTCCATCTCACATTCTCACTCTTCTCTCTCGATACCCTCTCACACTTGCTCTCTCTCAAGTCTCACCCACTCATCAAAACGTAAAGTTGGGTGGGGGAGAAGTATAATATTGGATTGAGAGAGAGAGAGAGAGAGAGAGAGAGAGAGAGAGAGAGAGAGATAACGAGACTTTGTTGATCTGGCTTTGGCGTCTGTTTCAGAAGCCTACTTTGCTTATATATATATATATACTGACACACTAGTCTAGATTCGTTAGGAAAAAGATTCCAATTATTATTAGGTTTTACAACTTTTAACTAAACCCACCATAAAAGTTAAAACATGGCCTAGCTTCCACTTGGGTTTGGGCTTTTCAGTATGACCTCATCCTTTTTTTTTTTTTTTCCGAATAATTCATCGAAAATATAAATTTTTTAAATAAGTTTTGTTGTATTCATATTTGTTTAAATAAATTTTTGTTGGGTTTGTAATTTAATACTTGTTTTGGGGTTTGTAAATCGAAAATATGATTTTTTTCAAATATATACATTCATATATAAATAAGTTTTGTCTCATTCATATTTATTTAAATAATTTTTTGTTGGGTTTGTAATTTAATACTTGTTTTGGGGTTTGTAATTTATTTCATGCTTTCTTTAAACTTGTTTCCATTATGGTTGTGATAATTGAAATTTGAAACTAGTAGGCATGACTAGTAATGTATGTATGGAACATTTTTATGAATTTTGTGGTTGTTGCATGTTAATCATTTTGTGTTACAAGTTATATTTGTTTAATGGGTATAATTGTGTATGGTTTACTACCATGGGCTTTTTTTTGTTTTTTTGGTACCTATTTGTGGTGCTTTTATTTTAATTTCAATCTATCATGGATTTTTTTTGTCTTGTATATATTTGTGTTACTATTTTTGTTATATATATTTATTTAAAACTTATTTTCATATAGTCATGGTTATTAATATTAAACTAGTAATTAACTATGACATCTTGAATAATATACCAGCTCAAAATCGTCCAAATTGCACCTTATACATTACACCACACATGTGACCATAAAATTGAAGTACAATGTGGTGATGGTTTTGGCCAAGCCGCATGCAAAGTATGGTATTAAAAATGGCTAAAAACCATAGTGAATCACTCTGCAAACACTCATACTTTCAACAATAATATTTATGAGCTGAGCTAATGCAATCAATGCTTCTTGGTATTGATGCTTTGATGGTAGAAACATGCAAATTCATATTTATGGGCCAAAACACGGCACTTAGTCTTACTGAACACAATAATTTCCTAGTTTGCAAATGTAAACACGTTGTTGGCCTAATATGAATTCTGGTGAAATTTAAAGAGTTAATTTTGTATTTTTGCTTTTATCTTCACTAAGCTTAGCATACCATGTGGCCAAGTTTTTTTTTTTTTTTTTTGAGGAAGAGCTTCTAGTTTGGGTCTAGGCTTGAACAAATCACATTTTTCTATTATTTTTATTACTATGGTTATTGATTTAACAAATCACATTACTAGAAACTAAAAACTGAAAAAACCAAATTCAATTGGGCCAGCTCGTCCACTCCATTTTTGGTCAATTCTGGCCCAAACCAACAAGATCAATCCAGTTGTAAAACCTGTTAAAAAAATCGGTTGAACCGGATTGAAATCACCCCTAAATTTCACTCCAAATTGGCAAATTTAAATATCCACAGCAAAATATAGATTTATTAATTTTTAAACAATTCTCAATATTTTCGATATATATTTTTTATTGATACAACATAGAAGCATATGATATCCAAATTTATTCCATTTTTTCACCCATAACATTACATAATAATCTCTTCATCCAATGTACACTACTGGTGTGACAGAATTATCTATAATAGATGTAAGTAACCAAAGATAAAACAAAATATGTATAAACAACTATAAGCAAGGCAATTATTTCTTTTCTTTTTCTTTTTTGGCACCAAAAGAGCAAAGCAACTTAAGCCATGGATCTTTTAAGTAAAAAAAAAAAAAAAAAGGAATATTTCCTGTTTACTTAATTCAAAATAAGTTTAACAATGTGCCCAGAATTAACTTTTTATCAAAAGTTTATTTCTTTATTTGTTAAAAGTTGTAAAAGGTATGGTTATAATTTTTTTTTTTTTTTTTTTTTAATTTAGCTTGAAGAATCTGTACATAAACAACTTATGCTAATCAACCAATTCATTACTAGAAAAACAAATACACACAAAATTCATTTCCAATTACAATATGAAATAAAAGGGACACATAAATTGTGGTGAAAAAGTTTTTACATAAAGAGTTTTATTTTGTCCCAAGGCTGTCTTGCCACATCTTTTTGTGACAAAGACTATTTTGTCCATGTCAATCAACTTCTCAGTCTTCCCAGGCACTAGCTTACACACGCATGGAATGTCCGCTTTTTGGACAACAATATAGAATTTTAGAGATGGATTTATTTTTGGCACTTTCATTTTAACGAAAGCAACACATTTTATTAGAAATAGAGTAAAAGAGAGAGAAACTGGAAAACTGAATTTACTCTTAGATTGAAGAAAATGAAAAGTGATTACAAATAATTATCACCTATGCTTTATATACACGGAAACAAGAGCTAACAGAGACTAACAAATTTTCCCTCCAAAACTAACTAACTAACTAATTATTAACACATCCAATTACCATTTGACATATGTCACTTCTATTTGCTTCTTCTTGTTTCTCTGACACGTGGACTCTCTATTAGTCTTTCCTTCTTTACTCTGCTTACTCTGCTTGTTCCACCGTGTTGACCTTCTTCAATTTTAATACTCCCCCTCAAGTCCTAAACTGGAAGATCACGGACTTGAAGATGAGTTTCAATCTGCAACTCCTTTGGCATGAAAATATCTCGTAAACCCAACTTCTGTGTTAATCTTGTGAAGGAATTGAAGCCTAAAGCTTTGGTAAACACATCAGCCGCTTGAGCATTTGAATTCAAATGAAAATTTTTAATCATACTCTCTAGAATTTTGTCTCGAACCAGATGACAGTCTACCTCAATATGCTTTGTCCTCTCATGGAAGACTGGATTAGCAACTATATACAAGGCTGCCTGATTATCACAGAAGGGCATAGCTAGTTTAGGGTGCTCAATTTTTAAATCTTTGAGTAATTGAAGTACCTAGGTTAGTTCACATGCTACACTGGCCATTGCCCTATACTCAGCCTCTGTTGATGATCGTGAAACCACTCCTTGTTTCTTTGATCTCCATGCTGTGAAACACTCTCCCAAATACACTGCATAACCTGCCAGTGACCTCCTTGTATAAGGGCATCCAGCCCAATCAACATCGCAGAAGGATTTAATGTGTAAATCAGAGGTGCATGAGAAGAAAAGTCCCTTTCCTGGTGACCCTTTAATATACTGAAGGATTCTGTGAGCAGCAAGTAAGTTAGGTTCTCTAGGTTTTGAAACAAACTTACTCAACCTATGCACAGCATAAGTAATGTCAGGTCGTGTCAAGGTTAAGTATAACAATCTCCCAATCGACCTTCTATACATTCCAGGGTCTGCTAACAACTTCCCTTCATATTTTGAAAGCCTTAGATTTTGCTCCATGGGAAATCTAACTGGCTTTGATCCAAGGAAACCAGTGTCCTTCAAAATTTCAAGTGCATATTTTCTTTGTGTCAAGCTGATGCCTGCATCAGTCCTTGCTACCTCAAGACCTAAAAAATAGCTCAAAGGACCAAGGTCTTTCAAGTCAAATCCATCATCTAGCAACTTCTTCAAATGGTTCACACAATCAGGATTGTTGCCAGTGAGCAAAATGTCATCAACATACACCAAAAGCACTATAAAAGAAGTCCCTTGAGTGTGAGTAAATAGTGAGTAATCAGACTTGGATTGAACAAATCCCATTTGAAGAATGGTTTTAGAAAATTTGTCAAACCATTGTCTTGAGGCCTGTTTAAGATCATAAAGACTCTCGTTTAGCTTGCATACAACATTCTCCCCCTTGTTGTGAAAACCAAGTGACAGGCACATGTACACATCTTCATTTAAATCACCATGTAAGAATGCATTGTTAACATCCATTTGGTGAAGAAACCACCCTTTCACAGCAACCAAGGTGAGTATAATCCGGACTGACACAGACTTAGCCACTGGTGAAAAAGTCTCAGAATAATCCAAACCAAACTTCTGTGTGAAACCCTTAGTAACAGCCTAGCCTTATATCTTTCAATAGAGCCATCAGGTAGATATTTAACCCTATAAACCCATTTACAACCTATAGGGCTTTTACCATGAGGCAAAGGCACCAAACTCCAAGTGTTAGTGACCTCTAAAGCCTCTATTTCCTTGTCCATGGCAGCCCTTCATTCAGGATATTGTACTGTCTGATGGAAGGAGGCAGGGTCTGAAGGAGTGGAATTAACTGGCATAACAAATGATTTGAAGGTAGGGCCAAGGTGAGAATTGTCTAAATAAGCTAAAACATCATATGGCAGACCAGAATGGGGCTTAATGCTGACAGACTTGGAGGCATACTGAGATAGGTAAGGAGGGGGTTTATGTGATCTAGTGGACATTCTGATAGTAGGATTAGAAGCTGAAGGTAAGGTGAGTGGTAAAACAGTGGGTAAAGTGCTAAGAGTTGAATTGAATTAAGGAAGGGCAACAGGGTCAGATTCTGCAGAACAGGTATTGCACTAGGTGCTACACTAGATGATGCACCAAGTGCTGCACTGGGTGTTGCACTAGGTGCTGCAGCAGGCAGGATGCTAGGTGCTGCTGGTGCTGCATCAGATGGTGCAGTAGGCATGGTGCTAAGATCAATTGAAATAGAGGAAGGAAGATTAACAGTATGAACAGAGTGAGATGATTTTGAAGTACAATGAGGAAAAAAGAAATCATCTAAATAGGAAGTGGAAGGCTGTGAGGAAAGAGAATAAGGGAAAATATGATCATAAAAAATAATGTTTCTTGAGATGTGAAAAGAATTGGAAGTAAGATCAAGTACCTTATAGCCCTTAATGCCTTGGGGATAGCCTAAAAACACATACTTCCTAGCTCTAGGTGCAAATTTGTCTCTATTATGAGGTAAAGTTGAAATGAAACACAAACAACCAAAACATTTGAGATGATTATAAGATGGTGCAGATTTAAAAAAAAAAAAGTTCATAAGGACTTTTGTTACCTAAGGACTTGGAAGAAAGCCTATTAATAAGGTAAACATCAATTAAAATGCAATCTCCCCAAAAACATAAAGGAAGTTGAGATTGAAACCTTAAAGCTCTTGCAACATTGAGAATATGTTGATGTTTTCTCTCAACAACAGCATTTTGTTGAGGGCTATCAACACAAGTCAACTAATGCAAAATGCCATTTGATTGAAAGAAATCCTTAAGATAGAACTCAGTTCCATTATCACTCCTTATAGTTTTGATTTTGCAATTAAATTGAGTAGACACCATAGTAGCAAATTGTGGAAGATACACTTGTGTTTCAGACTTATGTTTAAGAAAATATACCCAAGTGCATCTAGTAAAGTCATCCACAATTGTTAAGAAAAATTTAGAACCATCAACAGTGCTTGTAGCAAATGGACCCCAAAGATCACAATGAAGTAAATCAAAAGGATTAGTTGAAACATGAGTGCTAGCTATAAAAGGAAGTTTCTTCTGTTTTGAAAAATGACAAATATCACAAGAAGAAGTAGTTTTATTGATATTAACATCATGTACAATTTGCTTCAACAATTGGAGTTTGGAATGAGATGGGTGTCCTAATCTACTATGCCATAAAGCTGATGAAGAAATAGAAGTGACAGCAGCAACAAGTACAGATGCAGAAGATCTACAACCTGAATCTTGCAGCAGAAATAGGCCATTGTGTGCTTTACCCAGACCAATTGTGCTCCATTGAGCAAGGTCCTGAATAAAACAACAATCACCAAGAAAAATGAGGCAACAGTAAAGTGATTTTGTGATTTTGCTGACAGAAATCAAGTTGAATGTAAAAGAGGGCGCACACAAGACATCAGTTAAAATTAAGGTAGAAGAAATATGCATTGCGCCTATATGTGTGACTAAGGCTTGATCCCCATTTGGCAAATAGACAAAGGTATGAACTATTGAGGTAATGGAAGTCAATTGAGCAACAGAATGAACCATGTGGTCTGTTGCTCCAGTATCAATGATCCAAGTATTGGGTTTATAAGATTGCTTATCAACTACTTGAGTAGCAAAGATAGAATGAGAAAAATTAGGTGGAATCTAAAAGGAATTACCTGAAAAGTTTGATGAAGTAGAAGGAGAGGATGATGTGGAAGGTGAAGGATGTGGAATGGAAGGGTAAAAGTCATAACAGAAGCAGCTTGGTGACTAGTCTGAGCATCATTGCCTGATCTAGTAGCCATATGGCACTTTAGAAAATTTAGAAATTGCTCATGTTAAAATTTTAGACCCCTTAAAACACAACAATTGGATTAACCTAGTTTATTTAGCCAAGTGATTAACTTAGTCAAATTATGCAAATCTAGGTTAACACAATCAAATAATCATATCAAGATATAAAGTAGCGAAAACATAAAGAACACAAAGATATGATCACCCAAGAAAACCGAACTGGTAAAAAACTTGGGGAGGATTTAACTTAGCTATCCTCAAGGTAAAAAGCAAATCCACTATATGAAAGAATCGAAGTTCATACAATAAGTCTTACAAGCCCCCACGCTCGACTTCTTATTGTTACCCACCAGTAGAACTTACTGACACAACCACGTGCAAACTCCGAATCCACGGACTCCTTCTTTCTTTGGCCTTTGCAAAACACAAACACCCACGTCTGTGACTTTGAGATCCTACTCAAAGGTTTAGCAACACAAACTCACCTGTTTGTGACTCCAAGACTACCCTTGAAGGTTTAGATCATCAACACCTTTGATGACTAGAGAAGGCAGCAACTTCTACAACACCGGATCTTGAGATTCTTCAAGAAATAACACTGGTAGAAAACATAAGAGAGCTTTTGGGTACAAAACCCTAGATCTACAAAAGAAGCACAAGATGTACTCTAATTTCTATATAAAAAAATAAAAATAAAAACTCTCAAAACCCCACCTAGGGTTAGCTTATGATGTCCCATTAAATACTGGAAAAAACGGCTCGCGATTTGGACTTCAAACGAATAAGTTATGGCCTTTTTACGTTTGCTGATATGCGATTTTCGATCAATCGAAAATCCCTAGCATCAATCGAGTATCAATCAAACCAACCAGCTTGTAACTCATTTGTTTTTATCCTGAACTTGAGTTTTTTGTCTTGGGCTTCAATGTAGACCATTCTAAACTAATGAGACTTAGTTTTTGTCATGTTTTGTCATGGTTTGCCAACATTACAAACTCAAAACCTAACAACTCACATTGAGCTTGTGACAATGATAACTGTGGACTAGCTTGCACAAAATAACCTGCACCAGAGTGGCTAATATGGTTCTGTAAAGCCAAATCTAATTGAACACCAACACCTTGCAAATCTCCTCCAGCCAAAAAACCAAAATGCACACCACTAGGTAGAAAACCAGAATGCATATTTGGATTAAATCCACAACTTCCTGTGGTTTGCATTGAAGCAACTTGATTTGCCATGGCCTTGTTACCTCCTTTTAGCTTGTAACCAGGGGGGTAACAATGGAACTTATAGCATTTATCAGCTATATGTCTAGTAAAGCCACAATAAGTGCACACAGGCCTATCTTTCTTGCCATTACGCCATTTACCTCCATTCTTTTGTCCTTGATGACTAAGAAAACCTTTGCTATTATTCACATACATAGCAGCAGAATCACCTGATTGAATCATGTTGAAGCTTTGACCAATGTTTCTCCTCTTCTCTTCTTGCAAGATCAGAGAGCACACTTTGCTAAGAGAGGGCAAAGGTTCAATCAGTAATATCTGACTTATAACATGGCCCATCAAAAACCTAAAAACATGCTCCTTATGATGAGCATCTAGTTGAGAAGACTTAGAACCACAAGTATAAGCACATGTACAGATTGTAAAAGGCTGGTAATTAGCATATTCATCCCACAAGGTCTTGAATTTCTTAAAGTAAGAACTTACTGAAAGTGATCCTTGTGCAAGATGTGCAATTTCCTTCCCAAGCTCAAACAATCTTGGAGTGTTACCCTGAGATAGCCTATCTTTGAGATCAATCCACAAATCTCTGGCATTGTTGATGTACATAACACTAGCCTTCAAATCCAGACTGAGTGAATTAGTTAACCAAGAAAGCATTGTGGTATTGCATCTACTCCAAGAATTATACAATGAAAAAGATGAATCAGGCTTAGCAATCGATCCATCCACAAAGCCAAACTTGTTTCTGGAACTTAGAGCCAAAAACACAGATCGTGCCTAACTCATGTAATTCTCTGGACCAGTGAGTGGTTGCGATGTGAGCATGAGACCTGGATTTTCATTCGTAGGAAGAAAGAAAGGATTATTTGCATATTCATCTGCTATCGTTGCATTTGAAGCAGGTACTGAATGTGCAGTTTGAGATTCAGTGTTGGTTGTGGAATCGGAAGCCATATATGAGAAAAGAAAAGGAAAAACGAAGCACTAAATTCTGGTTGGGAATTGAGAAAATGAAAAAGAAAATCTTAGAAAACCCACTCTGATACCATATTAGAAACAGAGTAAAAGAGAGAGAAAATGGAAAGTTGAATTTACTCTTAGATTGAAGAAAATGAAAAGTGATTGCAAATAATTATCACCTATGCTTTATATACATGGAAACAGGGGCTAACAGAGACTAACAAATTTTCCCTCCAAAAATAACTAACTAATTATTAATACATCCAATTACTATTTAACATCTATCACTTCTATTTGCTTCTTCTTGTTTCTCTGACACATGGACTCCCCATTAGTCTTTCCTTCTTTCTTCTTTACTCTGCTAACTCTGCTTGTTCCACCGTGTTGACCTTCTTCAATTTTAATACATTTATATTTCAAATCCTACCTAAACAATGTTATTGTTGTTACTAGATATTAGAATTACAGTAATGACAAACAAAGCTAAAAGAAAAATGTTAATATTGAAGTTCATTGCCATATTAAGTGTATGTTGGTTTGCAATTAGATTTAAAGAGAGATAGATACAATAATGTACATCAATACATCAATACTAACTTTTCCCATTTTATTCATATGTGCTTTACTATCTTTCTGCTTTTCTTTCCACGCATTGGATCATGGACACGGCAACCTCCCATCACATGGTGTGCTCCAAATCTTTATTTTCCACACTCACTTCATCCCTCCCATCCTATATTATCATTATCCGCTAGGGAAACAATTCATTGTAATAAATAGTTGAAACATAGATTTTCATTTTTCATTTTATGTCTCTATGAATTGGATTAATACAAAATGCTCCAAATGGAGTCACATAATTAACTTACCCCAAATTCAAACATTTGTGCATGAATTGTGGCACTACTTTCTCATGATCAAGCAGCGATACAACCAGACAACATCAAGTGCAATATTTGTGTAAATTTTTTTTTTTTTAATTTCTTCCAATATCCCAATATTGGTTTTTCCATTGAACACTTATTTGCAAAGCCATTAAATTGACATTTGTGAGTTTTTAACAATTTTATCTTTAATTGAATCGATTTCTTTATACTAGTACCATGATGGTCATGCCAAAATTATGAAACATGTTAAATACCTTTCATGCAATGGTCACATTGCTATGAGGATTTTTCACATGAGTATTTTATTTAAAATTAAAAAATTAAACAAAATTAAAATTAAAAACTTGTAGATTCTCAATGGTGTTATTTATGTCAAATACCTCAATTTAACTTCAAATAGATTCATTTCAAATTAACCTTGCTCAAATTCGCAGTTCACAATAATAAGGCCCACTCTAGGTCCAACTCAATACATGTGTAATTTACCAATGGAAATAAAATTTTAATTTTTCCACTTGTAGCAATTTTATTTTATTTTATGTATGTGCGTGAGCATGCGTGCGTGTGTGTAAGTTACACACACACCCGTGTATCTTGATCCAAAGATTTCACCCTCCACCTAGCACTTCCGAGGAAAGATGTACCAATTGAGTTAGAGCCCATTGGTAAGATATTTACTAATAATTAATCAATGAATTTGTGCACTCCATATAAAAATATAATAATAATAAACTAAAGAAGCTCTTATTTTTATTTTTTTAATTGATGCATGGACTTTTTGAATCTTGAACCCACATTTCCACCCTCTAACTCTTATGGAGAAAGCAGTGGCATTTCAGAGCTAATTGACAAGCAATCAAATATATAATATAACACCAAAATCTTCAAATGTTAAAGAATCACATTCATAATTGTGCACTCTTAATCCTAAAAAGTCATCTTCTTTTGAGTTCTAAACTCTTGGTTTATTCAAAATAATGGTATAATTTCTTTAAGCTCCTTCAACTGGCAATTCATTATTTAACTCACCAAATTATCCTTCAGATAAACAATATGAGATAGGCAAGAGTCCTATAATGATTATCTGTTCAGTTCATCATTGGAGCAACACTGCAGATCAAGCAACAAAATCATATTAACTTAAATTTCTTTTTTTCTTTAATGGCAAGGACAATCACTGCACTTGATCGCATTGATTATTTCAACCATAGCATTTGCAAGTAGTTTATCTTTTTTTGTGTATAAGCAGACCAACCCGCTCCTTGATTTAGAACAGTTTGAAATTTTTGAAAGAAAATCTGCCAAGAAAGACAAGAAACATTAAATTCTTCAAGTTGAAAATCCATCATTTGCTTGCATGGATATTGAAGTCGTATGGCAACGATGTGGCCTTTTTTGGGCTAATTAATTAATTTGTGATGTTCGGCTGGGCCATTCTTATTGTAAGGCCCAAAGCAAACAGGGAAATTTTGTATTCACAACTGCAAATTCTATTGGTTTGGACAGGATCCAAACAATTTTTATTTTAATTCACACTTTAAAGGAGTAAAATATATCAATTGAAAGTTTATGAATTTATTAAATTCTTATAAACTGAACTAAAAGAGAGTAAATTGTAATTTTTTCAAAAATTTATTTTAAAAGAAACATTTTGCTTAATTGCAATTACATAATAAAAGAATAAGATTATTTACATTGATTATGCACTCATAACTTAAGAATAAAGTTTTTTATTTAATTCAATTGTTATAACAAATAGGAAATGAATGATTTGTGTGGGGGTCTGAGGACAACGCCCCTATTGGACCATGCTTGAGGAGCGGATAAGCCCAGTAAACAGATCCTATGGTGAAAAAACTGGTATAACTTAAAAAGAAAGTTTGAACAAGGGCCTCTAACAACCTAAGGAACGCGAGAGGAGCCCCGCCTCGGATGTGACCATCCCAAGGTAATCGTGAGGAGTATCGCCCCTGGTTTGGAGGTGTGGGCCGAGGCAACCGTGGCCGGTATGGATGGAGAGAGAGTGGGGAATGTGTCAAGGAAGTAGTACCCACTACCTCTGTATTGAATGCACTGCACCAACTAGGTTAGTCGCATTAATGACTGAATGACACTTGAATAATACCAGACAGCCTGTAGCTCACTCAGCACTTCCTCTAAAGGTGGGATGGGACAAGTATCCAGAGGGAATCAACCACCCTTCATGTGGAGGGTCAAGATGAAAGGCTAGCAACTATAAAAGGGGAGAGATCCCATTGAACAGGGATCATAACCTAGAGCTTAGGGAGAAATAACTCAAACTTGTAATCCCCAAAGTGTAACAAGCTCTCTTGGCTGATTGATGAGACATTAATACAGTCTTTTTACATCATTTTCACATGTCAGTTCTCATTTCTTTTCATCTGGATCTTTTTCTCTAACTTCAGCCCTTTGGATTAAGAGCCCATGTGTTGGTCCACCATACCCATCTCTAAAAATTAATTTTAATGGGCTTGCTCCCAAAGCCCAAGCCTCTATTTATGGGCCTTTGTGTTTGTTTTTTCCCCCACACAATTTGAATCCTAGTTTTCTTTATGAAAAAAAAACCATGCAATGCCACTAAGATACTAAACTCTTGGCAAATTATAGATACATT
This sequence comes from Quercus ilex subsp. ballota, assembly GCA_032727855.1. Taxonomy (NCBI): domain Eukaryota; kingdom Viridiplantae; phylum Streptophyta; class Magnoliopsida; order Fagales; family Fagaceae; genus Quercus; species Quercus ilex. The sequence goes on along the minus strand of CM064911.1, from coordinate 16,099,438 downwards.
TATATATTTTTTTAATTTATTTATTTAGAATCACATTTATTTCAGTTCAAAAAATAAAAACAAAACAACATGTTTAAGGTAGTCATTACCAATAACTTTTTACATCATTGGCACAATTTTGAACATAATGTTCAAACCTCATGCATAATGCATTGCATGTCAATGGCTCCAACTTCCAAAAAAGTAACCAAAGCAAACTCTCTGCTTGTATTTTTGCAAGAAGAAGTAAGTGTTATCCTAATCTCTCCCTCCAAACCCCTAAAAAACTACCTCTCACCACCACCATTGACCCCAATGGACCAAACCAACATACATATACATACATTCAAAGAAAAATAGATATGACAATGTACGTCAATACTAACATTTTCCTTTTAGCTTTCTTTGCCATTACTATAATTCTGCTCTGTGGTAACAACAACGATATGGTTATTGGCAAAGGTTGCCAAGGTGACTGGAAGGATTTGACAAACCCATTATCAGTATCATTGTGGAGATGAACTTATCTTTGGTTTCAACAAAAGCAGCACATTTATATTTCAAATCCTGCCAATCACCTAGGCAACGTTACTGTTGCTACTAGAGATTAGAATTACAGTAATGACAAACAAAGCCAAAAGAAAAATGTTAGTATTGCAAACTAACATACTCTAGATATGGCAATGAACTTCAATACTAACATTTTCCTTTTGGCTTTATTTGCCATTACTGTGACTCGAATTTATGGTAACAAAAACAACATGGCTGCCAACGTGATTAGGAAAATTTGAAATATGAATATAGTGGTTTCGTCAAAATTATTGTAATAGAAAAAAAATCTATCTTCACAATGGTGCATTACTGTCTAGAAATCAGACATTCCATGCATATGCAAGCTATGATTGACATGGATATAGTGGTCTTTGTAGCAAAGTATTGTGGCAAGCCATTGGCCTCTAGATCTAAGCGTGGAGGTAAGAAACTCTTTGGGAAATAAAACTCTTTATATAAAAGTCTTTTCTCCTTAGAAAGTTATTTTGTGTGTATTTTTTTTTTTCTTGGTAATGAGTTGGAAGAGTAGCACAAGTTGTTTATGTACAAATTCTTCAAGCTAAACTGTTAGGTTTTTGTTTTTTTTTTTTTTTTTTTTTTTTTAAATGTATAACCATACTTTTTACAACTTTTAACAAATAAAGAAGTAAACTTTCAACAAAAAGTTAATCCAAACGCGCATAGTCAAATTGTTTTGAGTTAGGTAAAAAAAAAATATTTTAAACTATTCAGAAAGCAAATTATTTACTATCGATTCAATCATAAAAAATAAAAAATAAATAAAAAAAAGGTAGCAAATTATTTATTTATTTTTGTCTATTGCTAACTGAGTATTCAAAATTCAAAAGGTAAAATCCATCATTACTGGTCACATGGCACGAGTTCCTTCTAGCAGGATGGTCTCTAATCTCAATAACTCTATTATACCAAAAATAGTTCTACTCATTATTTTGGGGATTCCAACTGTATATTCTATTCATAGCCGGGTTTACACTTTTATTTTCTGGCATTAAACTTACTTTTTGTTAGTCATTTTATGGATGAATGTAATTAGGACGTTAATTAGATGAATAGGTGGCAATAGAGTATGAGAAAGAAGCATTTACAGGTAGCTACAGTTTACAGTTTACACTTCCAACCCCCAAAATCAACATCAGTTAAGCTGCTACAGTTTGCAGGATGAATTTTTTTGAAAGTAGGCAGAGAGGTAGAAAGGGTAGTACTGAGTGCCTACACATTTTATCCGGCCCTTTATACGTCAATCGACTCAACCCTTGATTCTCATCACTACAAGGCTCTCTGCCCTAATGCGCGCATACATATATATATATATATATATATATATATATATATATATATATGTATATGTATATATTCATCACAAATCTATTCAAGTCATATGTAGTGTGCATTTAGATACTGCTTATTTTGCTAAAAACTGAAAACAATAAAAAAATAATAAAAAAGTTACTATTTACTATGAGATTATTGTTCATATGCTTGATGCACTGTCCATTTCCCATAAACAGTGCACCAGGCACTGGCTCAAAAAAAAAAAAAAAAAAAAAAAAGGTTGAAAAGCATCTGGGTGAAAACGCAGACGCAATCCGAACGCAACTATAATTAACAAAATGTTAGTGACAAATATAATATTTTTATTCAATATCAACTACAGAGTAACCAAAAATGGGAAATTTTGTAAAATGACAATTAAGTTAAATCTTGATAAAGTGTATGACCTTCTCGAATGGCCTTTTATCTAATACACTCTAAAGTTCTTTCAGTTTCCTCATAGAATTATTGATCTAATTATGGTGTTTCTTAAGGAGGAAAAAAAAGAAAAAAAGAAGAAGAAGAAGACAAATCATTTTCAACCATCTAAAGATAGGAAAAAACTTAGGTGCTCCGGGAGCAATGCTCCCTCCTCTCACATGAGGGTGGGCCCCACCCACCCCTCATGTGAGAAGAGGGAAGCATTGCTCCCGGAACATGTAAGAATTAGCCCTAAGATATAATTTAAAGGGGAACCATCCACTCTCACCTTACTTGTTCATTTTGTGCCTAGATCATTTATCAATAGATCTAGATCAAGCTCTTCATACAAAATCTTTACAACCTATCAAAATCCAGGGAAGACCCATCAATTTTAACCACGTGCTCTTTGCAGATGATATATTTTTATTCGCTAACGCAACAATAACTGACACTTTGAACCCCTTTAACATTTTCAACAAATTTTGTCAACAGTCTGGCCAAATATTTAGTTCTGAAAAATCGAAGCTCTATTTCTGTTGTAACACACCTGCGTCCAATATTGGATAGAAAATTGAAGCTCTATTTCTCTTGTCACATTCCCATTGTTAATGATCCAAGTAAATACCTAGGCCTCCCACTCAAAATCTCTAGACATAAGATCCAAACTTTTAATCTTCTCATTGAAAAAGTTAACTCAGACACAATTAGATAGAATTAATAGGTCCTTCCTATGGGAAGACAGACACAACATCTCAAAAATATATGCACCTCTTGGCTTGGGAACAAGTAACTCAGCCTAAGCTGAAGGTCTGGGATTAAGAACAGCTCGTTTAAACAATCAAGATTGTTTAATTAATCAAGCTTGGCATATTTGGACCATACCTAAAAACATGACCAGCTCTCTTTTCAAACACCGTTAGCGACACTTTTCTCCAAGGAAAGCACAAACCAAATGGATCTCAATCCTGTAAAGCCATTGTTAAGGGATGGGATTTAATGTTAAAGGGCATGATTAAGTTGGGTTGTAGGAGTTGGAGATGGTTCAAATATAAAATTTTGGATAGATAAATGGTTCCGAATAGCTATAGGCCCCCTTGGAAACCTCATTCTTGGCCCTTTCAATCAAGGAAAACTTAACCAAACAGTTTCCTATTTCATTGATAATCATAGGGTCTGTTTGGTTAAGCATTTTGGAAGATTAAAATAACGTTATTAAAATCCACAATTCTATTTTGCTACCATAACTCCTCATAGATTTTTTCATAAATGCTCAATTTAAACCCAAAACATGATTTTCTAATAGTTTATACAATGCACCTATTGTTGGAATCTTAATCATGGATCTTCCCTCACATATTCTACACACTATCTCTGCTATTCCCTCGTTCATCATCTCTAGTAATCAAGACCAACAAATCTGAAACTCAAATGCTGGAATTTGTTTTGTCAAATCAGCTTATAGGCATTTAATTAACTCCAATCATCTAGTGAATCATACAAGGAATTGGAAACTTCTTATACCTCCAAAATTGAGAATTTTTAGATGGAAATGTATAATTCTCAGAAGTGGTCCTTTCTATTATTTACTCAAAAAAGAATTTTTACAAAAGTGCTAATGTTTCCTCTCTCTCTCTCTCTCTCCAACAAAATGTATTTTCAGTGACGAATAAAAGTCCAGTTTTTCGTCATTAAGGACCTTTAGTGACGAAATTAGACTTTTAGTGACGAAACTCATTTCGTCACTGAAACCCCGTCACTAAAAGTCTTGGCGACAAAAAATTTCATCACTAAAAGTCCGATTTGATTTTAAAAAAAAAAAAAAAATTTAGCGACGAAAACGTTTCGTCACCAAATGTTTTCCTTGCTAAAAACACTATTTAGTGACGAAAATATTTCGTCACTAAAAACACTTTAGTTTATTAAATCATATTTAGTGATGAATAATTTCATCACTAAAACTATGTTCGAGTACATATAGTGACGAAAAAGTTTATCACTAAAACTATTTTTAAGAAAATCCAGGCACATATAGTGACAAAAATTTTGTCACTAAAACCATTTTTTACAAAATTTTGCTATATTTAGCGACGAAGTATTTCGTCACTAAAACAATTTTTTGTTGCTATATTTGTGACGAAAAAATTTGTCGCTAAAACTTATTTTCTGTTTTTATTTTTTTCATGGCTTTGATATTAACCTGTAACCTGTCATTACATTATTAAAATCTCACATTTGAATAACACATTTATAAAAAAAGATCCATACATTGCACAAATAAAAAATATAACAAGTATCCAATTTAAACTTCTTCCATACAATAATTGTTTGCAATACATACAATAACTCAAGATGTTTTATAACAACACAAAAAGGGTAGCATAATATAATTAGAACTAACGGAAGATGTCCTCATATGTCTTCAAGTAATGCCAAAAGTAAATCCCCTAAAAGCCACCAATAAGAAATCTGCACAAATATAAAAACAATACTACATTAAAATCGTAAAATAAAAACATTAACTATGTTATAAGAAACATTTCTAACAATGCATTAAGAGTAGCCACACCAATAAATTAAAATCACAACTCCTAATGTATAAGTTGTAGAAAGCAAATATAGATTTTCAATACCGAACAATATCGGACTTCTTCTTAAAAACCAAGTTTGAGATCTCCTCTTGTGTAAGAAAAATTGCATTAGGATCTTGACAATGATCCGCTTGTTCTTTAAGAATATTTTCCTATCATTTGAAAAAGAGAAAGAAACAAACAATCACAACATTAATACTACATATGTTATAGTTTTACAAACATGATAGGGATGGAATGATAGGAATGGAATGATACACATACATATGTCGCTTCATCCTCATGGTGTATCCACATATTTGTATTTGGATTGAAATGAACATCACAAGTATAGAGTTTTACAAGTATTTAAATAAAATAAAATACCACCACAAAACCAATCTCCAAAGTCACAAGTATAGAGTTTTACAAGTATTTAAATCAAATAAAATACCATTCATCACATCCAATCAACAATACTCATTAACATTTGCAAGAAATGAAAAACACTCACAATATTAGTTTAATCCATCTTATAACACTATGCAAGCCACCCACAATATGGTTAGAGAATAGTGTTTCTCAAAATACATTGTTTTAAAAGAATGAAAATATTTGTTTAGAGTTTTGTAACTTAGTGCATAATTAGTTTTCTTTTATTAAGACAATCAAGGTTCGAAACACCCCTCTCCTACTATTGTAACTTTCAAATCATGTATTAAAAAAGAAGAAGAGAGAGAATGAAAACACTTGTGCCTAAGTAGAAACAAAAATGAAAATCAGTCATTGAAAACACTTTCCAAAATTGTGTTGTTTGAACTGTCTTTTGACTTGAGAGCTAAAACTAGTTTATTTATTTTATTTGAAAACATTTGTCTTTTGTACTGTTTCCTGAATTTATATTGAAAAACCAAATTTTATTTTATTTATTTATATCTTGATTGTATTAAGATTATAATTATTTGAAAAGCCAAACCAAGTTAAAGAAAATATATAATATAAAGTTTATTTCTTCCTTCCCTAATATAGCTTCCTCAGTCATTCTTCTTAAAATAATAATAATAATAATAAAAGAAATCAAAAAAGCTTCCTCAGTCATCAAATGATGTAGTGTTAATTATTATTGTGATAATTGAAATTAATTCTCCTTCAATTCACAGTTAGTATTGGTCCTTCCCACATGTGAATCACAAATTTGAACTGAAAAATCATTGGATTAAGCTTAACCATAGATAATAGGTGCATATTTAATCATTTAAATGTGAAAAAGGTTGATTTGTATGTGTATAGTACTTTATTTAAAAAAGTGTTACATCCATAACATTTTTACAACACATTTTCATACAACACGTGAATGATTTAAAGTTTTTAGCACTTCATATCAATTTACTTAATGCTTCAAAATTTTTGTTAGCTCAGCTAATTTAAAAATTGCATAGAATGCTCATAAATATTCCGGAACTAATCAAAAAATTGCTAGCAAAATTTACCAATAAAACTTTTGAAACTTTTTCCTTGCAAAATTCCTAAAAAATTATGGTAGTGTCTATTCATATAAATAAATAATTATATATATATATATATATATTAATTCCAACAAAGATAGGAGGATATACTGGATAGTAGGATTTGATTTTTTTTTTTTTTTTTTGATAAAATAACTGTGAACCATGTTTTTCATAATAGAGCACCCAATCCATATATTGCTAAGACCTAACACATTAATTTAATATGAATCAAATTAAGCTAAGACCGAACACATTGATTTTACATGAATCAAAGTCAACCAAAGCACACACTACTATCTTTTTTGGTTGATTGGTCTTGATTCAAGTCAGGTTAAGGGTGTTTTTTTTTTTTATTTATTATTATTATTATTATTATTATTATTATGGGAAGAAGATATGTTAAGTTATGGCCCCCCAAAAAAAAAGTGCAAGGTTAAGTAGTAGATCATGCTTTTAATATAACTTTGATTTGAGCTTTTCTTTTGCTTCGGAATGGAAATTATTTTGCCGTCTCTAAATATATGTTACTCCAAAATACAAAATCAGCCTTCATGTGCCTTTTTGTTTAGTTTAAATGATTAGCTTACGTTTTATAGAATATTATGAAATTTTGGGAAACGGACAGAATACTTGGAATTATGGAAAAACCAAATATATATATATATATATATATATATATACATATTGTAAGGACTTTGTCCGCTTTGGGGAGCCAAGCCCTCACGGTTTTGTACTCTTAACCGAGTGTGGGCAAGCAAGGAGGGTTTCATAGTCTCAGCCCCAAGACTTGCAATCCCACATTGGCTAGAGTTCCCTCCCACTAACGCTTTATATGCCCTTGGAGCTTGCGTTAGTGTACCACTAGTATCTCTTCCCAATGTGGGACGTAAGACCCAAGGGCAACCCGCACTCTTTTAAGAGTACAAAACCGTGAGGGCTTGGCTCCCCAAAGCGGACAAAGTCCTTACACACACACACACACACACATATATATATATGGATCTACCAAAAAATGACCGTGACACACACAAGAGCATGACATCCAAGGATAAGCTATGTCAATTTCAAGTTCTAGCTGTTTGCATGCAACTATGCACATTGAATTGGCTTTAGGGAACGTATATAGGCCAGAATATTCCTCATGGAGCAGGGGTTTTGCAAGATTATGGAAAATTAGGTTGTTCAAATTAGGGTGCACCCTTTTAGTTTTTTAATATACATACGTACGTACATATATATATAGAGGACAAAATCTACAATTTAATTATTGTAATTTATTAATTTTGTTATTTAATTTGTAATTTTCATTATTTTAGGTTTAGGGTTATTTTTTCTTTGTTTTTAGGTGTTTTTCTTTTTAGGTCAAATTTGGTTTCAGTTATGGTTAGGTATCAATTAAGAGTTATTTTAGAATATATTTTCTTTTCTATCAAGTTTTGCGGAGCCCTTTAATGGACCCCTAAATCTGTACACGTTTTTTGAACAATTATTCAATCAATAAAATTCATACTTTTGTCTTTCTATTTTTTGGTGGATTCCAGACACGTTCTCCTTGTGAATTCAAGAAATCCTCATGGATTCGAGGTTTTGAAAATTTTGAGGCTATTTTTAGAAGCAAATGTGTTTTGTTTCTTATTTTTTTAGAGGTAGACGTGTTTTGTTTCTTGACACTTTTGCATCCCACATCAGTTGGTATCAGAGCCTTAACTTATCCTGATTTGGTGGCTGACGTATGAGACGGTAGCAATTCTGGTGATAGAAAACTTAGAAAGTATTACATGACGTACAGCTAGCACCCACAAATATTTTTGCTAAGATGCCATTGTTGGAGCATAGAAAAAATAGGGATAGCTGTCACAGAGACATAACTCACAGGCAACCTATTAGTAAGCAAATTTCATATAGACCTTATAGAAGAATTGCAAGTTTTAATGGTTATTTTTATAAAGAAGATTTTTTTGATTGGTTACTTGATCTAGAGGATTTATTTGACTTTGAGAATATTTATTATGAGAGAAAAGTTGGACTTGCTTTGTATAAAATTAGTGAGTATGCCTTACGTTGGTGGGAACGAGTACAATTTGATAGAATCTGACAAGGTAAAGACAAAATTCGTTCATGGCCAATGATGAAAAAGATGTTTGCTATTAAATTTTATCATTTGGATTGTGAAGAAATCTTGTCGTATACAATACAAGATTATTATTGGTCAAGAAGTTCACACTTGAATTATTTTAAAGAGCCATATATTCCACCACTAAGAAAAGAATTACATATTGAAGAAAATACTTTTCTCGAAGAATATGTTGAAGCCAAAGAAGAAAATATAGAGATTTTTGAGGAAATTAATGAAGGCTTTATTATAGAAGAAGAACTTAAAATCAAGATTGTGGAGGAGATTAAAGAAGACCCTATTATAGAGAAAAATCTTGTGGTCGTAATAGTAGAAACCATTAAAAAAGAAATTATAGAGAAAGTTGTCAATGATCTCAATGAAATCAAGTTAGATGATTGCAACGTTCAAGCTCCTATTATTTTGGTAGGAGACCAGTGGCCTCCCCATCTGAAGATCCCAACATTGAAGAAGTTTTTTAGCACTGTTCCCACTAACAAGCCACTTAGCATCTGGTGGCCATGCAATACACCAAACCCAATTCTTGAGTCCTATATAAAAGGAGAAGGCTTGCAATTATTAAAATAGATAGAAAAGAGCAATGAGGAATGACCACCTATTAGAAAGTCAATTAATTAAGTGATATCCCAGCTCTAAGATATATTTAAAATAGATAAACAAATAAAAAGATCAAAGCATTTTATTGTCAAATAGTACGCAACATGCTATGCACGGTGAATACAAAAATCCAATAAGATGTCAATGTTATAATTTTGGGATTTATAAGATACACTCTGCGAATAAAATTTTGTTATTTATCTACACATACCCAAAAAAAAAAAAAAAGATACTCTTAAAAAAAAAGATTCTCTTAAAAAAAAAAATTTGTTTGTCTCAAACTTCTTTGCTAAAACTTATTCATTTGCACGATAGGCTCAAAGGTTCTGCACATCATATAGGTTAAAATTTTCATTTTATTCCATTTTCTCTCTTTTTTCCACGTTTTTCTGTGTGTTTACAGATCAGTATTATCTTTGAGAGTCTAAGAATGTGACACAAGTCCTAGATTTCAAACCTGTACATGTGAAAAGTGGTGTATAGCAGGTCATTAAGGTCTCCAACTCTAATTATCTGAACCACCTGCCAAATGTCAAACATCAGGACTAAAGGTAACCGAAATTACAGCATGTGTGACCTGCAGTGACAAATACGGATTTAAACTGAACTCACTGGCAACAAAGATGATGCATATAATGAGTTAATCTATGTAAATGGCTGATCATAAAAATTAAATTTATTAGCTCACTTAGAAAGCCAAAAGCAAGATCAGGACAACAAACATGGAAAAAATCTTATTATTTGAATTCAAATGAGAGAGAACCTTAGATCACATCAATCAGTTAAGATTAGTCTGGTGTAATCATCTATAAAGAAAAGATAATTAAAGTACATCAAGCAAGAAGGGATATAAGATAAAAATGAATAAGCAAAACCCTGTGTATTTGGCCATGTCATATTTGAAAATTCATAAATTATTAGCAAGAGCTCAATTTGAAAAGATTTTGTGGATTCGATCTCAAGACAAGCAATTTTTGAAAAGCATTCTTCTTCTAAGTACTAGGATTCGCCTTTTTCTAGGGTTCACATTTTTTCTTCTTTTTAGTAAATTTCTAAAAGACTTGGAACTCAACTAGTCGGCACCTCTTAGTATTTTCAATGGAGAAATTCAAAGTTCATATACCCCACCCCAACCATCGAATTATCAAAAAATTATATTTTTCGTTAAAAACAAATATTGTAAAACAGATTAGGATCAGGTGTTGCAATTGCACTGTGCAATTACATATGTTGTGAGAGAGAACTAAAAATAATAATAATAAATAAATAAATAAATAAAAGTTGATAGGTGAAATAATTGAGATTAAAAGTTGAAGGTTAAAAGATTCTTTATTTATGGGCTGAGATAAAAAGTGATTTTGAAACTTTCAATTTCAATCTTTGATTTGCTATTGCATGGTGCAATAGCGCTAGATCTCAATCCTTGCCAAACTGCTTCAAATAAAATAGCATAAATATGACCACACCAAAGGCCTCTAGAGTCTAAACTAATTAAGAAGCACGGACATTTCATTTAAAGATTTTGTTAGTTCCTCATTTAGCTTTCCTAGACTCTCAAACACACTTCTCAACAGCCAAACAAAGCACTTTCAATGCAAAAATATTCAAACTTGACAAGTTGAATAAGAAAAAAGTTAGCATTTTTTAACAATTCAGTTCTCTTTACACACACCTTCTCAGCAACCAATCAGACTGCCAAAATCGGAAAAGAAAAACTTACATTGTTGAGGAGCTTCTTGATCTTTTGTTCAAGCTCTTGAGGCACAGAGTTTTGCATATGGCACTGTTAAAATGCACGCCACCTCTTCCACCTCCATTGCTAAGACTTAGATTCAAAGTGTGCGTGTGTGCGTACGTGTGTTGAATAGAAAGTTTTGGGGAGCAAGGGTTTGGACTTGGGAGTTTCAATTCAAAATGAAAGAAAGGGGGTTTCATTTGGAAAATCATAATCAAATATTCAGAGGTGGATAATAAGTAATAACTGTATTTAAGAGTTTTGTACCCTAGAAGAAAATATTTTTAAAAAATTGAAAGTACATAGATAATAACATTAAAGCAGACAACATAAAGTCATAATTGAGATATTCAACAATGTAATTTATTTGATCATTCACAAAATGAAATAATAGCTAAAAGGAGTCCATTATCTTATATATATAGCATTCTCCATTTATATAATAGCATTTAAAATGGAAAAAAGTATTATGACAAAAACAAATAATTGAAGAGAACCTATAGAGAATAGAAATTAAAATGGAAAATTTATTATTCTATAAATGGATTGCATATATGTAATTTTACAACTTCTGAGTTCAAAAAATACAAGTACATCTTAAGACCAATAATTTTACCAACTTTCAACAGATTTTGTTTTTTAAAACCAACAAATGCTGTGCGTTAAATAAACCAAAGTGGGGTAGAAAAGTAAGAGAAGGATTTTGGGTAATGCTTATTAATTGTTCCATCTTCCATGCTAAATACACCCATGTCGTACCCTCCGCCATTTAAGGTCTCCTGATAAAGTTCGATATTGTCATCTTTAAAATAGATACAATTAGCTTTGCATCCATTGAAGCTTGATGCAGACAAAGAGACCAATGAGTTGTCACCCACAAACAATGCTCTATCATCCAATTTGTCAACCTTCACATATTTGTATTTATATTTGCTTCCTGCTTGTGTAAATCTTTTTAATTTTAGAACTGTGAACCCAATGGTCACATAGGAATTATCATTGATCTTTTTTTCTTCTTCTTCATATTCATTTTCAAGAGCATCCTCATCCTCAATATCATCTTCTGAGTCTACATTATTGAATTCATCTTCGATAGAATAATAATGACCTACTCGTATGCGTGAAACCAACAAAAGATCCCCATCTGATTCAACAATATAATTTTTGATAAGATCCCTGGTTCCCTCTGGACGTGGTGCGACTGCTTTAGCTATTACCTTTTGGTTATCATCAATTCGACAAGTAAAAACTTCACCATGAGTGTCTACAGCATAAAAGTTTCCCTTGTAGAATGCAATGTCATCATAAGATTGAGAAGTACTTTGTATATCAGTCCAAGCTTTATATCCTGGTCAGGTGAAGGCCAATGTTCTCATTTCACCATATATTGCCATGATTATGCAATCACGATCATATTCATAAGTTATTGAGTTCCACGGACTCCTCGACAAAACATAAAACGAAGATGTTCAGGCTCAACTTCAAGTGTGTATTGACGGCAATATGGTAGGTTGAGGTGGAAGACTTATTAGCTGTTTAGACAATGGATGAAAGAAACTAATCTATAAATCAGTGCCGATAGTGAGCAACCACCCAAAAGATGTTCCTAATCTGTAAGTCTTAGTATCTAATAAGTTGAACAGGTTACGTGTCTTACTTTCTTTATTGCCTTGTTCTCTTTCTTCAGAGAGCAAAATCCAAGGACCTTTAGGAGGAGATAGAGGTTTTTTAAATGAATTAACAACTAATTTCCATGAGTTGCAGACAGCACCAACAATGAAGATATCATCAAAGAAAGATAGTCGACAAATTATTTCATAAAGGATAAAATTTGGAAGATCAGCCCACTTAGACATCTTACTAGGTTGTTTATACTGTAATATAGGCTGAAAAACAATAATGAATAAACCAAAAGAAATTAGAACTTGTCATTTGATATAATGATAAATCAGACAAGAATGCAAGTTGTAAAGGGAATTTCTTGATACACCTATACACAGTCATAATATAATAATAATTAAGATATGGCACTTAAGAATTAAGGCTTAATTAAGAAATATAACAAAATAACAGAAAGCACATCAAAATATAGAGTTTGATCAGATTACATATAATGTATAAAAATAGACAAAAGATTTGGTTTTTCATAAACAAAAGGCAGAAAAGAAAAAAGATGTAATTTTTCACAGTAACATCTATTAACCGATCCAAAAATAAACCATATTCTTTAGTTTCCGAGAAAAAGAATATATATGTTTACCTCTGTGTGTATATGTGGTAACAAAGAACTTGTTTTGAAGAGAGCTGAACGAGAGAGAGAGACTTTTGGAGTTCGAATCGAAGGTCCTACTTCGCTTATAATTATATACTGACACATACACCGACCGTGAGTCTAACTTCGTTAGGAAAGGGATTCCGATTATTATTAGGTTTTAACTTTTAACTAGACCGACTTTGTTGATTTGGGCTAGAACTGATAGAAAAATATGGAGTGGACGAGCTGGCCCAATTGAATGTGGATCGATTAGTTTCAATCTGAGTTACAAGCATGGAATATCACATTATTATTAGAAAAGAGGCATGTTTGTATTCATACTGAGAAATTCCAGAAAATGCCCCAAAAAACACGTTCTAACAGGGGTTAAAAAAAAATAACGATCATATTCTAAATGCCTAGAAATTGCTGAACATAGCATTTACGTGTTATAAACCAAATGGTGGAGAGTCAAATATATAATCACTTGCGACTAAAGCATACATTATACATCTGTTGTGATGTGCAGAATATAGATACATATGATCTATCCAGGCATCAAAATATGACTGATAAAGGTTGCCAAGGTGACTGGCAGGGTTTGAAATGTAAATGTGCTGCTTTCGTTAAAAAGAATGTGCCAAAGAAAAATTGATCTCCACAATGAGATTGATTTTTTTTTTTTTCAACTAGCTGTAATCCTTTTTCATTTTTATAGTTGAGCCCCCTCCCCTTCAATATTATCAGCTTACTAGCCCATATTGCTAACTCATAATGCTATTACTAATATTTTTAAATTTATAATTTGAAAACTAGTAAATCTATAAATTAAGATTGCATAGATGATTGTACTATAATGTATTAAAAAGAACAATGATGTTTTGTGTCTTTTGTTTTTGTTGGTAGATAATTGTATTTAAATGTATTAAGAAACAATAATTTAGTGTATTTGTCTTAGTTGATAGTTTATTAATACTATATAGATGCTTATTTGGAATTTTTTCTCCTTATACTCCAGCTCCTCTCGCTTGAAATCTTGGATCCGTCCCTAGCTAAAAGAGACAATAACCATCTCAGACATAATATTTATTATAATACTGATTATTTAGATTTATTTTTAGAATTAAAATTTTAAAATACATTTTATAAATAGATAAAAATAGTCCAATTAAAATACTTAGTTATGTAAAAAATGCTAGCTTATTTTTCTAATACATGTATTGCTTATAAAATATTAACTAACAATACATCATACATTTGTGCATATAAAATATGTCATAGGAAAGATTAAATGAATTAGTGATATTACCAATTGAAAATGAAACCTTAGCGGAAGTTAAACCCAAAAACATAACTAGTAGTAATCTTGCATCTCAAAAAATAAGAAAAATAGATTTTTAAATGAAAAAGGTATCAAAACATAAATATTATTCAATTAATATTTAAAATAAGAGAAGTCTTGACTAAAAATTGTTGTTTAGACTCCAAAATGTAATGTGTTGAGCTAGTTCTAGACTAGACCCTATTATGCGAACTGTGAATTTGAGCAAGGTTTGAAATGAATCTAGTTGAAGTTGAATTGAGGTATTTGACATAAACAACAACATCGAAAATTTACAAGTTTTTTTTTTTTTTTTTTTAATTTTATATCTAAAATAAAATACATATATGAATTAAAAATCTCCATAGGAATGTGGCCATTGCATGAAAGGCATTTAACATGTTTCATGATTTTGGCATGATCATCATGGTATTAATACAAAGAAATCAATTCAATTGAGGCTAAATTTTTTTAAAATGCACAAATATCAATTTAAAGGCTTTGCAAATAATTGATCAACAAGAAAACCATTGTTGGGATATTGGAAAAAATTAATAATTCTTTACATAAAATAAATTTTTTAAGGCCTTAGGCCCCAAAATGTGTTAAGCTAACCTGGTCAATAAAAATCATGTGTTTCACTCTTTATATTCCACAATATACACAAACAGGATACTCGACTACACCTGGTTGTATCACCTAATGCAGATCAAATTGCCTAATGCAAATTGGATCTGTGGATTTGAAGTTAGCACAACCTTGAGAAAGTAGTGCCACAATCAATGCACAAATGTTCGAAATTTTTATTTTTCAATATAAATTTAGGAAACAATTTTAGCTCCAAAAGACAGTTCAATGAACAAAATTTTGAAAATTGTTTTCAAGAACTGATTTTCTTTTTTCTTTTCTTACTTTGGAAATTGAACAAACAATTAGGGGGTGTTTTCAATGAAATTCCATTTGTAGCCTAGTAACCAGGAATGAATTTCCCCAAAATATGTAAGTTTTCTAAAATTCAAGTAAATCTAGCAAGCATATTACATTTGGATGATCAGTTAAAAACAAAATCATATTGGAGTGACAAAATGTTTGAGATATTGTAATGAGAATTTGTAAGTTTGTTCCAGTTTAATTTTAGACGGATTCCTTATCCTAGCTAAATTTGGTAGCATTTGACAAGAAAATGAAAACTTGGAAATGAGCGGAACATTAATAATCAAATTGTGGTATTTATGTTAAGGGTTAAGATTAGCAAAGAAGTTGGATGAAGCTATTTAGGGGAGGAAAAATGAATGCAAAAATGCCATTTAAGTCTCTACATTTTTTCATTATTATTGGAAAGTCCTTACATTTTGGTAGCAGTTAATTTACTCATTGTTATTTTCGACTTACAGTCAACTGTTGGTGTGTTGACGATATTGACCAAATTGATTGCAAATTGAAATTAACAAGGATAAAATATTGACTGTTACCAAAATATAGAAACTTAAAGTGTGCGTTTGATAATTGAGTTTTTAGCGTTTGCGTTTTTGGCTGGGTTCCACAACACTATTCAAGACCCAGCTAAAAATGCAAAAACGCGCATACCCATGCATTTTTTGTTCTCACATTACTATTCACACCTTTAAAAATTATTTTGTTACAGTGTTTTTAGTAATAAATTTTTAATTTTTAACAAATAAGCGGTATCCAAACTGACCTTAAATTGACAATAATCTCAAAAGATAAGGACCACAATTATATTTTTGCAAGAAAAAAAATATTGCATGAAGCATTGATTTTGGGCCGTACTCCTTAGTGAAGTTGAAGTAGGCCTTAAAGTTGCACACAAGTCTTCATTCTGGGCCATACCCCTTAGTGAAGTTGAAGTAGGCTCAAACATACAAGTCCAACTTGATAACTTTGCTCTCTCTCTGTAGCAGCTGGATTGACAGATCGGGCCCAATGTCAATGTTAGGCCTTCATGTAGCCACATATAATGCTGGGCTGACTACCTAACAAAACTGAGAATCCTTTTCCTACATATCACACAAATAGAGGTTTGTGCTTTGAGCAGCTAAGGTTTTCCTTTTCTTTGGTTGATTTTGGTAAGTGGGTACGTACGTATTTATTTAATATTCTTCAAATTACTTTTATTTTGTCAATGGATTAATGTTAGTGACTTTTTTTCGTGAAAAATTACATCTTTTCTATTGTTCACAAACCATACAAATTTAAACAAATAGTGTGCACATATACTTTATGCCTTTATTGTTTGTGAGAAACATGCATACATACATAGATGTAGAGCAATTTGTACTATTATTTTTTATTACTTTTGAAGAATATTGTAATCAAAGTTTTCTCTAAAGTGAGCTATTCATTTTCCTTGTTAAGCTTTCTTAGTGTAAAGTTGTTATTTACAACTATATTTTTGTTGGCTTTTATTTCGTGCCAAATTTGATTGTAATTATTTTCAATCGTTTATACCCTGTATTTATTGTGGGATTTGTTGTAAGGGTTGTGTGATAGAGAGAGTATGTGAAGACTCAAGCATTTGGAGGTTGAAGGATTCTTGCGGGTATATCGCGACCTAGCTTCCCACAAAGTGAAGCATGTGCGCTGCACATGCTGGAATGCAAAGAGTCAGGCCAGGTGGAGACAGCTGTGTCTCGCGAGTATCTCGCAGGTAAGGCCTTCCCGCGAGACACCCGCGAGGCTATATGTTCTGCCAGCCTGTACTAAATGACTCACACTTTCTGTGTCTATCCTATATATACCCTCATTACCCACAAATGTTGAAGAATGCTTCGGAGAGAAAAACCCTAGCAAAACACATTGTGAATTAGAGATTGTCATCCCCACCTTTCTCTATACACTTGCTTGTGGTATCTCCTCAACCCTTCCCTCTCCATTTCCACACCATTGAGAGGTTGATAACCCAAACACTTACCACACCTTTATGAGTGCTGTGAGACGTTTTGGTGCTGCTGGGAAGCATTGGAAGAAGCCTGGAATGGCAGATGCAACATGGAGCTTGTTGCGGGATCCGGAGTGCTAGACAAGACACAGTTCCGAGAAGCCTTGTTGGAGTAGGAGCTTGGAGGCTTAGGTACATCGGGTAGATTAGGCTTGGAAGGTCTCTTGCTAACCCATGTATCCCAACTGATTGTCTAGTAGATCGATTTCCGCTTGGAGGGCGGCGGAGAGGTTTTTCGCCGAGTTTTTCGGTTTCCTCTTCGAGAACACGTCTCGGTGTTTTCTGTGTTTGCATCCTTCTTCCCTACTCTTGTTTATTCCATTATACTGCTGTGTCGCTTAGTTTATGGATTAGAGTAACTTATTTGTTCATCCACTCGCTTTTACACTATTCCGCATTTAGTCTTAAGTTAGTGTAAAATCTATCGAGCCATAAGTTTAATTGGGGGGTCTAAATTGCTCTTGTGTTTTCAACACATTTTCGAGCTTTCACTTAGAAACTCGAACAAGCTTCTCAAAAGCCAGACAAAGCACTTTCAGAGCAAAAATATTCAAACTTGACAAGTTTAATAAGAAAAAATGTTCCATTTTTTTAACAATTCAATTCTCTTTCCCCCACATTTTCTCAGCAACCAAACAGACCCCCTTGACCACTTGTTGAAGCTCTTGAGGCACAGATGGTTCCCTCTAAGACTGTTAAAAGGCATATCACCTTGTAGGCAGCCATTCCACTTTGTTCTTCTTCCACCTCCATTGCTAAAGCTCAAATTCAAAGTGTGCATGTGTGAATGGAATGGAAGGTTTTGGGAAGCAAGGGTTTTGGACTTTGGAAATTCAATTCAAAATGAAAGAAAGGGGGTTTCAATTGGAAAATCATAATCAAATATCCAGAGGTGGAAAATAATTGTATTTAAAGAGTTTTGGACCCCAAAAGACAATATTTTTAGAAATTAAAAGTACATCGATTAATTAAATTAATGCGCGCGCATTTAAAATAGAAAAAGTAACCTATAGATAAAAATGGAAAAATTATTATTTGATAAATGGATTGCATAGATATAATTTTACAACTTACAAGTTCAAAAAATACAAGCACATCTTAAGACCAACAATTTTACCCACTTTCACAATATTTTTTTTATATTTATTTGAACCAACAAATGCATTGCATAGATGTAGGTTAAATACACCAAAGTGAGGTAGAAAAGTAAGAGAAGGATTCGCCTGGGTAATGCTTATTAATTTTCCCATCTTCCAAGCTAAATACACCCATGTCATACCCTCCGCCATTTGCATCCATTGAAGCTTGATGCTGGCAAAGACACCAATGAGTTGTCACCCACAAACAATGCTCTATCACCCAAACTACGAACCTTTACATATTTGAATTTATATTTGTTTCCTGCTCGAATACACCTTTTTAACTTTAGAACTGCGAAGCCAATTGTCACATAGGGATCATCATCTTCGTCTTCATCTTCCAAGTCTTCATTGAATTCATTTTCTTCTTAGTAGGGGCAGTACGCCTTTGATAAAACAATAATGGCCTCCTCTTATGCGTGAAACTAACAAAAGATTCCCGGATGATTCAACAATATACTTTTTAATAACATCTTCAGTTCCCTTTGGACGTGGCGCATCATCGATGCAACAAACAATTAAAAACTTCCACATGACAATCTACGGCATGAAATTTTCCCTTGTAGAATGCAATGTCATCATAAGCTCGAGAAGGACTTTCTATGTCTATCCAAGCTTTATATCCTTTTCTAGTGAAGGCCAATGTTCTAATTTCACCATATATTGCCATGATTATGCAATCACGATCATATTCATTAGTTATTGAGTTCCACGGACTCCTTGACAAAACACATTTAGGAACAAAAGATGTTTAGGCTCAACTTCTGGTGTTTATTGACGGCAAAAGGTAGGTTGAGGTGGAAGACTTATTAGATGTTTAGAGAATGGATGAAGGAGATTAATCTGTAAATCAGCGCCGATAGTGAGCAACCATCCAAAAGATGTTCCTAAGCATTTTCTTCCAACAAGCTCAGGCAAGTTGAAATTGTAGATTTTAGTATGTGATAAGTTGAAAAAGCTACGTGTCTGACTTTCTTTATTGCCTTGTTCTCTTTCTTCAGCAAGCATAATCCAAGGACATTTAGGAGGTAATGGAGGTTTTTTCAATGAATTAACAACTGATTGCCACGACTCGCAGACAGCACCACAATGAAGATATCATCGAAGAAAGATAGTCGGAAGATTATTTCATCGAGGATAAATTGTGGAAGATCAGCCCAGTTAGACATGTTGAGGTGCACGGAACCTAGAAGTCCAGCCCTATAGAAATCCTATTTCAATTACAAATAGGTGAAAAGTGGTCTACAAGTTTAAGACTCCTACTCCTAATTGTTTTGGAGTGTGTCAGGCGGCAGGTGCTTTATATAAAGCAATATATTGTGTGCGTGTGGTATATGGAGTACAAGGGAGAGAGACTAAAGACTGAAACACAGTTTTGAAGCCGATTGAAAAAAAAAAATTAGTACTTTGTGCGGTATTGAGGGAAAAAAGAAAATGTGATTTTTCTTTTACTCAAGACACACAAAGAAGATAAATTGAGAATTTTCTTTAGGACAATTATTTGGATACTACAATCAAAGAGAATTGAAGTATTGGGTTTTATGACGAGGTTGTATTTATTCCCAGATGTATTATTGTATTTTTTCAATTTATTGTGAACTCAGGTTTTGGGTACAATTTGAGTGTTGTAATCTCTATTATATTATATTGGATTGATCGGATTTGTCCCATGATTTTTTCCTCTACACTGGAGGGTTTTTCATAATTTTCTTAGTGTTCTTGTTGATTGATTTTTTTATTGCTTTCGTAGATTTCTATTTTCTTTATTACTTAGGTTATGCTGTAATAAGCTGTGAAAAACAATAATGAACAAACTAGGAGGAAAAAAATTTAGAACATACTTATATAGACAGGTGAACACCAAATACTGCAGTCTACCCCCACAACAACAAGAATATAAAGAATATAATTCCTAGTGAAAACATGTAAATTATGGAACAAGAAATTAAACCTATAAAAGAATTGATTTTTCAAGAAGAAAAGGGCACGGACTATTGTTGTAAGATCAAAAAGACAAGACATGTTTGTAGGATGAATAGAACACTAACATAGTAACATAACATAACATAACAGATCCTAAAATCAACCATATTCTTTAGTTACTGAGAAAGAAAACGTTTGCCTGTGTGTGACTTTTTTTTTTTTTGAAGAGAGTTGAAGTGAGTTGAACCAGAGAGAGAGACCAAGAGGCTTTGTTAGGAGTTCGAAGTTCCTAGATCAGGCTTTTGAACAATATCATAAGAGGATTGTTATCTTGATTTGTATGTGATACAGAAACACCTCGGAACTTTAGATACAAGGAAGAAAAAAACTTGAGAAAATAAGTGCGTTAAAAAAAACTTGAGAACTTTATATACTGACACGTGCAAACCAACCGTCACTCTAACTGCGTTAAAAATAAGAATTTAAGCTAAAACTACAAGTGACCATAGCCGTGTAATTATGCCATACAATCCAGTCTAGGTTCGGTAATCAGAATTCCGATTATTCTTAGGATTTTATTTTAAGACTAAACCCAGCCCAACTTCCACTTTGGATCTGGGCTTTTTTAATTATTACTTTATCAAAATTTTTAAAAAAAAAAATTCATCCAAATATTCTTGTTTAACCTATTTTTGAATTACAGAAGCCAAGTACCGTCCGGAACAGAAGCCATAGGAACTTCGAACTCCAACAAAGACTCTCTCTCTCGTTCAGCTCTCCGACAAAAACCATACACACAGAGGTAAACGCATCTATTCCTATTCTCTGTTTTTCTCAGAAACTAAACAATATGGTTTATTTTTTGATCGGTTTATTTATTTTATAAGTAGATGGGTTAATAGATGTTACTATGTTTAGTGTTCTATTCATCCTACAGACATGTCTTGTCTTTTTGATTTTACAACAATAGTCAGTGCCTATGAAATATTATAAATAAAAAATTACATATTTTTCTGCCTTGGGTGTTCATGAAAATTAAAATCTTTTGTCTATCAAACTGATATGCTCTATGTTAGTTTTTATTTTTTTATATTTCTTGGTGAAAAAATCCTTAGTTCTTAACTGCCATCTGCAAGCACTTGTATAGGTCATGAACTGTGTTTAATTTCTTGCTCCATACATCACTTTCAGTACTAAGAAATTTCCTATTCTAAATTATTTTTCCCCTGGTTTGTTCATTATTGTTTTTCAGCCTATTACAGCATAACAAACCTACTATTAAGATGTGTAATTGGGCCGATCTTCCGCATCTTATCCTCTATGAAATAATCTGCCGACTATCTTTTTTTGATGGCATCTTCATTTTTGGTGCTGTCTGCAAATCATGGCAATCAGTTGTTAATTCATTGGAGAAACCACCATTACCTCCTAAGTGTCCTTGGATTATGCTTGCCGAAGAAAGAGAACAAGGCAATAAAGAAAGTCAAAAGCGTAGCTTTTTCAACTTATCAGATACTAAAACTTATGATTTCAACTTGCCTGAGCTTGTTGGAAGAAAATGCTTTGGAACATCTTTTGGATGGTTGCTCACTATTGGCACCGATTTACAGATTAATCTCTTTCATCCATTTTCTAAACATCTAATAAGCCTTCCACCTCAGCCTACCTTTTGCCGTCAATTCCCGTATGAAATGGAGCCTGAAGAACTTCGTAGTATTTTTGTTTTTAAGTGTGTTTTGTCAAGGAGTCCGTGGAACTCAGAAACTCATCAATATGATCCTTATTGCATAATTATGGCAATATATGGCGAAGTTAGAACATTAGCCTTCAATGGACCAGGATATAAAGCTTGGATTGATATAGAAAGTCCTACTCGATGTTATGATGACATTGCATTCTACAAGGGAATATTTTATGCTGTAGATGTTCATGGCGAAGTATTTGCTTGTTGCTCTGATGAACTTTTCGCTTGTCGCATTGATGATAAGCAAAAGGTAGGAGCTACAGCTATTGCGCCACATCCGAAGAGAACCCACGATGTTATCAAAAAGTATATTGTTGAAACATCCGGAGGTCTTTTGTTGGTTTCACGCGTGCGAGGAGGTCATCTTTACTCTTACGGAGATGAAGATCAAGAAGAAGTGATCGATAATGATCCCTATGTGACAATTGGGTTCACAGTTCTAAAGTTAAAAAGGTGTACTCAAGCAGGAAGCAAATATAAATATAAATATGTCAAGGTTCACAGTCTGGGTGATAGAGCATTGTTTGTGGGTGACAACTCATCGGTATCTTTGTCAGCATCAAGCTTCAATGGATGCAAAACTAACTGTATCTATTTTACAGACGACAATTTTGAATTTTATGGGTCGAATGGTGGAGGGTACGACATGGGTGTATTTAGCATGGAAGATAGAGACACTAGTAAGCCTTACCCAGTCGAATCCTTATCCTACTTTTCTACCCCACTTTGGTATATATAATCTACATTTGTGCAATGCATTTGTTGGTTGAAATTAATATATATATATATATATATATATGAAAGTAAGTAAATTATTGGTTTTAATACTAGCTTGTATTTTGTGAACTCAGAGGTTGTAAAATTACATCTATGCAATCCATTTATCGAACAATAATTTTTCCATTTTAATTGCTATTATTCAATTATTTGTTTTTGTAATAATACTTTTTCCATGTTAATTGCTATTTTCTATAGGTTCTCTTTAATTATTATTTTTTTTTTTTGTAACGCATCTAGATTTGTCTATATATATATACATAGAAGTATATTATAGATTATAGATTCTTTTTATTCTTGCTATTATTTCAATATGTGAATTATCGTAATTAATACAATTAGGTAACATGTCATCTTCTTTGTGTTAGAACTCCTTTTATTCTCCTTTGTGTGTGTATGTTTATTTATCAAAAAAAAGGTAACATGCCCTCTTAACTCTCAGCTTATTAGCCTTCTCATTTGCCCTCCATATTGGTGAAGCATATTCGGAAATATTTGTCCCAAGGACCTAATCTAATCCTCCCTAACTCTATTCTTACTCCTCAACAATCTCAAGCATAAACATTCATTTTTGGACGCAACCATCCAAGAGTGTTTTGCTGAGCACATTGCTCTTCTTAAAGCCTAGACCACTAGACGGCTAGACCTCTCTCTTTCCTAGAGAGACACAAGCTGTCATAAGATTTTCAAGCTAGGAAATTCTCATTTGCATGTTTTGGCTTGCACCAAAACCTTCTTGCGATAATGCATCCATTTTGTCACAGATTTTAAAAGGTATCTCAAAAGTTGACATGGTGTAAGTTAGTGAGGCTTATGCTGCTGACTTGATAATGGTGCCTTTCCTAACCCAGGACAAACATTTGCATTTCCACCTACTAAATCTTCACTACAATTGATATTGTAAGAATTTGAAGTCTTTTGTTGGAGCATTTTAATATTATTTAATTAAAATAATAAACATAGAATGTTTAATCCCACATTGAAAAAGAGAGAAACTCTTTTACTTTTTTTAATTGTGGTGATTAATAGGCTAATATATATTGATTCAGATATTGAGCTAGATACGTGTACAAGGGGATGTAATTAAGCAAGTTTTGCACCTTTTAATAACTTTTTATTGGATTAATTTTAAAAAAATTCCACCATTGGATTACATGTTCTCTATGTTTTTAACATGCATGCTAAGTTTTATGCCAATTGAATATTATTTTCTATTTGATCTAGAAACTCATCTTATTGACACAATTTTAAACACATAAACTTGTAATTTTTACATTTTATCGATCGCATAGTTATTGATCTCAAACTATTTTGAAATTTTGCAATGCATGTTCAGTATAAGAAGAAAATTTAATCCAATGGTGGACTTATTAAAGTTCACATCCAATAAAAAATTATTAGGTAGTATAATAATGTTTAGAGTTACACCAGGTATGATTTGAACTCAATTCTTTTCCTAAGAGAAATGTTGTGCCCACAAAATTTTCACAACACTTTCATAACAAATCTTAAATGACAGATTGTTACAGATTGTTATTTGTGAATGAAAAAGTAATTTCAGTGATAGGTTCAAATTAAAACCAAAAACAACTTATCACCTATTATTTGTTGTGAAAGCGTGAAAATGTTGTGAATGTAAGACTTCTATTTTCCTAAACCACAATTAAACATGTCTTTGAAACTATCAAAATATATATAATGATTATTAGGTAGATTTTTTTTTCCAATAATCATTATGATTTTTTTCAAAATACAGTAAGTTCAAACAACTTATGTTTGTTACGTGTATACATAACTAGTTTTAAAGCACGTGCAAAGCACCCATAGATCACTATTAGAAAATATTTATTTCAAACAACAACATGCTTGTATCACATATCCTTTATTAAAGCTAATTTTCTCTATATCATTTGGATTAAAGATGGATTAAAAATACCAATAATTTATTCGCAACAAAATTACTTTTAAAGAATTTGTCCTAACCGAATTTTTTTGAGTAAAATCAAGAGTTTATAATCTGCATTTTGAAATCTCTACCAAAAAAAAAATGATGAGTCATTGCAAATAGAGTAAAGAATATGAAAACAACCTCATATTCTTCTCAGGTGGATAAAGTGTCAAATTCCAAACCATAAGTGAACAACTTAAATTTCAGTCAAACCACAAGTGTGTAAGTTATAATTTGCCGATAAAAAAATAATATCAATAATATAAAACCAATAGCAATAACAACAATTTAAAAATAATTAAAACAATAACAACAACTTATTTATATTTTTTTATAATTATTTTTTGAAAAACTTGTTCTAACGGAACTTTATGAGAAAAAAAAGTAATAATTATTATGTTTAAACATAACAAACATAAATTATTTGAACCTAATGTATTTTTAAAAATATAATGATTATTAAAATAAGAATAAACATAATTAAACAAAATGAAATCACACCCTCTAAGTTTCACCAAATTCATTTCATGCCTCTAAATTTATCTCAAAAATCCAGTTCACATTTCAACAAAAAAGAGTAGCAGTAGCCAATATGTATAAAAGAAAAATTTGTGAATTTTATTTTTAAAAAATCGGTAAAGAAAGCTATGTAAACTATTTCAAAAGAATTAGCAATAGATATGGTGGAGACTAACTTAAAACCTTTATTTGGACTTAAAAAGGTGGATTCTTCAACTCGGGATACTTGGTTAATTGAGGGCAAGGTAATAGTATTTACTGAAAGATATAAGAAAAGGATCGTTAGAAAAATAGTTGATAAAATTATCGTCAATAACTCCTTTTTTTTCCAGAGATACAAGACCTATTCAACACCACTGTGATGTTAAGGGTCATAGGGAAAGTAGTAACCCGAAGGAAATGGATAATACCATTGTTATCATTATGGGTACAGCGTTTGTGAAAATTTTTGTTGATAGAGTGCATCCAAAAATTTATTTCACATTTTCATAGAATTTGTTAATACAATTTTTTTTTATGTTTTTATTTGTTTGTGTTCTAATTCTTTTTGATTAAAAATAATTTATTTAGTAAGTTGGATTTTTTATTTTATAAATTCAAAGAAACGAACACTTAATAACAAATTCCTAACGGAGGCCAGCAAAAGGTCTTAATTGAATAATTTTGAAACTTAGGGTCCGTTTGAATACAAATTATTTTGCTAAAAATTGAAAACACTATAATTAAAAAGTTTGCCAATAAAAAAATGATATCAATAATATAAAACCAATAGCAATAACAACAATTTAAAAATAATTAAAACAATAACAACAACTTATTTATATTTTTTTATAATTATTTTTTGAAAAAACTTGTTCTAACCGAACTTTATGAGAGAAAAAAGTAATAATTATTATGTTTAAACATAACAAACATAAATTATTTGAACCTAATGTATTTTTAAAAATATAATGATTATTAAAATAAGAATAAACATAATTAAACAAAATGAAATCACACCCTCTAAGTTTCACCAAATTCATTTCATGCCTCTAAATTTATCTCAAAAATCCAGTTCACATTTCAACAAAAAAGAGTAGCAGTAGCCAATATGTATAAAAGAAAAAGTTGTGAATTTTATTTTTAAAAAATCGGTAAAGAAAGCTATGTAAACTATTTCAAAAGAATTAGCAATAGATATGGTGGAGACTAACTTAAAACCTTTATTTGGACCTAAAAAGATGGATTCTTCAACTCGGGACACTTGGTTAGTTGAGGGCAAGGTAATAGTATTTGCTGAAAGATAAGAAAAGGATCGTTAGAAAAATAGTTGATAAAATTGTCTTCAATAACTCCTTTTTTTTCCAGAGATACAAGACCTATTCAACACCGCTGTGATGTTGAGGGTCATAGGGAAAGTAGTAACCCGAAGGAAATGGATGATACCATTGTTATCATTATGGGTGCAGCGTTTGTGAAAATTTTTGTTGATAGAGTGAATCCAAAAATTTATTTCACATTTTCGTAGAATTTGTTAATACAATTTTTTTTTTATGTTTTTATTTGTTTGTGTTCTAATTCTTTTTGTTTAAAAATAATTTATTTAGTAAGTTGGATTTTTTATTTTATAAATTCAAAGAAATGAACACTTAATGACAAATTCCTAACGGAGGCCAGCAAAAGGTCTTAATTGAATAATTTTGAAACTTAGGGTCCGTTTGGATACAAATTATTTTGCTAAAAATTGAAAACACTATAATTAAAAATTTTGCCGATAAAAAAATGATATCAATAATATAAAACCAATAGCAATAACAACAATCTAAAAATAATTAAAACAATAACAACAACTTATTTATATTTTTTTATAATTATTTTTTGAAAAAACTTGTTCTAACGGAACTTTATGAGAGAAAAAAGTAATAATTATTATGTTTAAACATAACAAACATAAATTATTTGAACCTAATGTATTTTTAAAAATATAATGATTACTAAAATAAGAATAAACATAATTAAACAAAATGAAATCACACCCTCTAAGTTTCACCAAATTCATTTCATGCCTCTAAATTTATCTCAAAAATCCAGTACACATTTCAACAAAAAAGAGTAGCAGTAGCCCATATGTATAAAAGAAAAAGTTGTGAATTTTATTTTTAAAAAATGGGTAAAGAAAGCTATGTAAACTGTTTCAAAAGAATTAGCAATAGATATGGTGGAGACTAACTTAAAACCTTTATTTGGACTTAAAAAGATGGATTCTTCAACTCGGGATACTTGGTTAATTGAGGGCATGCTAATAGTATTCGCTGAAAGATAAGAAAAGGATCATTAGAAAAACAGTTGATAAAATTGTCGTCAATAACTCCTTTTTTTTCCAGAGATACAAGACCTATTCAACACCGCTGTGATGTTGAGGGTCATAGGGAAAGTAGTAACCCGAAGGAAATGGATGATACCATTGTTATCATTATGGGTGCAGCGGTTGTGAAAAATTTTGTTGATAGAGTGCATTCAAAAATTTATTTCACATTTTCATAGAAATTGTTAATACAATTTTTTAATGTTTTTATTTGTTTGTGTTCTAATTCTTTTTGTTTAAAAATAATTTATTTAGTTAGTTGGATTTTTTATTTTATAAATTCAAAGAAATGAACACTTAATGACAAATTCCTAACGGAGGCCAGCAAAAGGTCATAATTGAATAATTTTGAAACTTAGGGTCCATTTGGATACAACTTATTTTACTGAAAATTGAAAACACTATAATTAAAAATTTTGCCGATAAAAAAATGATATCAATAATATAAAACCAATAGCAATAACAACAATTTAAAAATAATTAAAACAACAACAACTTATTTATGTTTTTTTATAATTATTTTTTGAAAAACTTGTTCTAACGGAACTTTATGAGAAAAAAAAAGTAATAATTATTATGTTTAAACATAACAAACATAAATTATTTGAACCTAATGTATTTTTAAAAATATAATGATTATTAAAATAAGAATAAACATAATTAAACAAAATGAAATCACACCCTCTAAGTTTCACCAAATTCATTTCATGCCTCTAAATTTATCTCAAAAATCCAGTTCACATTTCAACAAAAAAGAGTAGCAGTAGCCAATATGTATAAAAGAAAAAGTTGTGAATTTTATTTTTTAAAAATCGGTAAAGAAAGCTATGTAAACTATTTCAAAAGAATTAGCAATAGATATGGTGGAGACTAACTTAAAACCTTTATTTGGACTTAAAAAGATGGATTCTTCAACTCGGGATACTTGGTTAATTGAGGGCAAGGTAATAGTATTTACTGAAAGATAAGAAAAGGATCGTTAGAAAAATAGTTGATAAAATTGTCTTCAATGACTCCTTTTTTTTCCAGAGATACAAGACCTATTCAACACCGTTGTGATGTTGAGGGTCATAGGGAAAGTAGTAACCCAAAGGAAATGGATGATACCATTGTTATCATTATGGGTGCAGCGTTTGTGAAAATTTTTGTTGATAGAGTGCATCCAAAAATTTATTTCACATTTTCGTAGAATTTGTTAATACAATTTTTTTTTTATGTTTTTATTTGTTTGTGTTCTAATTCTTTTTGTTTAAAAATAATTTATTTAGTTAGTTGGATTTTTTATTTTATAAATTCAAAGAAATGAACACTTAATGACAAATTCCTAACGGAGGCCAGCAAAAGGTCTTAATTGAATAATTTTGAAACTTAGGATCCGTTTGGATACAAATTATTTTGCTAAAAATTGAAAACACTATAATTAAAAATTTTGCCGATAAAAAAATGATATCAATAATATAAAACCAATCGCAATAACAACAATCTAAAAATAATTAAAACAATAACAACAACTTATTTATATTTTTTTATAATTATTTTTTGAAAAAACTTGTTCTAACGGAACTTTATGAGAAAAAAAAAATAATTATTATGTTTAAACATAACAAACATAAATTATTTGAACCTAATGTATTTTTAAAAATATAATGATTATTAAAATAAGAATAAACATAATTAAACAAAATGAAATCACACACTCTAAGTTTCACCAAATTCATTTCACGCCTCTAAATTTATCTCAAAAATCCAGTTCACATTTCAACAAAAAAGAGTAGCAGTAGCCAATATGTATAAAAGAAAAAGTTGTGAATTTTATTTTTTAAAAATGGGTAAAGAAAGCTATGTAAACTGTTTCAAAAGAATTAGCAATAGATATGGTGGAGACTAACTTAAAACCTTTATTTGGACTTAAAAAGATGGATTCTTCAACTCGGGATACTTGGTTAATTGAGGGCATGCTAATAGTATTCGCTGAAAGATAAGAAAAGGATCGTTAGAAAAACAGTTGATAAAATTGTCGTCAATAACTCCTTTTTTTTCCAGAGATACAAGACCTATTCAACACCACTGTGATGTTGAGGGTCATAGGGAAAGTAGTAACCCGAAGGAAATGGATGATACTATTGTTATCATTATGGGTGCAGCGGTTGTGAAAAATTTTGTTGATAGAGTGCATCCAAAAATTTATTTCACATTTTCGTAGAATTTGTTAATACAATTTTTTTAATGTTTTTATTTGTTTGTGTTCTAATTCTTTTTGTTTAAAAATAATTTATTTAGTTAGTTGGATTTTTTATTTTATAAATTCAAAGAAATGAACACTTAATGACAAATTCCTAACGGAGGCCAACCAAAGGTCTTAATTGAATAATTTTGAAACTTAGGGTCCATTTGGATACAACTTATTTTACTGAAAATTGAAAACACTATAATTAAAAATTTTGCCGATAAAAAAATGATATCAATAATATAAAACCAATAGCAATAACAACAATCTAAAAATAATTAAAACAATAACAACAACTTATTTATATTTTTTTATAATTATTTTTTGAAAAAACATGTTCTAACGGAACTTTATGAGAGAAAAAAGTAAAATTATTATGTTTAAACATAACAAACATAAATTATTTGAACCTAATGTATTTTTAAAAAATATAATGATTATTAAAATAAGAATAAACATAATTAAACAAAATGAAATCACACCCTCTAAGTTTCACCAAATTCATTTCATGCCTCTAAATTTATCTCAAAAATCCAGTACACATTTCAACAAAAAAGAGTAGCAGTAGCCGATATGTATAAAAGAAAAAGTTGTGAATTTTATTTTTAAAAAATGGGTAAAGAAAGCTATGTAAACTGTTTCGAAAGAATTAGCAATAGATATGGTGGAGACTAACTTAAAACCTTTATTTGGACTTAAAAAAGATAGATTCTTCAACTCGAGATACTTGGTTAATTGAGGGCATGCTAATAGTATTCGCTGAAAGATAAGAAAAGGATCGTTAGAAAAACAGTTGATAAAATTGTCGTCAATAACTCCTTTTTTTTCCAGAGATACAAGACCTATTCAACACCGCTGTGATGTTGAGGGTCATAGGGAAAGTAGTAACCCGAAGGAAATGGATGATACCATTGTTATCATTATGAGTGCAGCGGTTGTGAAAAATTTTGTTGATAGAGTGCATCCAAAAATTTATTTCACATTTTCGTAGAATTTGTTAATACAATTTTTTAATGTTTTTATTTGTTTGTGTTCTAATTCTTTTTGTTTAAAAATAATTTATTTAGTTAGTTGGATTTTTTATTTTATAAATTCAAAGAAATGAACACTTAATGACAAATTCCTAACGGAGGCCAGCAAAAGGTCTTAATTGAATAATTTTGAAACTTAGGGTCCATTTGGATACAACTTATTTTACTGAAAATTGAAAACACTATAATTAAAAATTTTGCCGATAAAAAAATGATATCAATAATATAAAACCAATAGCAATAACAACAATTTAAAAATAATTAAAACAATAACAACTTATTTATATTTTTTTATAATTATTTTTTGAAAAACTTGTTCTAACGGAACTTTATGAGAAAAAAAAAGTAATAATTATTATGTTTAAACATAACAAACATAAATTATTTGAACCTAATGTATTTTTAAAAATATAATGATTATTAAAATAAGAATAAACATAATTAAACAAAATGAAATCACACCCTCTAAGTTTCACCAAATTCATTTCATGCCTCTAAATTTATCTCAAAAATCCAGTTCACATTTCAACAAAAAAGAGTAGCAGTAGCCAATATGTATAAAAGAAAAAGTTGTGAATTTTATTTTTTAAAAATCGGTAAAGAAAGCTATGTAAACTATTTCAAAAGAATTAGCAATAGATATGGTGGAGACTAACTTAAAACCTTTATTTGGACTTAAAAAGATGGATTCTTCAACTCAGGATACTTGGTTAATTGAGGGCAAGGTAATAGTATTTGCTGAAAGATAAGAAAAGGATCGTTAGAAAAATAGTTGATAAAATTGTCTTCAATAACTCCTTTTTTTTCCAGAGATACAAGACCTATTCAACACCGCTGTGATGTTGAGGGTCATAGGGAAAGTAGTAACCCAAAGGAAATGGATGATACCATTGTTATCATTATAGGTGCAGCGTTTGTGAAAATTTTTGTTGATAGAGTGCATCCAAAAATTTATTTCACATTTTTGTAGAATTTGTTAAGACAATTTTTTTTTATGTTTTTATTTGTTTGTGTTCTAATTCTTTTTGTTTAAAAATAATTTATTTAGTTAGTTGGATTTTTTATTTTATAAATTCAAAGAAATGAACACTTAATGACAAATTCCTAACAGAGGCCAGCAAAAGGTCTTAATTGAATAATTTTGAAACTTAGGATCCGTTTGGATACAAATTATTTTGCTAAAAATTGAAAACACTATAATTAAAAATTTTGCCGATAAAAAAATGATATCAATAATATAAAACCAATAGCAATAACAACAATCTAAAAATAATTAAAAAAATAACAACAACTTATTTATATTTTTTTATAATTATTTTTTGAAAAAACTTGTTCTAACGGAACTTTATGAGAGAAAAAAGTAATAATTATTATGTTTAAACATAACAAACATAAATTATTTGAACCTAATGTATTTTTAAAAATATAATGATTATTAAAATAAGAATAAACATAATTAAACAAAATGAAATCACACCCTCTAAGTTTCACCAAATTCATTTCATGCCTCTAAATTTATCTCAAAAATCCAGTTCACATTTCAACAAAAAAGAGTAGCAGGAGCCAATATGTATAAAAGAAAAAGTTGTGAATTTTATTTTAAAAAAATCGGTAAAGAAACACACACCACCATGGTGCTAGCCCCGTACGTTGCATAGGTTCTGATAGTAAGTCATCGAATGTGCGTGTGTAATGGGACCATGCCGACGGACATTAAGTTGAAGTAATTCAAGAAGAGTACCTTCTGAAATACTTCAAGCTAGATTTAAGTTGGAGTAATTTCAGAAAATGTGTTTTGAGGTACCAGCAACAATGATCTTTGAGTCCCATAGTGGTGGGGACATGGAATAAGGCTCTGGTAACCATTTACCGGCCCCAAAGGCTGAACTCTAATGAGCTGGTGCCTTGAAGGTTGTTTCAGGTTTTGGATGAAAGACAATTTGTAGGATACCCCAACACTTTTTACCATCTTCACTTACTGCTACTTGTTGGAAAAGCACAGAAAAATGAAAGATGGAGCGAGCTTGTGATTCTGGCCTTAAAATCCAGTCAAGTTGCTGTTTCTTCCGAACCGCTACTCCTGTTGGAAGGCCAAGCAATTGGAGAGAGACTACAGGAGTCCTAAGGTTAGGAACAGGAGTTTCTGCTGGACTTGGATTTCCTGGCCAACCAAATCCAAGGAAGCATGAAACCAAAATGCAGACCTTGTTATGAATAATTTTATGAACAAAGGTGGTTGTTAAGTTGAGAAACAAAATTTGTTTGGATCTCAAAACTACAATGATGTTGTGAAAAAGGTTTCTACCGAACCATGAGAGGGTTGATTTCAGATGAATTATGAAGCAATATTGGTTGCTAAGTATTGAGAATGATGAGGTCATAGTGAAAAACGGCTGTGAGAAGGAGGACTTGAAAATTTGAAAGAAGCAAATCTTTATTTCATGATTCAGTGTGTTTTTCTTTTTCTTTTTTTTTCTTTTTTTGATGAGTTTTTTTTTTGAACCCGGCCCTTCTATTTATAGTGGAGAAACGAAGGATGGTAGATGGGTAGTTGAGAATAGTGGTTGGGAATTTTTGGTGAGAATGGTAGATTCCCAACTGGTAGGTGCCGAATGGTAGGTGGGAATGTTTGGCACCGAAAGGAGAATGGTAGGTTGGACGGATGACCCGATGTAATTTCAAATTCAAGACACACTTGTGAGAGTTCATCTGTACTTTGAAAGGAAAGCCTTGATGGGGTCTGGAAAATAACCCAGAGTGGATCCAAACTAAATGGATGAATCTCAAATTTTGATATTGAGAGCTTTAGTTTTGGACATTGTCAGTACTTTGGAGATGTGAGTCAGATTGCTAATTTTCCAAGTCACGAAAATCTATGCAAGATAAGTCTAGCTCGAAAATCTTGGCTTTGGGTTGATTTCAACACAAAAGTCAACTACCTTGGAATTGAGTCATTTGTGCAATTTCCGAATCTCAAATGATGAAATGGACTTCAAAATTAGAATGTACGCGAAAAATTGAGCAAGATAGGTCCATCTTAAAAATTTTGACTTTTGGTCAAAATTTTTTTGCAAAAGTCAACTTTTTGAAAATTGGACGTTTGCACAATTTCCAAGCTTCGAATGGAGAAACGGATCTCAAAATCGGAATGTATGCGAAAAATCGAGTGGGACAGGCCTCTTTTGAAAATTTCGACTTTTTGGTCAAAGTCAAAAGTCAAACTTGGTCAAAGCATTTTCTCTCCTTTTTTTTTTTTTTTTTTGGTGGTTCGGACCGGGTAAGGATCAACAGGTCAAACTGGGTCGGCCTGGTCAAACGAGTCAAGTCAGTGGGTGGTGACGTCATCCATGACGTCATAGAGATGAGGGCGCGTCAGCGCGTGGCGCGTGTACGCGCGTGAGACTGTCCGGCGCGTGTGAGCGCGTAGAAGGCAGGAGTGGCGGGTGTGAGCGCGTGTACTAAAGCAGCCAACACTGGCGACGCGTGGTGGCACGTGCTGCATTTTTTTAGCCTGAAATTTTCAGGTTTTGTAGTTCCAAGGTCGTACAAGACCCCTGTAGTGTTAGTTTCGTGAAATTGTGAACAGATTTGCACAGTTTTGAGAAACTAAACCGTTGGTCATTGCGAGTTTATGGCAGTGCGTGGTGGCGCGTGGTGGCTCCGTTGATGATGATCTTTCTGGGTTTTGTAGATCGAAGTCTGTTTAAGGTCCCTATGGGTTCAGTTTTGTGAAATCCTGAACAGATTTGCACAGATTTTGAAAGACTACTTCGTTGGTCACTGTGAGTTCGTGGCCGCGCGTGGAACCACGTTGGTGAATACCGGACCCTCTGGTGGCACGTGGCGGCGCGTGCCTTACTCTTTGGGCCTGAAATTTTCAGGTTTTGCCGAGAAAAGGCCGCTGAATCTAGTGGTATGATTTGTTTTCTGAATTGGTGAGCAGATTTTTACAGATTTTAAGGAGAAGGCAACGATATTCGAAGATTGTTGCGGCGCGTGGAAGCGCGTGCTTGCTCCGGTGAGATTGAGCTTTCCTGGGTTTTGTTGATTTTTGTGCACCGAGTTGACTGGTATGCTCAGTTTTCTGAAATGATGTCTAGGTTGGCACAGATTTGAGTGAGAAAGCCATGGGTCACTTATGGCCTTAGTCTACTTTTGCGGTAGCTATTCTGACAAGGTTGTGCCAGGTTTTTGTCTTGAGGGTCAGAAGGTAGGTGATGAGCCACCATTTTTTTGTTTCTCTTCGTTGAACGCCATCTTTTATCTTCAAAATTCGGTGCAGACTTCCTTGACTTTGAGGGCTTTTGAGTTTGCAAAAATGACTTTGAGGTTCTGCCATTTTCACGTGAACACAATTTTTTCCACTGTTTGGTTGTTGGAAGCATTTACTGGTTTACTGACTTTCTTCATTTTTCTTGCCTGTTATTTCAGAAGTTTTCTATAAAAAGGCATGTTATTGCCTTCATCACTGAGGCACATGCTCAACCTTCAGCTTCCTCCTCCTGCATTCAAGGATTTTTTTTTTTTTTTTTTTTTTTTTTGGTACGTGCTATGAGATCTTTTCCTTGACAAATTTTTTTGTTGCTTGTTTTTGTTTTGCAGCATAGTTTCCTTAGGCTTTGGGTTTTGACATCAAACTTTACGTTGACGTTCTCATAGAAGTGTTTGCATGCATTTGGTGGCTTTGCATAGCAATGTTCTTGCAGTGATGTATGCCTTCATGTTGTTACATTATTTTCCTACAACAACAATCTTTTAGTAATATTCGTCTTTGCAACGATGTTTCAATGAGGATATTCAGCCAGGCAACAATGCTATCGCCGGTACTTGTCTTTGAAGTTGTGTCGCCTCTGGTGTTGGCAATAAAGCAATACTAGTACTGGTCGTTAATGAAACTATGCTAGCACTTTTTTGCATGAGCATGTTCCACACTTGTCTTTGCAATGTAGCCACACCAATTGTTCTTATCATGAAGCCACGCAAAGTTTGCATTTGTATTGAGGCTACATCCATATCTTTCTTTGTGTCGAAGTCGCGTCACCACTTATCTTTGTCATGAAGCTGCGCCAACTCTTGCATTTGCATTTGAAGCATCACAATTACTTTGTCTATTGAAGCAATATTTGCACTTGTCTTTTATAATGAAGCCTTTTCAACATGAAGCCACGTTAACACTTCATTTACATTAAAGCCGCGCCAACATTCATCTTTGCCATGGAGCCACGTCAACACTTTATTTGCACTGAAGCCATGCCAATATTCGTCTTCACCATGACATCGCATCAACACTTCATCTGCGTTAAAGTCGCACCAACATTGGTCTTTGAAGTTGCATTAGCGCCAATTTTTAGAGGCGACAAAGTTCAAACATTGAGGGTACATAGTACTATCGCCAGACATCAAGATTTTAGAGACGCCAACAAGATTTTGAAGATGCAAGAAGATACCAACAAAACCCTGAAGTTTCAAGAAACTCCCATCAAGACTTTAAGGATACATAGAGATGCCGTCAAAACCTTGAAGATGCAAGGAGCCTGTATCAAGACTTTGAACATGCCACCAAGAATTTGACATTGCACGAATATGCTTTTAGAGGCGAGATGAAGTAACACCATCTTTAGATGTTGGAAGAAGGTGACGTTGTCGAAATTTCAGAGACATGATGTGAAACGGCACCACTCAGAAGGGAGATGATGTGGTTCAAATTTCGGAGTTGTGAAGTGGCACAACCTAGAAGAGAGACAATGTAGTTTAGACTTGCAAAGTACAAGAAGATGCCCCCAGGAGATAAGTGATGCAAAACATACTTTAGAGACATGGGAGGATGCCCACAGAAGAGGGGCAATGCCATGAAGACTTTATTCTTTGCAAAAGAGGTTGAAGATTTTATTTTACTCCACAACCAAGAACTAACTTATGTTTATCATTAGTTCAAGGAAAGCCGAGTAACACTAATTCTTTGCAGCTGTCATTTTCTACCACAATGATCTTTGAGCATCATGTAGTGAGCAATTGATTGATCCTACGCAACGCCTGCCAATTAAAGGGATCTTAAAAGCATATTGACGACCTTTGAAAAATTCCTTAAGCTAGATTGGCAATCCTTCTTCTTTTCATGTGACTGAACTTAGTAAATGATACCAAGTTGCCTACGTACCCCGGAGAGGAATCAAGTCATTACGTAGTTCAAAAGATTTTTTTTTTTTTTGATGATTTGATTTTTGTTTTTTTGTTTTTTTTGCAAAAAGGAGGGCTCAGTGTGTAATAGTGGGTATCACCACTAATCGAACCCAAGACCTCTCAAGGGCAACTTGGGCATCCAACCACTACGCCACACTAGCAATTGGTGACATAGAGTGGGATTAGTTTCTCCTTATTGGTATGCTTTCAAAGGAAATGAGAAGACATCATGTACCCTTGCAACACTGTAGTGGGTAGTTTAAGCTCTTACCGAGGAGCAATCCCCGAATTTCAAGCATAGAAGTGTTTAAGGAACTTCCTATTGATGGGGCCTATCCTTATTCCATCATTGTCAATCAATTTGTAAGCTTGGTTCATGTTTGCCCCCTGCTTGAGAGTTGGAAGTATATCACAAGCAACGGTCACATGGTTTGACCCAACAACTTCATCAAAGTCTAGATCAATCTTGTTTTCTTTGGCAAGTTTCATGATTTGTTCTTTGAAGACGAAGCATTTTTGGATTGGGTGGCCAATGATGCGATGATATTTGCAATAGTTAGAGTCATCAACTTTCCCTATATCTTCTGGTCGCCTACATTCTGGCAATTCATTCAGCTTCAATTGCAATAGTTGTTCTAAGATGCTTGGCACATCTTCATTAGGGAACGGATATGCTTTTTGCTCACGTTCCTTAAAAGTCAGGCGACGCACTTCGTTCTTTTGCCATCCTACAAGCTGTTTTTCATTTGCCTTCGCTCCTCTTCTTGGAACCTTGACTTCGGCAGTGTTAACAACCATTGGGTTTTTGAGGCTGACTTTTGCATTCCTATCATTCCTCCTTACTTCCTTTACGCTTTCCTCAGGTATGGGAGGCTTTGTATTCCCACTGCTAGTAATGCTCAGTTCCATGTCATGCGCACGAGTTGCTAACTCTTCAAATGTTTGAGACTTTATCCCTTGAAGGATGTAAAGAAGTCCCCAATGCATGCCTTGGATGCACATCTCTACAGCAGAAATTTCAGAAAGTCTATCCTTGCAATCTAGACTCAAAGAACGCCATCGATTGATATAATCAACGACGGGCTCATCCTTCCATTGTTTGGTATTGGTAAGCTCCATCATGCCTACCGTGCGTCGTGTGCTGTAGAATCGGTTGAGAAACTCTCTTTTGAGTTGTTGCCAACTGTCGATTAACTCAGGTTCTAAGTCTGTATACCAGTCAAACGCATTCCCTTTAAGCAAACGAACAAATTGCTTTACAAGGAGGCCTCATTGAGTTCCTGCATTCTCACAAGTTTCTACAAAATGAGCAATGTGTTGCTTAGGATTTCCATTGCCATCAAACTGCAAGAACTTGGGGGGTTGATACCCATTTGGCATCCTCATGTTGTCGATGCGTTTTGTGTAAGGTTTTGAATATGTGAGAGAACTTGTAGAAGAACCTCCATATTGTGCTCGGATGGTATTTGTTATCATGTCTTGTATTTGTTGGACTGACAACGAAGCAACCGAAGTAGATTGTTCTCGTCAGGGAGTGTTTTCAATTTCTTTCCCTTCGTCATCCTTTGCGGATGTGAATTTATGACCATGGCTTGATTCACCAGGATCTCGTACTTCGAGTTTGTTCATTAAAGTTGCAATTTTGACATCCTTTTCTTTAAGTGCTTTTGTGAGAAGGACGACCCTTTGTTCCATTTCAACCATCTTTTCTTCCATGGTAGAGGTGTTAGTCATCATGACTGACACAACTTCCCAAGATGATGGAGAAGAAAGTGATTTGAAGTGGGCACGTGAAATCTCATCTTTTGGGTTCCCTTTGATGGGAGAGAAATCGTGCGACCAACTTCTTGTGAAGGAAGAAGGGGATTTGCCCCCATACTTGAGGTGTTCTAAGGTGGAGATGTCCTTATTGATGACCTTGTTTCTTGTAAGAGGGTCTAAGGAGATGATTGTCTGGACCTTGGCTTCCTTGGTTGATTGAGATTGAAGTTGATTGTTTGCTTTGGGTTGGCTACAATTGATTACACCAATGTAGTTGTTGGTGGTAGTCGTACCAAGTTTAGTTGAAGTAGCTATTGTTGAAGCTTGAATGTCCTTGCTAGTAGCCATTGAAGTTGATAGCAAGATGATGAAGATTTCTTTCTTTGAAGGAGAATGAGATGAGAGGTAGAGATGTCCCACTGGGCATGCCAGAATATGTGGACGACTAAATTTCTCGGTTCGAAATAAGTCAAACAAGTAAAATAGTTTCACAAATGCGATTTTGTATTGATGAATGTGTGGTACAATTCTCTGTGATTATAAAAGAGTGATCATCTGATTCGATTTCCTTGAAAGATTTGTTGATTGGAGTTGTGGTAATGTGATTTTGATTAGAACACCAAATATACTTTAATTTGGCTGAAGAATGGATCGAAGACCTTTGAAATAGAATTACAATGAATCTCTGGCTATGAGCTTGTTAGAAATTCTTTGTTCTTCGTGTTCTTCGGACGTTCTTCGTGTTCTTGGTGCGTTCTTTGTCTTTGAAGATTTGTGGTGGAAGTTCTTCGGGGCTTTAGAGGCTTGAATCCGTAGAGTTTCACTAATTTGTAGTTTGTGCGGTTTCTAGAGGCTTTTGAGCTTGATTCCAGTGAACTTTGAGATCTAGGAATATGATTTGGATGATTCCTCTTTGAATGTTCTTCATATTTGAAGGTTTGTGTTGGAAGTTCTTCGATGCTTTAGAGGCTTGAATCCGTAAAGCTTCACTGATTTGTGTTTATTGAGGTTTCTAGAGGCTTTTGAGCTTGATTCCAGTAAACTTTGAGATCTAGGCAGGTAGTTTGGATGATTCTGCTTCGAATGTTCTTCGTGTTTGAGGGTTGAAGTTCTTGAAGTTGCTGAAGGCTTCAGGGCTTGATTCCAGCAGAGTTTCTGGACTTCGAATCTTCTCTGATGCTGCTTGTGCTTCAGATGGCTTGGTGCCCTTTCTCCCCAGCTCTCTTGATCTCTCCAAATGCCTTAGGAAGGCTTCTATTTATAGGAGTTTAAGGGTGGATGAGTGACACGTGGCAAAGCTTGATTGGTTCACTTACATCATCGCTTACACGTGCTAGACTGATTGTGTCATCGCTTACACGTGCGAGGTTGCTTGTGTCATCGCTTACACGTGTGTTAACTGATTGTGTCATCGCTTACACATGCGAGGTTGCTTGTGTCATCGCTTACACGTGTGTTGATGTGTGATTGGCCTTTGCATGTCACTTGGCAAATTTCTGTTGGTTTCTGAGTAGTGATAGTAAAACCTAGCAGCAATATGTGGTGCTTTGTAATTGGCTGTATTTTGTGGACTTGGTAGTGTGATGTGTCAGCTTGTGATAGGTCGGAAATTTTCCCTCTCTACACCTATGTTTGTGCAATATTTTTGAAGAATCGAACTTCTAGATACTGTGTTTGATTTTAAAGCTTTTACATTTGAAGCAAATGCTAAAAGAAAATTAGAGATAATGGATGTCACCAAAGTATCTTGATTTGTTTATTCTCATATTTGACATCTTAGTTTTGTTGGATAAATATTTTGTGTTATATAATGTTATTTTTGTAATACTTTATTTGTTTTTTTCCTCTAAAAGTCTCGGTGCAACTTAGAAAATTTTATTTTGTCAATAAATTATTGTATTTTGTTGTTCCATGTTTCACAAAAGTTTAAATATGGTAGAAACATAATTAGTACATCTTTGTTTCATCTTAAAAAGATATATATGATATGATTTTTTTTTTCAACATATGTATATCTTTTTTTTGTATTAGAAATATTGATTTTCATTAATTTTATGTGCATTTATTAGTCCTATCCTATTGTTGAATGGAAGTTAACGGAAGACAAGATAGATATTGCAGCTATGTCTTCGTCTTTGCATCTTTATTATGAAATTGAATAGGAAAGTACTTCAAGCAAATCGACGGGTTCAAGTTTGTCTCGCACATTGGGTGGCTGAGGGACACTCATTAGGAAAAGCACCAACCTCGAGTCGTGATCCTGCATTGCACAGGGTTAACAACTAGTAATATATATGTGCTAAAACTAAAAGGGGAAAAAAAAAATTGAACAAGAAGAAAGGAACAAACTCACCACTTACAGGAAGAAAGGGAACGAAGAAGAAGAAAGGGACAAGAGGAAGACTAAAGAACAATTATGTTTTGAGGTTAGAAGGGTAGTGTAGATGAGAGTCATCAAATGTGTTTGTGGTTAAAAAGCAAGGGTAAACTTGGGTTTTTGACGAATAAAGTAAGGGTAAATAGGAGAGAACAAGACACTTTCAACTAGTGGTGTTCACCAAACCACTCCAACCATACAAGCTCACCCAATCAACCAAAATTGCCTGCAAAATAGAGTAACCATATCGCACCGTAAGTAACAATAAATTGCACTACATAGTAGTGTGTGGTGTGCAATTTTATGATAGGAAAACCACACAGAATCACACCTCACCGCACCAACACACACACACACACACACACACACACACACAGAGTTTAATATTGTATGAAGTAAATGGCCAGCCTAGCGTCAATGCATTCTAGTTTCACTTAAAAAAAACTACTTCGTTTTGGTTAAATACAAAATTAAAAGTTCAAAACCACATTTATTAGGTTTTACAACTTTTAACTAAACCCACCATAAAAGTTAAAACATGGCCTAGCTTCCACTTGGGTTTGGGCTTTTCAGTATGACCTCATCCTTTTTTTTTTTTTTCGAATAATTCATCGAAAATATGAATTTTTTAAATAAGTTTTGTTGTATTCATATTTGTTTAAATAAATTTTTGTTGGGTTTGTAATTTAATACTTGTTTTGGGGTTTGTAAATCGAAAATATGAATTTTTTCAAATATATACATTCATATATAAATAAGTTTTGTCTCATTCATATTTATTTAAATAATTTTTTGTTGGGTTTGTAATTTAATACTTGTTTTGGGGTTTGTAATTTATTTCATGCTTTCTTTAAACTTGTTTCCATTATGGTTGTCATAATTGAAATTTGAAACTAGTAGGCATGACTAGTAATGTATATATGGAACATTGTTATGAACTTTGTGGTTGTTGCATGTTAATCATTTTGTGTTACAAGTTATATTTGTTTAATGGGTATAATTGTGTATGGTTTACTACCATGGGCTTTTTTTTTTTTTTTGGGTACCTATTTGTGGTGCTTTTAATTTAATGTCAATCTATCATGGATTTTTTTGTCTTGTATATATTTGTGTTACTATTTTTGTTATATATATTTATTTAAAACTTATTTTCATATAGTCATGGTTATTAATATTAAACTAGTAATTAACTATGACATCTTGAATAATATACCAGCTCAAAATCGTCCAAATTGCACCTTATACATTGCACTACACATGTTACCATAAAATTAAAGTACAATGTGGTGATGGTTTTGGCCAAGCCACATGCAAAGTATGGTATTAAAAATGGCTAAAAACCATGGTGAATCACTCTGCAAACACTCATACTTTCAACAATAATATTTATGAGCTGAGCTAATGCAATCAATGCTTTTTGGTATTGATGCTTTGATGGTAGAAACATGCAAATTCATATTTATGGGCCAAAACACGGCACTTAGTCTTACTGAACACAATAATTTCCCAGTTTGCAAATGTAAACACGTTGTTGGCCTAATATGAATTCTGGTGAAATTTAAAGAGTTAATTTTGTATTTTTGCTTTTATCTTTACTAAGCTTAGCATACCATGTGGCCAAGTTTTTTTTTTTTTTTTTTTTTTTTGAGGAAGAGCTTCTAGTTTGGGTCTAGGCTTGAACAAATCACATTTTTCTATTATTTTTATTACTATGGTTATTGATTTAACAAATCACATTACTAGAAACTAAAAACTGAAAAAACCAAATTCAATTGGGCCAGCTTGTCCACTCCATTTTTGGTCAATTCTGGCCCAAACCAACAAGATCAATCCAGTTGTAAAACCTGTTAAAAAAATCGGTTGAACCGGATTGAAATCACCCCTAAATTTCGCTCCAAATTGGCAAATTTAAATATCCACAGCAAAATATAGATTTATTAATTTTTGAACAATTCTCAATATTTTCGATATATATTTTTTAGTGATACAACATAGAAGCATATGATATCCAAATTTATTCCATTTTTTCACCCATAACATTACATAATAATCTCTTCATCCAATGTACACTACTGGTGTGACAGAATTATCTATAATAGATGTAAGTAACCAAAGATAAAACAAAATATGTATAAACAACTATAAGCAAGGCAATTATTTCTTTTCTTTTTCTCTTTTGGCACCAAAAGAGCAAAGCAACTTAAGCCATGGATCTTTTAAGTAAAAAAAAAAAAAAGGAATATTTCCTGTTTACTTAATTCAAAATAAGTTTAACAATGTGCCCAGAATTAACTTTTTATCAAAAGTTTATTTCTTTATTTGTTAAAAGTTGTAAAAGGTATGGTTATAATTTTTTTTTTTAATTTTTTAATTTAGCTTGAAGAATCGGTACATAAACAACTTATGCTAATCAACCAATTCATTACTAGAAAAACAAATACACACAAAATTCATTTCCAATTACAATATGAAATAAAAGGGACACATAAATTGTGGTGAAAAAGTTTTTACATAAAGAGTTTTATTTTGTCCCAAGGCTGTCTTGCCACATCTTTTTGTGACAAAGACTATTTTGTCCATGTCAATCAACTTCTCAGTCTTCCCAGGCACTAGCTTACACACGCATGGAATGTTCGCTTTTTGGACAACAATATAGAATTTTAGAGATGGATTTATTTTTGGCACTTTCATTTTAACGAAAGCAACACATTTTATTAGAGATAGAGTAAAAGAGAGAGAAACTGGAAAACTGAATTTACTCTTAGACTGAAGAAAATGAAAAGTGATTACAAATAATTATCACCTATGCTTTATATACACGGAAACAGGAGCTAACAGAGACTAACAAATTTTCCCTCCAAAACTAACTAACTAACTAATTATTAACACATCCAATTACCATTTGACATCTGTCACTTCTATTTGCTTCTTCTTGTTTCTCTGACACGTGGACTCTCTATTAGTCTTTCCTTATTTACTCTGCTTACTCTGCTTGTTCCACCGTGTTGACCTTCTTCAATTTTAATACTCCCCCTCAAGTCCTGAACTGGAAGATCACAGACTTGAAGATGAGTTTCAATTGCAACTCCTTTGGCATGAAAATATCTCATAAACCCAACTTCTGTGTTAATCTTGTGAAGGAATTGAAGCCTAAAGCTTTGGTAAACACATCAGCTGCTTGAGCATTTGAATTCAAATGAAAAGTTTTAATCATACTCTCTAGAATTTTGTCTCGAACCAAATGACAGTCTACCTCAATATGCTTTATCCTCTCATGGAAGACTGGATTAGCAACTATAT
The DNA here is from genome assembly GCA_032727855.1 of Quercus ilex subsp. ballota. Classification (NCBI taxonomy): domain Eukaryota; kingdom Viridiplantae; phylum Streptophyta; class Magnoliopsida; order Fagales; family Fagaceae; genus Quercus; species Quercus ilex. The sequence continues at coordinate 16,054,807 of CM064911.1, read as the reverse complement.
ACAAGGCTGCCTGATTATCACAGAAGGGCATAGCTAGTTTGGGGTGCTCAATTTTTAAATCTTTGAGTAATTGAAGTACCTAGGTTAGTTCACATGCTACACTGGCCATTGCCTTATACTCAGCCTCTGTTGATGATCGTGAAACCACTCCTTGTTTCTTTGATCTCCATGCTGTGAAACACTCTCCCAAATACACTGCATAACCTGCCAGTGACCTCCTTGTATCAGGGCATCCAGCCCAATCAACATCGCAGAAGGATTTAATGTGTAAATCAGAGGTGCGTGAGAAGAAAAGTCCCTTTCCTGGTGACCCTTTAATATACTGAAGGATTCTGTGAGCAGCAAGTAAGTGAGGTTCTCTAGGTTTTGAAACAAACTAACTCAACCTATGCACAACATAAGTAATGTCAGGTCGTGTCAAGGTTAAGTATAGCAGTCTCCCAATCAACCTTCTATACATTCCAGGGTCTGCTAACAACTTCCCTTCATATTTTGAAAGCCTTAGATTCTGCTCCATGGGAAATCTAACTGGCTTTGATCCAAGGAAACCAGTGTCCTTCAAAATTTCAAGTGCATATTTTCTTTGTGTCAAGCTGATGCCTGCATCAGTCCTTGCTACCTCAAGACCTAAAAAATACCTCAAAGGACCAAGGTCTTTCAAGTCAAATCCATCATCTAGCAACTTCTTCAAACGGTTCACACAATCAGGATTGTTGCCAGTGAGCAAAATGTCATCAACATACACCAAAAGCACTATAAAAGAAGCCCCTTGAGTGTGAGTAAACAGTGAGTAATCAGACTTGGATTGAACAAATCCCATTTGAAGAATGGTTTTAGAAAATTTGTCAAACCATTGTCTTGAGGCCTGTTTAAGATCATAAAGACTCTCGTTTAGCTTGCATACAACATTCTCCCCCTTGTTGTGAAAACCAAGTGACAGGCACATGTACACATCTTCATTTAAATCACCATGTAAGAATGCATTGTTAACATCCATTTGGTGAAGAAACCACCATTTCACAGCAACCAAGGTGAGTATAATCCGGACTGACACAGACTTAGCCACTGGTGAAAAAGTCTCAGAATAATCCAAACCAAACTTCTGTGTGAAACCCTTAGTAACAGCCTAGCCTTATATCTTTCAATAGAGCCATCAGGTAGATATTTAACCCTATAAACCCATTTACAACCTATAGGGCTTTTACAATGAGGCAAAGGCACCAAACTCCAAGTGTTAGTGACCTCTAAAGCCTCTATTTCCTTGTCCATGGCAGCCTTTCATTCAGGATATTGTACTGTCTGATGGAAGGAGGCAGGGTCTGAAGGAGTGGAATTAACTAGCATAACAAATGATTTAAAGGTAAGGCCAAGGTGAGAATTGTCTAAATAAGCTGAAACATCATATGGCAGACCAAAATGGGGCTTAATGCTAACAGACTTGCAGGCATACTGAGATAGGTAAGGAGGGGGTTTATGTGATCTAGTGGACATTCTGAGAGTAGGATTAGAAGCTGAAGGTAAGGTGAGTGGTAAAACAGTAGGTAAAGTGCTAAGAGTTGAATTGAATTAAGGAAGGGCAACAGGGTCAGATTCTGCAGAACAGGTACTGCACTAGGTGCTACACTAGATGATGCACCAAGTGCTGCACTGGGTGTTGCACTAGGTGCTGCAGCAGGCAGGATGCTAGGTGCTACTGGTGCTGCATCAGATGGTGCAGTAGGCATGGTGCTAAAATCAATTGAAATAGAGGAAGGAAGATTAACAGTATCAACAGAGTGAGATGATTTTGAAGTACAATGAGGAAAAAAGAAATCATCTAAATAGGAAGTGGAAGGCTGTGAGGAAAGAGAATAAGGGAAAATATGATCATAAAAAATAATGTTTCTTGAGATGTGAACAGAATTGGAAGTAAGATCAAGTACCTTATAGCCCTTAATGCCTTGGGGATAGCCTAAAAACACATACTTCCTAGCTCTAGGTGCAAATTTGTCTCTATTATGAGGTAAAGTTGAAATGAAACACAAACAACCAAAACATTTGAGATGATTATAAGATGGTGCAGATTTTAAAAAAAAAAAAGTTCATAAGGACTTTTGTTACCTAAGGACTTGGAAGAAAGCCTATTAATAGGGTAAACAGCAATTAAAATGCAATCTCCCCAAAAACATAAAGGAAGTTGAGATTGGAACCTTAAAGCTCTTGCAACATTGAGAATATGTTGATGTTTTCTCTCAACAACAGCATTTTGTTGAGGGCTATCAACACAAGTCAACTAATGCAAAATGCCATTTGATTGAAAGAAATCCTTAAGATAGAACTCAGTTCCATTATCACTCCTTATAGTTTTGATTTTGCAATTAAATTGAGTAGACACCATAGTAGCAAATTGTGGAAGATACACTTGTGTTTCAGACTTATGTTTAAGAAAATATACCCAAGTGCATCTAGTAAAGTCATCCACAATTGTTAAGAAAAATTTAAAACCATCAACAGTGCTTGTAGCAAATGGACCCCAAAGATCACAATGAAGTAAATCAAAAGGATTAGTTGAAACATGAGTGCTAGCTATAAAAGGAAGTTTCTTCTGTTTTGAAAAATGACAAATATCACAAGAAGAAGTAGTTTTATTGATATTAACATCATGTACAATTTGTTTCAACAATTGGAGTTTGGAATGAGATGGGTGTCCTAATCTACTATGCCATAAAGCTGATGAAGAAATAGAAGTGACAGCAGCAGCAAGTACAGATGCAGAAGATCTACAACCTGAATCTTGCAGCAGAAATAGGCCATTGTGTGCTTTACCCAGACCAATTGTGCTCCATTGAGCAAGGTCCTGAATAAAACAACAATCACCAAGAAAAATGAGGCAATAGTAAAGTGATTTTGCTGACAGAAATCAAGTTGAATGTAAAAGAGGGCGCACACAAGACATCAGTTAAAATTAAGGTAGAAGAAATATGCATTGTGCCTATGTGTGTGACTAAGGCTTGATCCCCATTTGGCAAATAGACAAAGGTATGAACTATTGAGGTAATGGAAGTCAATTGAGCAACAGAATGAACCATGTGGTCTGTTGCTCCAGTATCACTGATCCAAGTATTGGGTTTATAAGATTGCCTATCAACTACTTGAGTAGCAAAGATAGAATGAGAAAAATTAGGTGGAATCCAAAAGGAATTACCTGAAAAGTTTGATGAAGTAGAAGGAGAGGATGATGTGGAAGGTGAAGGATGTGGAATGGAAGGGTAAAAGTCATAACAGAAGCATCTTGGTGACTAGTCTGAGCATCATTGCCTGATCTAGTAGCCATATGGCACTTCAGAAAATTTAGAAATTGCTCATGTTAAAATTTTAGACCCCTTAAAACACAACAATTGGATTAACCTAGTTTATTTAGCCAAGTGATTAACTTAGTCAAATTATGCAAATCTAAGTTAACACAATCAAATAATCATATCAAGATATAAAGCAGCGAAAATATAAAGAACACAAAGATATGATCACCCAGGAAAACCAAACCGGTAAAAAACTTGGGGAGGATTTAACCTAGCTATCCTCAAGGTAAAAAGCAAATCCACTATATGAAAGAATCGAAGTTCATACAATAAGACTTACAAGCCCCCACACTCGACTTCTTATTGTTACCCACCAGTAGAACTTACTGACACGACCACGTGCAAGCTCCGAATCCACGGACTCCTTCTTTCTTTGGCCTTTGCAAAACACAAACACCCACGTCTGTGACTTTAAGATCCCACTCAAAGGTTTAGCAACACAAACTCACCTGTTTGTGACTCCAAGACTACCCTTGAAGGTTTAGATCATCAGCACCTTTGATGACTAGAGAAGGCAGCAACTTCTACAACACCAGATCTTGAGATTCTTCAAGAAATAACACCGGTAGAAAACATAAGAGAGCTTTTGGGTACAAAACCCTAGATCTACAAAAGAAGCACAAGATGTACTCTAATTTCTATTAAAAAAAAAACTCTCAAAACCCCACCTAGGGTTAGCTTATGATATCCCATTAAATACTGGAAAAAACGGCTTGCGATTTGGACTTCAAACGGATAAGTTATGGCCTTTTTACGTTTGCTGATTTTGCTGATATGCGATTTTCGATCAATCGAAAATCCCTAGCATCAATCGAGTATCAATCGAACCAATCAGCTTGTAACTCATTTGTTTTTATCCCAAACTTGAGTTTTTTGTCTTGGGCTTCAATGTAGACCATTCTAAACTAATGAGACTTAGTTTTTGTCATGTTTTGTCATGGTTTGCCAACATTACTAACACAAAACCTAACAACTCACATTGAGCTTGTGACAATGATAACTGTGGACTAGCTTGCACAAAATAACCTGCACCAGAGTGGCCAATATGGTTCTGTGAAGCCAAATCTGATTGAACACCAACACCTTGCAAATCTCCTCCAGCCAAAAAACCAAAATGCACACCACTAGGTAGAAAACCAGAATGCATATTTGGATTAAATCCACAACTTCCTGTGGTTTGCATTGAAGCAACTTGATTTGCCATGGCCTTGTTACCTCCTTTTAGCTTGTAACCAGGGGGGTAACCATGGAGCTTATAGCATTTATCAGCTATATGTCTAGTAAAGCCACAATAAGTGCACACAGGCCTATCTTTCTTGCCATTACCCCCTTTACCTCCATTCTTTTGTCCTTGATGACTAAGAAAACCTTTGCTATTATTCACATACATAGCAGCAGAATCACTTGATTGAATCATGTTGAAGCTTTGACCAATGTTTCTCCTCTTCTCTTCTTGCAAGATCAGAGAGCACACTTTGCTAAGAGAGGGCAAAGGTTCAATCAGTAATATCTGACTTATAACATGGCCCATCAAAAACCTAAAAACATGCTCCTTATGATGAGCATCTAGTTGAAAAGACTTAGAACCACAAGTATAGGCACATGTACAGATTGTAAAAGGCTAGTAATTAGCATATTCATCCCACAAGGTCTTGAATTTCTTAAAGTAAGAACTTACTGAAAGTGATCGTTGTGCAAGATGTGCAATTTCCTTCCCAAGCTCAAACAATCTTGGAGTGTTACCCTAAGATAGCCTATCTTTGAGATCAATCCACAAATCTCTGGCATTGTTGATGTACATATCACTAGCCTTCAAATCCAGACTGAGTGAATTAGTTAACCAAGAAAGCACTGTGGTATTGCATCTACTCCAAGAATTATACAATGAAAAAGATGAATCAGGCTTAGCAATCGATCCATCCACAGAACCAAACTTGTTTCTGGAACTTAGAGCCAAAAACACAGATCGCGCCTAACTCATGTAATTCTTTGGACCAGTGAGTGGTTGCGATGTGAGCATGAGACCTAGATTTTCATTCGTAGGAAGAAAGAAAGGATTATTTGCATATTCATCTGCTATCGTTGCATTTGAAGCAGGTACTGAATGTGCAGTTTGAGATTCAGTGTTGGTTGTGGAATTGGAAGCCATAAATGAGAAAAGAAAAGGAAAAACGAAGCACTAAATTCTGGTTGGGAATTGAGAAAATGAAAGAGAAAATCTTAGAAAACCCACTCTGATACCATATTAGAAACAGAGTAAAAGAGAGAGAAAATAGAAAGTTGAATTTACTCTTAGATTGAAGAAAATGAAAAGTGATTGCAAATAATTATCACCTATGCTTTATATACATGGAAACAAGGGCTAACAGAGACTAACAAATTTTCCCTCCAAAACTAACTAACTAATTATTAATACATCCAATTACTATTTGACATCTATCACTTCTATTTGCTTCTTCTTGTTTCTCTGACACGTGGACTCCCCATTAGTCTTTCCTTCTTTCTTCTTTACTCTGCTAACTCTGCTTGTTCCACCGTGTTGACCTTCTTCAATTTTAATACATTTATATTTCAGATCCTACCTAAACAATGTTATTGTTGTTACTAGATATTAGAATTACAGTAATGACAAACAAAGCTAAAAGAAAAATGTTAATATTGAAGTTCATTGCCATATTGAGTGTATGTTGGTTTGCAATTAGATTTAAAGAGAGATAGATACAATAATGTACATCAATACATCAATACTAACTTTTTCCATTTTATTCATATGTGCTTTACTATCTTTCTGCTTTTCTTTCCACGCATTGGATCATGGACACGGCAACCTCCCATCACATGGTGTGCTCCAAATCTTTATTTTCCACACTCACTTCATCCCTCCCATCCTATATTAACATTACCCTCTAGGGAAACAATTCATTGTAATAAATAGTTGAAACATAGATTTTCATTTTTCATTTTATGTCTCTATGAATTGGATTAATACAAAATGCTCCAAATGGAGTCACATAATTAACTTACCCCAAATTCAAACATTTGTGCATGAATTGTGGCACTACTTTCTCATGATCAAGCAGCGATACAACCAGACAACATCAAGTGCAATATTTGTGTAAATTTTTTTTTTTTTTAATTTCTTCCAATATCCCAATATTTTTTTTTTCCATTGAACACTTATTTGCAAAGCCATTAAATTGACATTTGTGAGTTTTTAACAATTTTATCTTTAATTGAATCGATTTCTTTATACTAGTACCATGATGGTCATGCCAAAATTATGAAACATGTTAAATACCTTTCATGCAATGGTCACATTGCTATGAGGATTTTTCACATGAGTAATTTATTTAAAATTAAAAAATTAAAAAAATTAAAATTAAAAACTTGTAGATTCTCAATGGTGTTATTTATGTCAAATACCTCAATTTAACTTCAAATAGATTCATTTCAAATTAACCTTGCTCAAATTCGCAGTTCACAATAATAAGGCCTACTCTAGGTCCAACTCAATACATGTGTAATTTACCAATGGAAATAAAATTTTAATTTTTCCACTTGTAGCAATTTTATTTTATTTTATGTATGTGTGTGAGCATGCGTGCGTGTGCGTAAGTTACACACACACCCGTGTATCTTGATCCAAAGATCTCACCCTCCACCTAGCACTTCCGAGGAAAGAGGTACCAATTGAGTTAGAGCCCATTGGTAAGATATTTACTAATAATTAATCAATGAATTTGTGCACTCCATATAAAAATATAATAATAATAAACTAAAGAAGCTCTTATTTTTTTTTTTTTTAATTGATGCATGGACTTTTTGAATCTTGAACCCACATTTCCACCCTCTAACTCTTATGGAGAAAGCAGTGGCATTTCAGAGCTAATTGACAAGCAATCAAATATATAATATAACACCAAAATCTTCAAATGTTAAAGAATCACATTCATAATTGTGCACTCTTAATCCTAAAAAGTCATCTTCTTTTGAGTTCTAAACTCTTGGTTTATTCGAAATAATGGTATAATTTCTTTAAGCTCCTTCAACTGGCAATTCATTATTTAACTCACCAAATTATCCTTCAGATAAACAATATGAGATAGGCAAGAGTCCTATAATGATTATCTGTTCAGTTCATCATTGGAGCAACACTGCAGATCAAGCAACAAAATCATATTAACTTAAATTTCTTTTTTTCTTTAATGGCAAGGACAATCACTGCACTTGATCGCATTGATTATTTCAACCATAGCATTTGCAAGTAGTTTATCTTTTTTTGTGTATAACCAGACCAACCCGCTCCTTGATCTAGTACAGTTTGAAATTTTTGAAAGAAAATCTGCCAAGAAAGACAAGAAACATTAAATTCTTCAAGTTGAAAATCCATCATTTGTATGGCAACGATGTGGCCTTTTTTGGGCTAATTAATTAATTTGTGATGTTCGGCTGGGCCATTCTTATTGTAAGGCCCAAAGCAAACAGGGAAATTTTGTATTCACAACTGCAAATTCTATTGGTTTGGACAGAATCCAAACAATTTTTATTTTAATTCACACTTTAAAGGAGTAAAATATATCAATTGAAAGTTTATGAATTTATTAAATTCTTATAAACTGAACTAAAAGAGAGTAAATTGTAATTTTTTCAAAAATTTATTTTAAAAGAAACATTTTGCTTAATTGCAATTACATAATAAAAGAATAAGATTATTTACATTGATTATGCACTCATAACTTAAGAATAAAGTTTTTATTTAATTCAATTGTTATAACAAATAGGAAATGAATGATTTGTGTGGGGGTCTGAGGACAGCGCCCCTATTGGACCATGCTTGAGGAGCGGATAAGCCCAGTAAACAGATCCTGTGGTGAAAAAACTGTTATAACTTAAAAAGAAGGTTTGAACAAGGGCCTCTAACAACCTAAGGAACACGAGAGGAGCCCCGCCTCGGATGTGACCATCCCAAGGTAATCGAGAGGAGTATTGCCCCTGGTTTGGAGGTGTGGGTCAAGGCAACCGTGGCCGGTATGGATGGAGAGAGAGTGGGGAATGTGTCAAGGAAGTAGTACCCATTACCTCTGTATTGAATGCACTGCACCAACTAGGTTAGTCGCATTAATGACTGAATGACACTTGAATAATGCCAGACAACCTGTAGCTCACTCAGCACTTCCTCTAAAGGTGGGATGGGACAAGTATCCAGAGGGAATCAACCACCCTTCATGTGGAGGGTCAAGATGAAAGGCTAGCTACCATAAAAGGGGAGAGATCCCATTGAACAGGGATCATAACCTAGAGCTTAGGGAGAAATAACTCAAACTTGTAATCCCCAAAGTGTAACAAGCTCTCTCGGCTTTTCACATGTCAATTCTCATTTCTTTTCATCTGGATCTTTTTCTCTAACTTCAGCCCTTTGGATTAAGAGCCCATGTGTTGGTCCACCATACCCATCTCTAAAAATTAATTTTAATGGGCTTGCTCCCAAAGCCCAAGCCTCTATTTATGGGCCTTTGTGTTTGTTTTTTCCCCCACACAATTTGAATCCTAGTTTTCTTTATGAAAAAAAAACCATGCAATGCCACTAAGATACTAAACTCTTGGCAAATTATAGATACATTTATATATTTTTTTAATTTATTTATTTAGAATCACATTTATTTCAGTTCAAAAAATAAAAACAAAACAACATGTTTAAGGTAGTCATTACCAATAACTTTTTACATCATTGGCACAATTTTGAACATAATGTTCAAACCTCATGCATAATGCATTGCATGTCAATGGCTCCAACTTCCAAAAAAGTAACCAAAGCAAACTCTCTGCTTGTATTTTTGCAAGAAGAAATAAGTGTTATCCTAATCTCTCCCTCCAAACCCCTATAAAACTACCTCTCACCACCACCATTGACCCCAATGGACCAAACCAACATACATATACATACATTCAAAGAAAAATAGATATGACAATGTACTTCAATACTAACATTTTCCTTTTAGCTTTCTTTGCCATTACTATAATTCTGCTCTGTGGTAACAACAACGATATGGTTATTGGCAAAGGTTGCCAAGGTGACTGGAAGGATTTGACAAACCCATTATCAGTATCATTGTGGAGATTAACTTATCTTTGGTTTCAACAAAAGCAGCACATTTATATTTCAAATCCTGCCAATCACCTAGGCAACGTTACTGTTGCTACTAGATTGACATGGATATAGTGGTCTTTGTAGCAAAGTTTTGTGGCAAGCCATTGGCCTCTAGATCTAAGCGTGGAGGTAAGAAACTCTTTGGGAAATAAAACTCTTTATATAAAAGTCTTTTCTCCTTAGAAAGTAATTTTGTGTGTATTTTTTTTTTTTCCTGGTAATGAGTTGGAAGAGTAGCACAAGTTGTTTATGTACAAATTCTTCAAGCTAAACTGTTTTGTTTTTGTTTTTGTTTTTTTTTTTTTTTTTTTTTTTTTTTTTTTTTAATGTATAACCATACTTTTTACAACTTTTAACAAATAAAGAAGAAACTTTCAACAAAAAGTTAATCCAAACGCACATAGTCAAATTGTTTTGAGTTAGGTAAAAAAAAAAAAAAAATTTAACTATTCAGAAAGCAAATTATTTACTATCGATTCAATCATAAAAAATAAAAAATAAATAAAAAAAAGGTAGCAAATTATTTATTTATTTTTGTCTATTGCTAACTGAGTATTCAAAATTCAAAAAGTAAAATCCATCATTACTGGTCACATGGCACGAGTTCCTTCTAACAGGATGGTCTCTAATCTCAATAACTCTATTATACCAAAAATAGTTCTACTCATTATTTTGGGGATTCCAACTGTATATTCTATTCATAGCCGGGTTTACACTTTTATTTTCTGGCGTTAAACTTACTTTTTGTTAGTCATTTTATGGATGAATGTAATTAGGACGTTAATTAGATGAATAGGTGGCAATAGAGTATGAGAAAGAAGCATTTACAGGTAGCTACAGTTTACAGTTTGCACTTCCAACCCCCAAAATCAACATCAGTTAAGCTGCTACAGTTTGCAGGATGAATTTTTTTGAAAGTAGGCAGAGAGGTAGAAAGGGTAGTACTGAGTGCCTACACATTTTATCCGGCCCTTTATACGTCAATCGACTCAACCCTTGATTCTCATCACTACAAGGCTCTCTGCCCTAATGCACGCATACATATATATATATATATATATATATATATGTATATGTATGTATATGTATATATTCATCACAAACCTATTCAAGTCATATGTAGTGTGCATTTAGATACTGTTTATTTTGCTGAAAACTGAAAACAATAAAAAAATAATAAAAAAGTTACTGTTTACTATGAGATTATTGTTCATATGCTTGATGCACTGTCCATGTCCCATAAACATTGCACCAGGCACTGGCTCAAAAAAAAAAAAAAAAAAAAAAAGGGTTGAAAAGCATCTCGGTGAAAACGCAGACGCAATCCGAACGCAGCTATAATTAACAAAATGTTAGTGACAAATATAATATTTTTATTCAATATCAACTACAGAGTAACCAAAAATGGGAAATTTTGTAAAATGACAATTAAGTTAAATCTTGATAAAGTGTATGACCTTCTCGAATGGCCTTTTATCTAATACACTCTAAAGTTCTTTCAATTTCCTCATAGAATTATTGATCTAATTATGGCATTTCTTAAGGAGGAAAAAAAAAAAAGAAGAAGACAAATCATTTTCAACCATCTAAAGATAGGAAAAAACTTAGGTGCTCCGGGAGCAATGCTCCCTTCTCTCACATGAGGGTGGGCCCCACCCACCCCTCATGTGAGAAGAGGGAAGCATTGCTCCCGGAGCATGTAAGAATTAGCCCTAAGATATAATTTAAAGGGGAACCATCCACTCTCACCTTACTTGTTCATTTTGTGCCTAGATCATTTATCAATAGATCTAGATCAAGCTCTTCATACAAAATCTTTACAACCCCACCCACCCCTCATGTGAGAAGAGGGAAGCATTGCTCCCGGAGCATGTAAGAATTAGCCCTAAAATATAATTTAAAGGGGAACCATCCACTCTCACCTTACTTGTTCATTTTGTGCCTAGATCATTTATCAATAGATCTAGATCAAGCTCTTCATATAAAATCTTTACAACCTATCAAAATCCAGGGAAGACCCATCAATTTTAACCACGTGCTCTTTGCAGATGATATATTTTTATTCGCTAACGCAACAATAACTGACACTTTGAACCCCTTTAACATTTTCAACAAATTTTGTCAACAGTCTGGCCAAATATTTAGTTCTGAAAAATCGAAGCTCTATTTCTGTCGTAACACACCTGCGTGCAATAGTGGATAGAAAATTGAAGCTCTATTTCTCTTGTCACTTTCCCATTGTTAATGATCCAAGTAAATACCTAGGCCTCCCACTCAAAATCTCTAGACATAAGATCCAAACTTTTAATCTTCTCATTGAAAAAGTTAACTCAGACACAATTAGATAGAATTAATAGGTCCTTCCTATGGGAAGACAGACACAACATCTCAAAAATATATGCACCTCTTGGCTTGGGAACAAGTAACTCAGCCTAAGTTGAAGGTCTGGGATTAAGAACAGCTCGTTTAAACAATGAAGATTGTTTAATTAATCAAGCTTGGCATATTTGGACCATACCTAAAAACATGACCAGCTCTCTTTTCAAACACCGTTAGCGACACTTTTCTCCAAGGAAAGCACAAACCAAATGGATCTCAATCCTGTAAAGCCATTGTTAAGGGATGGGATTTAATGTTAAAGGGCATGATTAAGTTGGGTTGTAGGAGTTGGAGATGGTTCAAATATAAAATTTTGGACAGATAAATGGTTCCGAATAGCTATAGGCCCCCTTGGAAACCTCATTCTTGGCCCTTTCAATCAAGTAAAACTTAACCAAACAGTTTCCTATTTCATTGATAATCATAGGGTCTGTTTGGTTAAGCATTTTGGAAGATTAAAATAACGTTATTAAAATCCACAATTCTATTTTGCTACCATAACTCCTCATAGATTTTTTCATAAATGCTCAATTTAAACCCAAAACATGATTTTCTAATAGTTTATACAATGCACCTATTGTTGGAATCTTAATCATGGATCTTCTCTCACATATTCTACACACTATCTCTGCTATTCCCTCGTTCATCATCTCTAGTAATCAAGACCAACAAATCTGAAACTCAAATGCTGGAATTTGTTCTGTCCAATCAGCTTATAGGCATTTAATTAACTCCAATCATCTAGTGAATCATACAAGGAATTGGAAACTTCTTATACCTCCAAAATTGAGAATTTTTAGATGGAAATGTATAATTCTCAGAAGTGGTCCTTTCTATTATTTACTCAAAAAAGAATTTTTACAAAAGTGCTAATGTTTCCTCTCTCTCTCTCTCTCCAACAAAATGTATTTTCAGTGATGAATAAAAGTCCAGTTTTTCATCATTAAGGACCTTTAGTGACGAAATTAGACTTTTAGTGACGAAACTCATTTCGTCACTGAAACCCCGTCACTAAAAGTCTTGGCGACGAAAAATTTCATCACTAAAAGTTCGATTTGATTTTAAAAAAAAAAAAAAAAAAAAAAATTTAGCGACGAAAACGTTTCGTCACTAAATGTTTTCCTTGCTAAAAACACTATTTAGTGACGAAAATATTTTGTCACTAAAAACACTTTAGTTTATTAAATCATATTTAGTGACGAATAATTTCGTCACTAAAACTATGTTCGGGTACATATAGTGACGAAAAAGTTCATCACTAAAACTATTTTTAAGAAAATCCAGGCACATATAGTGACAAAAATTTTTGTCACTAAAACCATTTTTTACAAAATTTTGCTACATTTAGCGACGAAATATTTCGTCACTAAAACAATTTTTTGTTGCTATATTTGTGACGAAAAAATTCGTCGCTAAAACTTATTTTCTGTTTTTATTTTTTTCATGGCTTTGATATTAACCTGTAACCTGTCATTACATTATTAAAATCTCACATTTGAATAACACATTTATTTCAATAACACATTTATAAAAAAAGATTCATACATTGCACAAATAAAAAATATAACAAGTATCCAATTCAAACTTCTTCCATACAATAATTGTTTGCAATACATACAATAACTCAAGATGTTTTATAACAACACAAAAAGGGTAGCATAATATAATTAGAACTAACGGAAGATGTTCTCATATGTCTTTAAATAATGCCAAAAGTAAATCTCCTAAAAGCCACCAATAAGAAATCTACACAAATATAAAAACAATAATACATTAAAATCGTAAAGTAAAAATATTAACTATGTTATAAGAAACATTTCTAACAATGCATTAAGAGTAGTCACTCCAATAAATTAAAATCACAACTCCTAATGTATAAGTTGTAGAAAGCAAATATAGATTTTCAATACCGAACAATACCGGACTTCTTCTTAAAAACCAAGTTTAAGATCTCCTCTTGTGTAAGAAAAATTGCATTAGGATCTTGACAATGATCCGCTTGCACTTTGAGAATATTTTCCTATCATTTGAAAAAGAGAAAGAAACAAACAATCACAACATTAATACTACATATGTTATAGTTTTACAAACATGATAGGGATGGAATGATAGGAATGGAATGATACACATACATATGTCGCTTCATCCTCATGGTGTATCCACATATTTGTATTTGGATTGAAATGAACATCACAAATATAGATTTTTACAAGTATTTAAATCAAATAAAATACCACCACAAAACCAATCTCCAACGTCACAAGTATAGAGTTTTACAAGTATTTAAATCAAATAAAATACTATTCATCACATCCAATCAACAATATTTATTAACATTTGCAAGAAATGAAAAACACTCCCAATATTAGTTTAATTCATCTTATAACACCATGCAAGCCACCCGCAATATGGTTAGAGAATAGTGTTTCTCAAAATACATTGTTTTAAAAGAATGAAAATATTTGTTTAGAGTTTTGTAACTTAGTGCATAATTAGTTTTCTTTTATTAAGACAATCAAGGTTCGAAACACCCCTCTCCTACTATTGTAACTTTCAAATCATGTATTAAAAAAGAAGAAGAGAGAGAATGAAAACACTTGTGCCTAAGTAGAAACAAAAATGAAAATCAGTCATTGAAAACACTTTCCAAAATTGTGTTGTTTGAACTGTCTTTTGACTTGAGAGCTAAAACTAGTTTATTTATTTTATTTGAAAACATTTGTCTTTTGTACTGTTTCCTAAATTTATATTGAAAAACCAAATTTTATTTTATTTATTTATATCTTGATTGTATTAAGATTATAATTATTTGAAAAACCAAACCAAGTTAAAGAAAATATATAATATAAAGTTTATTTCTTCCTTCCCTAATATAGCTTCCTCAGTCATTCTTCTTAAAATAATAATAATAATAATAAAAGAAGTCAAAAAAGCTTCCTCAGCCATCAAATGATGTAATGTTAATTATTATTGTGATAATTGAAATTAATTCTCGTTCAATTCACAGTTAGTATTGGTCCTTCCCACATGTGAATCACAAATTTGAACTGAAAAATCATTGGATTAAGCTTAACCATAGATAATAGGTGCATATTTAATCATTTAAATGTGAAAAAGGTTGATTTGTATGTGTATAGTACTTTATTTAAAAAAGTGTTACATCTATAACATTTTTACAACATATGTTACTCCAAAATACAAAATCAGCCTTCATGTGCCTTTTTGTTTAGTTTAAATGATTAGCTTACGTTTTATAGAATATTATGAAATTTTGGGAAACGGACAGAATACTTGGAATTATGGAAAAACCAAATATATATATATATATATACATATTGTAAGGACTTTGTCCGCTTTGGGGAGCCAAGCTCTCACGGTTTTGTACTCTTAACTGAGTGTGGGCAAGCAAGGAGGGTTTCATAGTCTCAACCCCAAGACTTGGAATCCCACATCGGCTAGAGTTCCCTCCCATAACGCTTTATATGCCGTTGGAGCTTGCGTTAGTGTACCACTAGTATCTCTTCCCAATGTGGGACGTAAGACCCAAGGGCAACCCGCACTCGGTTAAGAGTACAAAACCATGAGGGCTTGGCTCCCCAAAGCAGACAAAGTCCTTACACACACACATATATATATGGATCTACCAAAAAATGACTGTGACACACACAAGAGCATGACATCCGAGGATAAGCTATGTCAATTTCAAGTTCTAGCTGTTTGCATGCAACTATGCACATTGAATTGGTTTTAGGGAACGTATATAGGCCAGAATATTCCTCATGGAGCAGGGGTTTTGCAAGATTATGGAAAATTAGGTTGTTCAAATTAGGGTGCACCCTTTTAGTTTTTTAATATACATACGTACGTACATATATATATATATATATATATATATATATATATATAGAGGACAAAATCTACAATTTAATTATTGTAATTTATTAATTTTGTTATTTAATTTGGAATTTTCATTATTTTAGGTTTAGGGTTATTTTTTCTTTGTTTTTAGGTGTTTTTCTTTTTAGGTCAAATTTGGTTTCTGTTATGGTTAGGTATCAATTAAGAGTTATTTTAGAATATATTTTCTTTTCTATCAAGTTTTGCGGAACCCTTTAATGGACCCCTAAATCTGTACACGTTTTTTGAACAATTATTCAATCAATAAAATTCATACTTTTGTCTTTCTATTTTTTGGTGGATTCCAGACACGTTCTCCTTGTGAATTCAAGAAACCCTCATGGATTCGAGGTTCTGAAAATTTTGAGGCTATTTTTAGAAGCAAATGTGTTTTGTTTCTTATTTTTTAGAGGTAGACGTGTTTTGTTTCTTGACACTTTTGCATCCCACATCAGTTGGTATCAGAGCCTTAACTTATCCTGATTTGGTGGCTGACGTATGAGATGGTAGCAATTCCGGTGACAGAAAACTTAGAAAGTATTACATGACGTACAGCTAGCACCCACAAATATTTTTGCTAAGATGCCATTGTTGGAGCATAGAAACAATAGGGATAGCTGTCACAGAGACATAACTCACAGGCAACCTATTAGTAAGCAAATTTCATATAGACCTTATAGAAGAATTGCAAGTTTTAATGGTTATTTTTATAAAGAAGATTTTTTTGACTGGTTACTTGATCTAGAGGATTTATTTGACTTTGAGAATATTTATTATGAGAGAAAAGTTGGACTTGCTTTGTATAAAATTAGTGAGTATGCCTTACGTTGGTGGGAACGAGTACAATTTGATAGAATCCGACAAGGTAAGGACAAAATTCGTTCATGGCCAATGATGAAAAAGATGTTTCCTATTAAATTTTATCATTTGGATTGTGAAGAAATCTTGTCGTATACAATACAAGATTATTATTGGTCAAGAAGTTCACACTTGAATTATTTTAAAGAGCCATATATTCCACCACTAAGAAAAGAATTACATATTGAAGAAAATACTTTTCTCGAAGAATATGTTGAAGCCAAAGAAGAAAATATAGAGATTTTTGAGGAAATTAATGAAGGCTTTATTATAGAAGAAGAACTTAAAATCAAGATTGTGGAGGAGATTAAAGAAGACCCTATTATAGAGAAAAATCTTGTGGTCTTAATAGTAGAAACCATTAAAAAAGAAATTATAGAGAAAGTTGTCAATGATCTCAATGAAATCAAGTTAGATGATTGCAACGTTCAAGCTCCTATTATTTTGGTAGGAGACCAGTGGCCTCCCCATCTGAAGATCCCAACATTGAAGAAGTTTTTTAGCACTGTTCCCACTAACAAGCCACTTAGCATCTGGTGGCCATGCAATACACCAAACCCAATTCTTGAGTCCTATATAAAAGGAGAAGGCTTGCAATTATTAAAATAGATAGAAAAGAGCAATGAGGAATGACCACCTATTAGAAAGTCAATTAATTAAGTGATATCCCAGCTCTAAGATATATTTAAAATAAATAAACAAATAAAAAGATCAAAGCATTTTATTGTCAAATAGTACGCAACATGCTATGCACGGTGAATACAAAAATCCAATAAGATGTCAATGTTATAATTTTGGGATTTATAAGATACACTCTGCGAATAAAATTTTGTTATTTATCTACACATACCCAAAAAAAAAAAGATACTCTTAAAAAAAAAAATTGTTTGTCTCAAACTTCTTTGCTAAAACTTATTCATTTGCACAATAGGCTCAAAGGTTCTGCACATCATATAGGTTAAAATTTTCATTTTATTCCTTTTTCTCTCTTTTTTTCCACGTTTTTCTGTGTGTTTACACATCAGTATTATCTTTGAGAGTCTAAGAATGTGACACAAGTCCTAGATTTCAAACCTGTACATGTGAAAAGTGGTGTATAGCAGGTCATTAAGGTCTCCAACTCTAATTATCTGAACCACCTGCCAAATGTCAAACATCAGGACTAAAGGTAACCGAAATTACAGTATGTGTGACCTGCAGTGACAAATACGGATTTAAACTGAACTCATTGCCAACAAAGATGATGCATATAATGAGTAAATCTATGTAAATGGCTGATCATAAAAATTAAATTTATTAGCTCACTTAGAAAGCCAAAAGCAAGATCAGGACAACAAACATGGAAAAAATCTTATTATTTGAATTCAAATGAGAGAGAACCTTAGATCACATCAATCAGTTAAGATTAGTCTGGTGTAATCATCTATAAAGAAAAGATAATTAAAGTACATCAAGCAAGAAGGGATATAAGATAAAAATGAATAAGCAAAACCCTGTGTATTTGGCCATGTCATATTTGAAAATTCATAAATTATTAGCAAGAGCTCAATTTGAAAAGATTTTGTGGATTCGATCTCAAGACAAGCAATTTTTGAAAAGCATTCTTCTTCTAAGTACTAGGATTCGCCTTTTTCTAGGGTTCACATTTTTTCTTCTTTTTAGTAAATTTCTAAAAAACTTGGAACTCAACTAGTCGGCACCTCTTAGTATTTTCAATGGAGAAATTCAAAGTTCATATCCCCCACCCCAACCATCGAATTATCAAAAAATTATATTTTTCGTTAAAAACAAATATTGTAAAACAGATTAGGATCAGGTGTTGCAATTGCACTGTGCAATTACCTTTAGTTGTGAGAGAGAAGTAAAAATAATAATAATAAATAAATAAATAAAAGTTGATAGGTAAAATAATTGAGATTAAAAGTTGAAGGTTAAAAGATTCTTTATTTATGGGCTGAGATAAAAAGTGATTTTGAAACTTTCAATTTCAATCTTTGATTTGCTATTGCATGGTGCAATAGCGCTAGATCTCAATCCTTGCCAAACTGCTACAAATAAAATAGCATAAATATGACCACACCAAAGGCCTCTAGAGTCTAAACTAATTAAGAAGTACGGACATTTCATTTAAAGATATTGTTAGTTCCTCATTTAGCTTTCCTAGACTCTCAAACACGCTTCTCAACAGCCAAACAAAGCACTTTTAGTGCAAAAATATTCAAACTTGACAAGTTGAATAAGGAAAAAGTTAGCATTTTTTAACAATTCAGTTCTCTTTACACACACCTTCTCAGCAACCAATCAGACTGCCACAATCGGAAAAGAAAAACTTACATTGTTGAGGAGCTTCTTGATCTTTTGTTCAAGCTCTTGAGGCACAGAGTTTTGCATATGGCACTGTTAAAACGCACGCCACCTCTTCCACCTCCATTGCTAAGACTTAGATTCAAAGTGTGCGTGTGTGTGTACGTGTGTGGAATAGAAAGTTTTGGGGAGCAAGGGTTTGGACTTGGGAGTTTCAATTCAAAGTGAAAGAAAGGGGGTTTCATTTGGAAAATCATAATCAAATATTCAGAGGTGGATAATAAGTAATAACTGTATTTAAGAGTTTTGTACCCTAGAAGAAAATATTTTTTAAAAATTGAAAGTACATAGATAATAACATTAAAGCAGACAACAGAAAGTCATAATTGAGATATCCAACAATGTAATTTATTTGATCGTTCACAAAATGAAATAATAGCTAAAAGGAGTCCATTATCTGATATATATAGCATTCTCCATTTATATAATAGCATTTAAAATGGAAAAAAGTGTTATGACAAAAACAAATAATTGAAGAGAACCTATAGAGAATAGAAATTAAAATGGAAAATTTATTATTCTATAAATGGATTGCATATATGTAATTTTACAACTTCTGAGTTCAAAAAATACAAGTACATCTTAAGACCAATAATTTTACCAACGTTCAACAGATTTTGTTTTTTAAAACCAACAAATGCTTTGCGTTAAATAAACCAAAGTGGGGTAGAAAAGTAAGAGAAGGATTTTGGGTAATGCTTCTTAATTGTTCCATCTTCCATGTTAAATACACCCATGTCGTACCCTCCGCCATTTAAGGTCTCCTGATAAAGTTCGATATTGTCATCTTTAAAATAGATACAATTAGCTTTGCATCCATTGAAGCTTGATGCAGACAAAGAGACCAATGAGTTGTCACCCACAAACAATGCTCTATCATCCAATTTGTCAACCTTCACATATTTGTATTTATATTTGCTTCCTGCTTGTGTAAATCTTTTTAATTTTAGAACTGTGAACCCAATGGTCACATAGGAATTATCATTGATCTTTTTTTCTTCTTCTTCATATTCATTTTCAAGAGCATCCTCATCCTCAATATCATCTTCTGAGTCTACATTATTGAATTCATCTTCGATAGAATAATAATGACCTACTCGTATGCGTGAAACCAACAAAAGATCCCCATCTAATTCAACAATATAATTTTTGATAAGATCCCTGGTTCCCTCTGGACGTGGTGCGACTGCTTTAGCTATTACCTTTTGGTTATCATCAATTCGACAAGTAAAAACTTCACCATGAGTGTCTACAGCATAAAAGTTTCCCTTGTAGAATGCAATGTCATCATAAGATTGAGAAGTACTTTGTATATCAATCCAAGCTTTATATCCTGGTCAGGTGAAGGCCAATGTTCTCATTTCACCATATATTGCCATGATTATGCAATCACGATCATATTCATGAGTTATTGAGTGCCACGGACTCCTCGACAAAACATAAAACGAAGATGTTCAGGCTCAACTTCAAGTGTGTATTGACGGCAATATGGTAGGTTGAGGTGGAAGACTTATTAGCTGTTTAGACAATGGATGAAAGAAACTAATCTGTAAATCAATGCCGATAGTGAGCAACCACCCAAAAGATGTTCCTAATCTGTAAGTCTTAGTATCTAATAAGTTGAACAGGCTACGTGTCTTACTTTCTTTATTGCCTTGTTCTCTTTCTTCAGAGAGCATAATCCAAGGACCTTTAGGAGGTAATAGAGGTTTTTTAAATGAATTAACAACTAATTTCCATGACTTGCAGACAGCACCAACAATGAAGATATCATTAAAGAAAGATAGTCGACAAATTATTTCATAAAGGATAAAATTTGGAAGATCAGCCCACTTAGACATCTTACTAGGTTGTTTATACTGTAATATAGGCTGAAAAACAATAATGAATAAACCAAAAGAAATTAGAATTTGTCATTTGATATAATGATAAATCAGACAAGAATGCAAGTTGTAAAGGGAATTTCTTGATACACCTATACACAGTCATAATATAATAATAATTAAGATATGGCACTTAAGAATTAAGGCTTAATTAAGAAATATAACAAAATAACAGAAAGCACATCAAAATATAGAGTTTGATCAGATTACATATAATGTATAAAAATAGACAAAAGATTTCGTTTTTCATAAACAAAAGGCAGAAAAGAAAAAGATGTAATTTTTCACAGTAACATCTATTAACCGATCCAAAAATAAACCATATTCTTTAGTTTCCGAGAAAAAGAATATATATGTTTACCTCTGTGTGTATATGTGGTAACAAAGAACTTGTTTTGAAGAGAGCTGAAAGAGAGAGAGAGACTTTTGGAGTTCGAATCGAAGGTCCTACTTCGCTTATAATTATATACTGACACATACACCGACCGTGAGTCTAACTTCGTTAGGAAAGGGATTCCGATTATTATTAGGTTTTAACTTTTAACTAGACCGACTTTGTTGATTTGGGCTAGAACTGATAGAAAAATATGGAGTGGACGAGCTGGCCCAATTGAATGTGGTTCGATTAGTTTCAATCTGAGTTACAAGCATGGAATATCACATTATTATTAGAAAAGAGGCATGTTTGTATTCATACTGAGAAATTCCAGAAAATGCCCTAAAAAACACGTTCTAACTGGGGTTAAAAAAAAAATAACGATCATATTCTAAATGCCTAAAATTGCTGAACATAGCATTTACGTGTTATAAACCAAATGGTGGAGAGTCAAATATATAATCACTTGCGACTAAAGCATACATTATACATCTGGTGTGATGTGCAGAATATAGATACATATGATCTATCCAGGCATCAAAATATGACTGATAAAGGTTGCCAAGGTGACTGGCAGGGTTTGAAATGTAAATGTGCTGCTTTCGTTAAAAAGAATGTGCCAAAGAAAAATTGATCTCCACAATGAGATTGATTTTTTTTTTCCAACTAGCTGTAATCCTTTTTCATTTTTATAGTTGAGCCCCCTCCCCTTCAATATTATCAGCTCACTAGCCCATATTGCTAACTCATAATGCTATTACTAATATTTTTAAATTTATAATTTGAAAACTAGTAAATCTATAAATTAAGATTGCATAGATGATTGTACTATAATATATTAAAAAGAACAATGATGTTTTGTGTCTTTTGTTTTTGTTGGTAGATAATTGTATTTAAATGTATTAAGAAACAATAATTTAGTGTATTTGTCTTAGTTGATAGTTTATTAATACTATATAAATGCTTATTTGGAATTTTTTCTCCTTATACTCCAGCTCCTCTCGCTTGAAATCTTGGATCCGTCCCTAGCTAAAAGAGACAATAACCATCTCAGACATAATATTTATTATAATACTGATTATTTAGATTTATTTTTAGAATTAAAATTTTAAAATACATTTTATAAATAGATAAAAATAGTCCAATTAAAATACTTAGTTATGTAAAAAATGCTAGATTATTTTTCTAATACATGTATTGCTTATAAAATATTAACTAACAATACATCATACATTTGTGCATATAAAATATGTCATAGGAAAGATTAAATGAATTAGTGATATTACCAATTGAAAATGAAAACTTAGCGGAAGTTAAACCCAAAAACATAACTAGTAGTAATCTTGCATCTCAAAAAATAAGAAAAATAGATTTTTAAATGAAAAAGGTATCAAAACATAAATATTATTCAATTAATATTTAAAATAAGAGAAGTCTTGACTAAAAATTGTTGCTTAGACTCCAAAATGTAATGTGTTGAGCTAGTTCTAGACTAGACCCTATTATGCGAACTGTGAATTTGAGCAAGGTTTGAAATGAATCTAGTTGAAGTTGAATTGAGGTATTTGACATAAACAACAACATCGAAAATTTACAAGTTTTTTTTTTTTTTTAAATTTTATATCTAAAATAAAATACATATATGAATTAAAAATCTCCATAGGAATGTGGCCATTGCATGAAAGGCATTTAACATGTTTCATGATTTTGGCATGATCATCATGGTATTAATACAAAGAAATCAATTCAATTGAGGCTAAATTTTTTTAAAATGCACAAATATCAATTTAATGGCTTTGCAAATAATTGATCAACAAGAAAACCATTGTTGGGATATTGGAAAAAATTAATAATTCTTTACATAAAATAAATTTTTTAAGGCCTTAGGCCCCAAAATGTGTTAAGCTAACTTGGTCAATAAAAATCATGTGTTTCACTCTTTATATTCCACAATATACACAAACAGGATACTCGACTACACCTGGTTGTATCACCTAATGCAGATCAAATTGCCTAATGCAAATTGGATCTGTGGATTTGAAGTTAGCACAACCTTGAGAAAGTAGTGCCACAATCAATGCACAAATGTTCGAAATTTTTATTTTTCAATATAAATTTAGGAAAAAATTTTAGCTCCAAAAGACAGTTCAATGAACAAAATTTTGAAAATTGTTTTCAAGAACTGATTTTCCTTTTTCTTTTCTTACTTTGGAAATTGAACAAACAATGTTTAGGGGGTGTTTTCAATGAAATTCCATTTGTAGCCTAGTAACCAGGAATGAATTTCCCCAAACTATGTAAGTTTTCTAAAATTCAAGTAAATCTAGCAAGCATATTACATTTGGATGATCAGTTAAAAACAAAATCATATTGGAGCGACAAAATGTTTGAGATATTGTAATGAGAATTTGTAAGTTTGTTCCAGTTTAATTTTAGACGGATTCCTTATCCTAGCTAAATTTGGTAGCATTTGACAAGAAAATGAAAACTTGGAAATGAGCGGAACATTAATAATCAAATTGTGGTATTTATGTTAAGGGTTAAGATTAGCAAAGAAGTTGGATGAAGCTATTTAGGGGAGGAAAAATGAATGCAAAAATGCCATTTAAGTCTCTACATTTTTTCATTATTATTGGAAAGTCCTTACATTTTCATAGCAGTTAATTTACTTATTGTTATTTTCAACTTACAATCAACTGTTGGTGTGTTGACGATATTGACCAAATTGATTGCAAATTGAAATTAACAAGGATAAAATATTCATTGTTACCAAAATATAGAAACTTAAAGTGTGCGTTTGATAATTGAGTTTTTAGCGTTTGCGTTTTTGGCTGGGTTCCACAACATGACAACACTATTCACGACCCATCCAAAAATGCAAAAACGCGCATACCCATGCATTTTTTGGTCTCACAGCACGATTCACACCTTTAAAAATTATTTTGTTACAGTGTTTTCAGTAATAAATTTTTAGTTTTTAGCAAATAAACGATATCTAAACTGATCTTAAATTGACAATAATCTCAAAAGATAAGGACCACAATTATATTTTTGCAAGAGAAAAAATATTGCATGAAGCATTGATTTTGGGCCGTACTCCTTAGTGAAGTTGAAGTAGGCCTTAAAGTTGCACACAAGTCTTCATTCTGGGCCATAACCCTTAGTGAAGTTGAAGTAGGCTCAAACATACAAGTCCAACTTGATAACTTTGCTCTCTCTCTGTAGCAGCTGGATTGAGAGATCGGGCCCAATGTCAATGTTGGGCCTTCATGTAGCCACACATAATGCTGGGCTGACTACCTAACAAAACTGAGAATCCTTTTCCTACATATCACACAAATAGAGGTTTGTGCTTTGAGCAGCAAGGTTTTCCTTTTCTTTGGTTGATTTTGGTAAGGGGGTACGTACGTATTTATTTAATATTCTTCGAATTACTTTTATTTTGTCAATGGATCAATGTTAGTGACTTTTTTTCGTGAAAAATTACATCTTTTCTATGGTTCACAAACCATGTAGAGCAATTTGTACTATTATTTTTTATCACTTTTGAAGAATATTGTAATCAAAGTTTTCTCTAAAGTGAGCTATTCATTTTCCTTGTTAAGCTTTCTTAGAAACTCGAACAAGCTTCTTAAAAGCCAGACAAAGCACTTTCAGAGCAAAAATATTCAAACTTGACAAGTTTAATAAGAAAAAAGGTTCCATTTTTTTAACAATTCAATTCTCTTTTCCCCACATTTTCTCAGCAACCAAACAGACCCCCTTGACCACTTGTTGAAGCTCTTGAGGCACAGATGGTTCCCTCTAAGACTGTCAAAAGGCATATTACCTTGTAGGTAGTCGTTCCACTTTGTTCTTCTTCCACCTCCATTGCTAAAGCTCAAATTCAAAGTGTGCATGTGTGCATGGAATGGAAGGTTTTGGGAAGCAAGGGTTTTGGACTTTGGAAATTCAATTCAAAATGAAAGAAAGGTGGTTTCAATTGGAAAATCATAATCAAATATCCAGAGGTGGAAAATAATTGTATTTTAAGAGTTTTGGACCCCAAAAGACAATATATTTAGAAATTAAAAGTACACAGATTAATTAAATTAATGCGCGCGCATTTAAAATAGAAAAAGTAACCTATAGATAAACATGGAAAAATTATTATTTGATAAATGGATTGCATAGATATAATTTTACAACTTACAAGTTCAAAAAATACAAGCACATCTTAAGACCAAAAATTTTACCCACTTTCACAATATTTTTTTTATATTTATTTGAACCAACAAATGCATTGCATAGATGTAGGTTAAATACACCAAAGTGAGGTAGAAAAGTAAGAGAAGGATTCGCCTGGGTAATGCTTATTAATTTTCCCATCTTCCAAGCTAAATACACCCATGTCATACCCTCCGCCATTTGCATCCATTGAAGCTTGATGCTGGCAAAGACACCGATGAGTTGTCACCCACAAACAATGCTCTATCACCCAAACTACGAACCTTTACATATTTGAATTTATATTTGTTTCCTTCTCGAATACACCTTTTTAACTTTAGAACTGCGAAGCCAATTGTCACATAGGGATCATCATCTTCATCTTCCAAGTCTTCATTGAATTCATTTTCTTCGTAGTAGGGGTAGTACGCCTTTGATAAAATAATAATGGCCTCCTCTTATGCGTGAAACTAACAAAAGATTCCCGGATGATTCAACAATATACTTTTTAATAACATCTTCAGTTCCCTTTGGACGTGGCGCAACAGCTTTTGCTCCTACCTTTTGGTTATCATCGATGCAACAAACAATTAAAAACTTCCACATGACAATCTACGGCATGAAATTTTCCCTTGTAGAATGCAATGTCATCATAAGCTCGAGAAGGACTTTCTATGTCTATCCAAGCTTTATATCCTTTTCTAGTGAAGCCCAATGTTCTAATTTCACCATATATTGCCATGATTATGCAATCACGATCATATTCATTAGTTATTGAGTTTCACGGACTCCTTGACAAAACACATTTAGGAACAAAAGATGTTTAGGCTCAACTTCTGGTGTTTATTGACGGCAAAAGGTAGGTTGAGGTGGAAGACTTATTAGATGTTTAGAGAATGGATGAAAGAGATTAATCTGTAAATCGGTGCCGATAGTGAGCAACCATCCAAAAGATGTTCCTAAGCATTTTCTTCCAACAAGCTCAGGCAAGTTGAAATTGTAGATTTTAGTATGTGATAAGTTGAAAAAGCTACGTGTCTGACTTTCTTTATTGCCTTGTTCTCTTTCTTCAACAGGCATAATCCAAGGACATTTAGGAGGTAATGGAGGTTTTTTCAATGAATTAACAACTGATTGCACGACTCGCAGACAGCACCACAACGAAGATATCATCAAAGAAAGATAGTCGGAAGATTATTTCATCGAGGATTAATTGTGGAAGATCAGCCTAGTTAGACATGTTGAGGGGCACGGCACCTAGAAGTCCAGCCCATATAGAAATCCTATTTCAATTAGAAATAAGTGAAAAGTGGTCCACAAGTTTAAGACTCCTACTCCTAATTGTTTTGGAGTGTCAGGCGGCAGGTGCTTTATATAAAGCAATATATTGTGTGCGTGTGGTATACGGAGAATAAGAGAGAAACTGAAGATTGGAACACAGTTTTGAAGCCAATTGAAAAAAAAAAATATTAGTGCTTTGGGTGGCACTGAGGAAAAAAAAGAAAATGTGATTTTTCTTTTACTCAAAACACACAAGGAAGATAAATTGAAGATTTTCTCTAAGGTGATTATTTGGGTGCTAAAATTAAAGAGAATTGAAGTATTCAGAGCGGAAGATCTTTCTACCGGGTTTTGTGACGAGGTTGTATTTGTTCCTAGGTATTATTGTATTTTTTCAATTTATTGTGAACTCAGGTTTTAGGTATAACTTGAGCGTTATAATTTCTATTTTATTATAGTGGATTGATCAGATTTGCCTCGTGGTTTTTCCATCTACACTGAAGGGTTTTTCAATATGTTCTTGTTGATTGATTTTTTTATTGCTTCCGTAAATTTCTATTTTCTTTATTACTTAGGTTATATTTAATTTAATTCACACATAGACTGAGATTTATCCCAACACTTAATAGGTTGGTTACGCTGTGATAAGTTGTGAAAAACAATAATAAACAAATTAGGAGGAAAAAAAATTTAGAACACACTTACATAGACAGGTGAACACCAAATACTGCTGTCTATCCCCACAACAGCAAGAATATAAAGAATATAATTCCTAGTGAAAACATGTAAATTGTGGAACAAGAAATTAAACCTATAAAAGAATTGATTTTTCATGAAGAAAAGGGCACTGACTATTGTTGTAAGATCAAAAAGACATGTTTGTAGGATGAATAGAACACTAACATAGTAACATAACATAACATAACAGATCATAAAATCAACCATATTCTTCAGTTACTGAGAAAGAAAACGTTTGCCTGTGTATGACTTTTTTTTTTTTTTTTTGAAGAGAGTTGAAGTGAGTTGAACCAGAGAGAGGGACCAAGAGGCTTTGTTAGGAGTTTGAAGTTCCTAGATCAGGCTTTTGAACAATATCATAAGAGGATTGTTATCTTGATTTGTATGTGATACAGAAACACCTCGGAACTTTCGATACAAGGAAGAAAAAAACTTGAGAAAAAAAGTGTGATTAGACTAATATTTATATACTGACACGTGCAAACCAACCGTCACTCTAACTGCGTTAAAAATAAGAATTTAAGCTAAAACTACACGTGACCATAGCCGTGTAATTATGCCTTACAATCCAGTCTAGGTTCGGTAATCAGAATTCCGATTATTCTTAGGATTTTATTTTAAGACTAAACCCAGCCCAACTTCCACTTTGGATCTGGGCTTTTTTAATTATTACTTTATCAAAGTTTTTTAAAAAAAAATAATTCATCCAAATATTCTTGTTTAACCTATTTTTGAATTACAGAAGCCAGGTACCGTCCAGAACAGAAGCCATAGGAACTTCGAACTCCAACAAAGACTCTCTCTCTCGTTCAGCTCTCCGACAAAAACCATACACAGAGGTAAACGCATCTATTCCTATTCTCTGTTTTTCTCAGAAACTAAACAATATGGTTTATTTTTTGATCGGTTTATTTATTTTATAAGTAGATGGGTTAATAGATGTTACTATGTTAGTGTTCTATTCATCCTACAGACATGTCTTGTCTTTTTGATCTTACAACAATAGTCAGTGCCTATGAAATATTATAAATAAAAAATTACATATTTTTTTGCCTTGGGTGTTCATGAAAATTAAAATCTTTTGTCTATCAAACTGATATGCTCTATGTTAGTTTTTATTTTTTTATATTTCTTGGTGAAAAAATCCTTAGTTCTTAGCTGCCATCTGCAAGCACTTGTATAGGTCATGAACTGTGTTTAATTTCTTGCTCCATACATCACTTTCAGTACTAAGAAATTTCCTATTCTAAATTATTTTTCCCCTGGTTTGTTCATTATTGTTTTTCAGCCTATTACAGCATAACAAACCTACTATTAAGATGTGTAATTGGGCCGATCTTCCGCATCTTATCCTCTATGAAATAATCTGCCGACTATCTTTTTTTGATGACATCTTCATTTTTGGTGCTGTCTGCAAATCATGGCAATCAGTTGTTAATTCATTGGAGAAACCACCATTACCTCCTAAGTGTCCTTGGATTATGCTTGCCGAAGAAAGAGAACAAGGCAATAAAGAAAGTCAAACGCGTAGCTTTTTCAACTTATCAGATACTAAAACTTATGATTTCAACTTGCCTGAGCTTGTTGGAAGAAAATGCTTTGGAACATCTTTTGGATGGTTGCTCACTATTGGCACCGATTTACAGATTAATCTCTTTCATCCATTTTCTAAACATCTAATAAGTCTTCCACCTCAGCCTACCTTTTGCCGTCAATTCCCGTTTGAAATGGAGCCTGAAGAACTTCGTAGTATTTTTGTTTTTAAGTGTGTTTTGTCAAGGAGTCCGTGGAACTCAGAAACTCATCAATATGATCCTGATTGCATAATTATGGCAATATATGGCGAAGTTAGAACATTAGCCTTCACTAGACCAGGATATAAAGTTTGGGTTGATATAGAAAGTCCTACTCAATGTTATGATGACATTGCATTCTACAAGGGAATATTTTATGCTGTAGATGTTCATGGCGAAGTATTTGCTTGTTGCTCTGATGAACTTTTCGCTTGTCGCATTGATGATAAGCAAAAGGTAGGAGCTACAGCTGTAGCGCCACGTCCGAAGAGAACCCACGATGTTATCAAAAAGTATATTGTTGAAACATCCGGAGGTCTTTTGTTGGTTTCACGCGTGCGAGGAGGTCATCTTTACTCTCACGGAGATGAAGATCAAGAAGAAGTGATCGATAATGATCCCTATGTGACAATTGGGTTCACAGTTCTAAAGTTAAAAAGGTGTACTCAAGCAGGAAGCAAATATAAATATAAATATGTCAAGGTTCACAGTCTGGATGATAGAGCATTGTTTGTGGGTGACAACTCATCGGTATCTTTGTCAGCATCAAGCTTCAATGGATGCAAAGCTAACTGTATCAATTTTACTGATGACAATTTTGAATTTTATGGGGCGAATGGTGGAGGGTACGACATGGGTGTATTTAGCATGGAAGATAGAGACACTAGTAGGCCTTACCCAGTCGAATCATTATCCTACTTTTCTACCCCACTTTGGTATATTTAACCTACATCTGTGCAACGCATTTGTTGGTTTAAATTAAAAACAAAAAATTATGAAAGTGGGTAAAATTATTGGTTTTTAGACAAGCTTGTATTTTGTGAACTCAGAGGTTGTAAAATTACATCTATGCAATCCATTTATCTAATAATAATTTTTCCATTTTAATTGCTATTATTTAATTATTTGTTTTTGTAATAATACTTTTTTAATGTTAATTGCTATTTTCTACAGGTTCTCTTCAATTATTATTATTATTTTTTGTAATATGATGATGCATCTGGATTGTCTCTATATATACATAGGATAGGAGTATATTATAGATTATAGATTCCTTTTGTTCTTGCTATTATTTCAATATGTGAATTATCATAATTAATACAATTACTTCTTTGAATAACTCAATTATGATTGTCTTCTTTAATTCTATATTTCTATATACTTTTATATTCTAAATTTTTTATTATTATTATTTTAGGGGTTCAAAACTGTTTAAAAACAGTCATTTTCCACCTCTGAATATTCCATTATGATTTTCCAAATGAAACTCCTTTCTTTCATTTTGAATTGTACCCTTGCTCTTCAAAACCTTCTATTCCACTCACGGTCTTTGAATTTGAGGCTTAGTAATGGAGGTGGAAATGATGACAGTCCCAGAGGGAAAAATCTGGCCTCAATAGCTTCAACAAATGGAAAATAAGCTTCCTAATAATGTGTGTTTTTCTTCTGATCTCGGTAGCCTGTTTGGTTACTAAGAAAAGTGTGGGAAAAGAAAACTGACTTATTCGTTATTACAGAATGGAACTTTTGGATTCGTGGCCTTAGTTTATGGAGAATTGCTTATAGGATAGTATTTGTGCTTTATGAATTAAATAGCAATGAAACTCTTAACTTTTTTGTTTTTTCAGGAGAAGAATCCTTATGCTTTCTATGTATCAGATAGGAGCTTCTGTGGCAATTTGTAACCATAACTATCATAAAAAAAAATTTATAAAAAAAAAAATCAGTTATTTTTTTCATAATTCGATAGTTAGGTTAGGGGATTTGAAGCTAAGATATCTCCATTGTTAATACTAGGAGGTGCCAACTTGTAGAGCTACTAAATTTACAAGGCTTTTGGCATTGAAAAATGGAAATTAAACTTGTAGAGCTACTAAATTTATAAGGCTTTTGGCATTGAAAAATGGAAATTATACAAAAAAACAAAAAGCGAATCTTAGTACATGGGAAAAGAATGCTATGCAAAGATTGCTTGTCTTGACAACTCTTATTATTGATCGAACCCACAAAGTCTTTTCAATTTGAGCTTTTACTAATAATTTATGAATTTTCAAATATTTCATGTCTAGAAATATTGGGTTTTGCTTATTCTTTTTATCTTGTATATCCCTGCTTGCTTCATGTACTTCAATTATCCTTTTTTTTTTTTTTTAAATAGATAATTATACCAGACTAATTTTAATTGATTGATGGAATATACTGTTCTCTCTCTCTCAAATTTAAATCTAAATAATAAGATTTTTCCCTGTTTGTTGTCCTGATCATGCTTTTGGCTTCAAAAGCGAGCTAATATATTCAATTTTTATGGTCGACCATTTTCAAAGATATACTCGTTATATGCAGCATCTTTCTTGGCTTTACTATATAAACCAACTCTAAATATAAGAAATTTTCATAAACTCATGCAAAAAACTCCTGTAATTAGTACCGCATTAATAACATAATATAAATTAATAACAAATATAAAAAATACTTTTTATTTTATATTTAAAAATTAACGTATCAATTTTTTTTTTTTTTAACTCACTAAACTTCAAAAAAACCAAACCCACCCTAACCGAACCCATTAATTTGTGGTCTGTCTCTGTCTCCTCTCTGCCTCTGCGGCCGGTTGTCTTAGCCTCCAAAATCTTAGGTAAGCATTGGTTATGAATCTCAGATATTCACTGTGAAATATCTTCTCCCATTCAGTCTATTTTTCTCTTCTTTTTTCTTTAAAATGAATCTAGCATATGTTGATTTTACTTGCTTTTAAAAATTGAAGCTTCAAACTTGTTCAATGAAAACTAAAGCAAAAAAATTTTGTGGGTCTGAACATATGTGTTGTATTTTCCTTTTCTCAGTTGCCTTGTTGATATGTTCAGTGACCATATACTTGTATGCCATTTATATTTTTTGATATCATTGAATGGAGAGAGTAAATCTTTTGAGAATCTCAGTTGGTTTTGATTTTCTTTCTTATTGTCTAATTATACAATCATTTTGTAGCTCACTGGGATTAGTGTAGACTTATAGGGCCTATTTGGATTGAGGGGGAGAAAGGAAGAGTGAAGGGGAGTAAAGTAGAGTTGGTTGAAAATAGGCTAATTTTGGATCAATTTTACTCTACTCTACTCCCCTTCTCTCTCCTCAATCCAAATGGACCAATATTTTTTACTGCACAAAGAATTTTATCATGAATGTTTTGTATAGTGTATTGAAGTTGTGTTACTTGTGATAAATGACAAAGCAGTTTTTCTTTTGTCTTTGGACAATTGAACAGTTTGATAAACGCTTCAACAATGTTTTAAGAGGTATCATTGTGTTGTGTTGTGTTGTGTTAGAACAATGGTAGATGATTAAATTCCAAATTTTCTAACCGATTAAGCTTTTGGTACAATCTGTAATTTATTATGAATGAATGCTCAACATATATTTTGTTTACAAATGGCGGTCACAAGTTCGAAGAAAAGGAGGACGGTTTATGGCCTGTGTAAAGTTTGTCATTTTTTTATGAATGAATGCAGTGAGTGAAGTGATGTGATCATGGATCAAATGTTTGTGTAATTAACTAATAATGCTTGATTTTGAACGTAGTGATTGAACGACTTACGCAAGCATTTAACAGTGATATTACTTGACAGTTCTCGAGTTACTTCTGAGCCAATTGGAAAATTAAAAAAAAAAAAAAAATTAAGGGGTTTCGGGTTTCCATAACCAAATGAGAAAGAAAGTGGGGAAAAGCGGTGACTACAAAAGAAAGTAAGGAACATGAAATGGCTCTAGAGTCCGGTCTTGGTTCCTCTGTCGTTGTTTGCACTTTGCGGCTCTAGAGTCAACAGCTACTTTTCCAAAAACCCACTCTCAGAGTCAGAACCTTCACAGCCTACACAAAACGTTGACCTTCACTCCATGCCTAAGCTTATTCTCACAGTCCTCACACCCTCACAGTCCTCACACCCACTCTTCTCTTCCAAACCTGACTCCAACCATGACCTCAAAACCCTCCAAATCGAGGAAGACCCAACTTCATCTACTCCTTTTGTGTCAGATTCTTTCTTGGTGGAAAAGATTCTTTTCAGCTTAATGCAGGGTAATCCCAATTCTTTCCATAACTATCTCTTTCAGTTGAACATCTTTAGTTGTAGTTGAAGTTCTTTGTCCCTACCGTGAAAATTTTCAATTGGGTTAGAAATTTGTTGACTTAATTGTGTTGAAATGTCATAACTTAAAACATTCTTGACAATCTTTGAGTGCAATGGTTCATGTATTGGTGTGTTGTCGGAGTCTATCAGATAAGTGAGATCATCGAGTCTTTGGTTTTTATGTGCAAAAATTTGGAGTGGAGTTCATTGGTCTCTGATTTGTTAATTAGGACTTATGTGCAAGCTAGGAAATTAAGAGAAGGGTCTGAGGTGTTTTGCACGTTTAGAAGTAAAGGATTTTGGGTTTCTATCAATGCTTGTAATTGTCCTCTTGGTGGGCTTGTGAAGGTAGGGTGAGTTGATTTGGCTGTTGAATTATTGGGTTTAGATGCAAGAGAAGAGTTGCTAGGCCTTTCGAATGAGGATCATAATCGTTGTATTCTGATCAAAAGTGACATGGAACACTTGGCTTCTTTGGAGGAGACTTTTTGGAGACAAAAGTCTCGTGTCCTGTATGTGAAGGAGGGCGACAACAATACTCAATTCTTTCATAGGTTAGCAAACTCACATAGAAGAGCTAACCAAATTAAGAGGATTAAGGTGGATGGTGTTCTTTATGTGATGAGTCTGATGTGCGATCTCAGGTAGTTCATTATTACCAAAAGTTGTATGAGGAAACCAAAGTGGGGGTGCCTTACTATGAATGGGTTAGATTTTACATGTATTGAGGAGGAAGAGAGGTTGTCCTTAGAGAGAGAATGGGGATAAATCCCCTAGTCCAGATGGGTTCACCATGGCTTTTTTCAAAAATGTTGGGGTGTTGTGGAAAAGGATGTTATGGATTTTTTTGAACACTTTCATCGACACTCTATGTTAGACTAGTCTATGAATGCTTATGTTCTCACTTTAATTCCTAAGAAGAGTAATGCTGTTAATATTAAAGATTTTCACTCTATTAGTTTGGTGGGTATTGTGTATAAGTCTCTATCAAAGGTGTTGGCTAACAAATTGAGGGTAGTGTTAGAGAATCTCATTTCTAAGTCTCAAAATTCCTTTGTTGGTGGAAGGAAAATTCTAGATTTAGTGCTCATTGCTAATGAGTATCTAGATAGTAGGTTGAAGAGCCGTTTACCGGGTGTGGTTTGCAAGCTTGATTTTGAAAAAGCATATGACCATGTGAATTTGGATGCTTTGTTTTATATGTAGGGTTAGATGGGTTTTGGGGTGAAATGGAATGGGAGAATTAAGGCTTGTATTACTTATATTTGTTTTTCTATCCTAATAAATGGCTCCCCTGAAGGTCTTTTTTGGAAGCTCACGCAGTTTGTGTCAAGGTGATCCACTATCTCCCTTTTATTTCTTTTGATAATGGAGGCCTTGAGCAAAATTTTGAGGAAAACTGAGGAGGGTGATCTTATTTAGGATTTTCAAGTGGGAGCAATGAATTCTATCGGTGTGCGTATTTCCCATTTGTTGTTTGTGAATCACACTATTTTATTCTGTGATGCTTCTAGCGAATAGCTTCTTTCCATAAGGTTGGCTTTGTCTTGTTTTCAAGCTTTTACGGGGTTGAAAGTTAATGTTTGGAAAATTGAGAATGTACTTGTTGGGAAGGTGAATAAAGTAAATGTCTTGGCTAATATTCTTCGGTGTAGAATGGGCAGTTTACTTTGAAATATCTGGGGATGCCTTTAGGAACTTCGTTTAAGACATCTTCTATCTGGAATACTATTTTGGAGAAGATGGAGAAGAATCTATTAGTGTGGAAGCATTTCTATTTATCTAAGGGTGGTAGGCTCACCTTACTGAAGAGTACCCTCTCAAGTCTCTCAACATACTATTTATCTCTGTTCACCATTCCTAAGGTTGTGGTTGCAACATTGGAAAGTATCTAGAGGAATTTTCTTTGGGGTCTTCAAAGGGTTGCTTCAAATGCCCTTTGGTGGCTTGGAAAAAGGTGTGTTTACCCATTGAGGTGGGCAATTTGGGGATAAGAAATATGGTGTCTTTTAACCAAGCCTTATTAAGGAAATGACTATGGAGATATGGATATGAAGTTACCCATCTCTGGTAGAGAGTTATCTACACTAAATATGGAGATGATCAAGAGGGGTGGAGCACTAAAATTTGCAAGGGGGCTCATGGATGTGGCCTATGGCATAGTATTCATGAAGGGTGGGACAGCTCTTCTAAGCATTTGTCGTTCGTAGTGGGTGATGGTACCCATATCCATTTTTGGCATGACAAGTGGATTGGTGATGATATCCTTAAATCCCTATATCTCGAACTCTACATGTGTTCACCTGACAAGAAAGCTTGTATTTCTAAGATTGTGTGGCTTTCAGAGGGGGGAAATGTTAGAGTTTGGGATTGAGATTTTATAGGGAGTTTCAAGATTGGGAGCTTGCTGCATCTTATTCTCTACTTGAATTTATCCAATCTCACATTCCCCTGGGTACAAGAAGTGATGCTCTTTGTTGGTGTCTCAAAGGTAATGGTAGGTTTGACATCTAGTCTTTCTACCATGAGATTCAAGATGCCCAGAGGTGTTTGTTCACTTGGAAATCTAAGATTCCTAAGCGAGTGGCTTTGTTTTTGTGGATAGTTGCTCATGTTCAGATTCTTACTCTAGAGAATCTCATGCTTAGGAGATGTTCTTTGGAAAATCAGTATCGTTTGTGTCGTTGTGATGGGAATTAGTGGACCACTTACTTCATCATTGTCCTTTATACATATATTATGGATTTATATGCTTCAGGTCTTTGGCATGTATTGGATCATGTCAGACTCAGTGGTGGGTTTACTTTTTTGTTGGCATCAATGGCTTGGGAATCATACTTCAAATGTTTGGAATTTGATCCCAAGTTGTTTGATGTTGATTGTATGGTTGGAATGAAAATGCTGCTCTTTTGAGGACACTGAGAAGATGTTGGAAGAGTTCTTTGTTCTTTGCCAGCATAGTCTTTTTGATTGGTCTCATTGTTGGGATTTTACTAATTGTTCCTTTTTGCCTGAGTTTATGCATTCACTTAGAATAATTTCTGGATTTCTTTCTTCTTGTTGTTGGTTTTTTTTTTCCTCATTTCTTGTTGTTCATCATCACAACCAACTTGCATTTTTCCTACTTTTTTCATTAATAATATTTCTTTTGATTACCTGTCAAAAAAAATGAGAAATGTATGGGGAAGTTGCTACAAGTGGGATTGATTTGAATGTTAGATGTTCTGAAAATGGAAGAAAAAGGGAAGGGGGGGGGGGGGGGGGGGGTTGGTTCTAGATATTGTAACTTATAATACACTAATCAATGCATATTGTAGTGAAAGGTATTAGATGAAGCTTTTGAAGTAGTGAACTTAATGCTAGGAAAAGGGTTGAAACCAGGCCTTGTCACTTACAATGCTATCAAAATGGTTTGTGTAAGAAGGAAATGTATGCTAGAGCAAAGGAAGTATTGCATGAGATGTTGTGCAATGGTTTGAGTCTTGATACTACCACTTACAAAACGCTGCTTATCGAGAGTTGTAAGAAGGATAATATTTTGGAAGCTGAAGAGATTTTTAATGAAATGTTGCATCGTGGTGTTATTCCTGATTTATTTAGCTTTAGTTCACTTATTGGAGTTTTCATGAGGAATGGCCATCTCGATTAGGCATTAGTGCATTTTAAAAATATGAAGAAAGCTAGCTTGGTTCCGATTAATGTGATTTATACTATTCTTATAGATGGGTATTGTAGAAATGGCATTATGCTAAAGGCTTTGAAAATGCAGGATGAAATGCTAGAGCAAGGTTGTGTTATGGATTTGGTTACATACAACACCATTTTGAATAGGTCGTGTAAGGAGAAGATGCTTGCTGATGCAGATCAATTCTTCAATGAGATGGTGGAAAGGGGTGTGTTTCTGATTTCTACACTTCCACCACTTTCATTTATGGGTATTGTAAGGATGGGAATATGAATAGAGCACTTAACTTGTTTGAGACAATGACTCAAAAGGAATCTCAAACTTGACATGGTGACATACAATACATTAATTGATGATTTTGCAAAGTGGGTGATATGGAGAAAGCTAAGGAGTTATGAATTGATATGTGTTCTAGAGGGATTTCTCTCAATCACATTTAGTATGGAATTTTCACCCACTTAAGCAGAACGTTATCATTTGAATGAATGGAGGCAAAGGCAATAGCCTAACAGTCCACAGGAGTACTTCAATATAGCACTCTTTAGCTAGAAATGTCATAGAGCAATGTTTTGGGCTACTCAAAGGTCGATGGGCAATTATTAGGACTAAGTCTTTCTATCCTGTCAATACGCAATGTAGGATTATTACTGCATGTTGTCTTCTTCATAATCATATTATGAGAGAGATGCCTATTGACCCATTTGAAATGGAGGTTGATGAGGTTAGTGGTGGTCAAGGCCTTGATGGAGATATTGTCAGTTATGTTGAGTCTTCTAATGCTTGGAGTGCTTGGAAAGATAATCTTGTTCAAGATTGTAAAACAAATGGAAGAATGCAAGGCATTAAATGTTAGCTTTGTAATTCTACTATTAAAGAACAAATGTTCATTTTAGATGGTTTTCTTAGCAATTTTATTAGCAGTAGTTTTAGTTGAAAGAGTTCTTAAAAATTCTGTTGTGGTTGATATTCTCTTTTGCCAATGTACTTTTGTCTTTAAATGAAATAGTAATGCCTTAGTTCAAATTTCTGTGTTTTTTTGTTCAAGTTCCAAGTTCAAATTTTTGTAACTCTACCTTGTACTAGTAGTTTTGTTTTTGCTTTGACTAAATTGACACCTTGTAACCACCTTCTTACCATCCCACAAAAAAGATGAAAAAAAAAGTTCAAGACTTCTATCATTTTTAGCAAGTTACAGTGAAACATCAAGTGAATGTTTTTTTCCCCTTTCCCCAGAATTTAGCATTGGATCAAGTGCAATCCAGTGGGAATAGTAATATCAAATGTGGTGGCCTTTAATACAAAGTTTTGACTTGTCTCATGTAAGTTTTTCGAGATGCAAATGATCTCAATGAAACAAAAGAAGAAGGGTAGATCCACACAAGATGAGTCCAAGCAAAGTGGCAATAAACATCAATGGTCAGCTAGCGAGGATAAGATTCTAGTAGAATGTCTTTTGGATTTGGCTGACTTAGGCCTTAAATGGAAGTCTGACAATGGTCAATTTAAGTCTGGTTACCTTGTGAAGTTAGAGGAGTTGATTTCAAATAAGATACCTGGTTGTAACCTTAGGGCCATACCTCATATTGACAATAGGTCAAGGTTAATGAAAAGAAAATATGGTGCTATAAATGAGATGCTAGGACAAGGAAGTAGGTTTGGTTGGAATGATAGATACAAATGTATAACATGTGATCCTAAAATTTTTGAAAGTTGGGTTAAATTGCGTTGTCAAAATTAAATTTTGTAGTTAAAATAATACATGTGTACGAGTTACATTAATTGATAATTGATGAATTCAAATGTTAATATTGAAGGGTCATCCTAATGCTGCTGGTTTGAGGAATATGTCATTCCCTCACTACGATGATTTTGCTACTATTTTTGGGAAAGATAGAGCACATTGCTTAGATGCAAAAGGTCCTAGTTAGATGGTGCAATCTGTTGAGAGGGAGGAGAGGGAGAAGGTTGAAGCTTGTGAAGATGTGGAAGATACTGATGGCTCTTTTGCGAGCTGGTGAACTCGTAGCTGGAACATGTAGTCAACCTGTAGTTGCAACATACCACATGGAGGAAGATAGCAAGGAATGATAATCTCATATTTATCCAATTAATTTATAACCTGAGTAATATGGGCAAAATTTATGAAGGAGCCACTAAAAGTATGAAAAAACTTGTAGAAACTCTTATTGCCTGTTTGGATTAAGGGGGAGAGAGAGGGAGTAGAGTAGAGTAAAGTTAGCCTAATATCCAGCCAACTCTACTCTACTCCTTCTTGCTCCCTCTCCCTCCCCCCTTAATCCAAACAGGCCATTAAGCATGAAGCAGATAAGGCAGATAGAATAATGAAAGTTCATGATGAACTTTTGCTAGTTGAGGGCTTAATTGATGAGGATGTTGTAAATGTTGGAGAGACTATTACTATTGATTGCCGTAAGACTGATTACTTTTTCATAGTGAAAGGCATTTCAAGTAGTTGTTTGTGAACACTTTGCTTAAAAAAAGGATTGCTATACTCTTGTCTCAAGTATTGGCAATTTTACTTTAATATGTGATGATTTTATGACTTGGTGGTTGTTTGTATGGGAGATTTGTGTAATCTTGCGTGAATATTGACAAAAATATTAGTTTATATTCTCGTCTATTTTGTCACAGCCAAGATATAATGTTAGTGGCATTATACCAAAAGCAGAAGCATTATTTTAAATAATTTTGAATGATGGATTATGAAAAAGCAAGATTTTGTGTTGCTATTAATTAATACTATAGGTAATTTAGGGTGGGTGGGTGTGTGTGTGTGTGTGTGTGTGTGTGTATTCCTATATATCCATTTTAAGGGACATAGGGGTATTTTAGTAATTGTAGAAGTATTTGGGGTGATTTTGAGAGTCATAGGGGTATCTTGATCATTTTGGGTCTTTAAAGGGTATTTGTGGTTTAGGGGTAATTTTGGCATTTTTTTGTGATGAGGCTACTTTTTTGGATTATGAAGAGAATGTAATTTAATGAACCAAACACCTTAATGTCACATTAAGGTAATGTGATCACATGAATCTAATATTACAATGATGTAACATTAAGCGAACCAAACGCCCTCATAATGGGTTTTGAATGAGTATTGTCGACAAGGTCAAATGAATGAAGCCAAATTGATATTGTGGAAGATGATTGAGAAAGGTGTAAATCATGATAGATTCACATACATAAATGGACATGTGAGCCAGGACAACCTGAAGGAAGTGTTTTGGTTCCATGATGAAAATATTAGATGTTATCTAAGAAAAGTCACCTCGCCATGATCAATATAAGCGCAATGTCTTTTCAACCTCAAAGGTTTCCTCTAACACAATGCAGAGACAAAGACAACTGACTTTGTGTGACTCTCTGTGTTGTGTTTTCACTTTTAATTTATTTATCTCACACGCCAACCCAAGAAAAACTACTGACTCTATATTACTCTTTGTGTTGTGTTTTCACTTTTGATTTATTTATCTCACACGCCAACCCAAGATATGTTTAAGCTACTAGGGAAATCGATGACATCTAATCTGAATGACAAACAAGATTACCTGATGATAAATTCTAACAGCATCATATCAAATTGAGTTTAGTTGGCTGTATGCCAGATTGATACTGAAGGTGGGATGCGTTCTATTTACATTCTTCATTCTTGCATTATTGTGAAGTCTTGTGGTTATATTTCTCCTTCATTTATGTATTGATCAAGGAGTGTTTGCAAGGGGTAAGAAAGCTTAATTGTAATCCTTGGACATGAGCATAATGTAATTGCTTATGATGAAGGTGAGGTTAGTCATGCCTTGGATAAACCTTATGATTGTTTAAGAGATGAATATTTGAAATGTAGAATATTTACACATTTTAGTTTGTCCTACAGGGGAACTTTGGATAAAGGAATGGCAGAGTCAAGAATTCAATCACATTGACTATCACTCATTAATGAAGAGTTGACAATCATGCATCTATAGAGGTATGAATTTATGTCATAGTTGCCAAATATTAGATTACAGTCTTTGGCCCTTCCAATGTTTAATTATCTTATGCAAGTGATTTTGCATGGGCTCACAGAATCAGTTTCCTAAATGTAATTGCTATATTTCTCTATGCAAGATGTGTAATATATATTAGGGTCTGATTCCATGTCAACAATTGTGCAGTGCCAACAATTGTTCAAAGCCGAATCTAGGAACTTCGAACTCCTAACAAAGCCTTTCTCTCTCTCTCTCTCTCTCTCTCTCTCTCTCTGTGGTTCAACTCTCTTCAATTCTCTTCCAAAACAAAACAAAAAAATGTGGATAGTTGACTTTAGGATCTGTTATGTTATGTTATGTTACTATGTTAGTGTTCTATTCATCCTACAAACATGTATTTAGGAACGCCTTTTGGATGGTTGCTCACTATCGGTGTCAATTTATAGATTAATCTCTTCCATCTATTGTCTAAACATCTAATAAGTTTTCCACCTCAACGGCTCAACCTACTTTTTGCGGTCAAGGGGGTCTATTTGGTTATTGAGAAAATGTGGGGAAAGAGAATTGAATTATTAAAAAAATGGAACTTTTTTCTTATTCAACTTGTCAAGTTTGAATATTTTTGCACTGAAAGTGCTTTGTCTAGCTTTTAAGAAGCTCGTTCGAGTTTCTAAGAAAGCTAAACAAAGAAAATGAATACCTTAGTCCAGAGAAAACTTTGATTATAATATTCTTCAAAAGTAATAAAAAATAAAAGTACAAATAGCTCTACATGTATGTATGTATGTTTCTCACAAACAATAAAGGCATAAAGTATATGTGCGCACTATTTGTTTAAACTAATCACTAACCCGTGCGATGCAAGGAATTCATTAAAAAAAGACAATAGTGCAATTATCTATTGGATAGTGACTTTCTTTGAATAAGATGTTTGCTTCAAAATCACTTAACACATATTTCAACAATCTTACATTATAAGTATATCTAACATGACCACAATCATCAATTTGCATAATTTGCATATTTTAGAAAGTAGCATGCATCATAAACTTGATATCACACATAATGTTCATAAATTACTGTAAAGAAAATTATAGTGCACCTATGTTCATAAGAAACTTACCATGATGCATACTGTTTTTTTAGGCAACCAATCATGGGTAGTGAGTGGGCCATGCAAGTAAATCCATCTGCCAAGGAATTCATTACAATATAATAAACAAAAATGTTATATGTCTCATAACTAAAAAGCATTGCTACAATCTGTTTTTGAATCAATAATTATAGTGCTGGTAGTCATGATGCAAGTGAGCAAAGAATGAAAAACCATGTAAAATATTTGTCATGGTAAGAACATGGAACACATACTTACAAAGATGCCCTTAAATCAATGTCATAATTGTGAAGTTAAAATTTTCTTAACAATGACTTATGAACAATTACAAATCATAAGACATATACTTATCTCCTTAAACATATTACTTATTAGTGAACTATTTCATTTTACCCATAAACAAAAAATAAATCTTTAAGCAAACTTTTTCCCAAAATCAACCACATAGATAACAAATACTCACAGAGCTCTAGAAATATTGTTCGAGAGCTTCTCAAAATCATCAAAGAAAATAGGAAATCAACCACAAAATCTGGATTGTTCTCATTTTGCAGCAGTTTTTGAAGTTGTTTAAAATGGTCATCCAAATATCCTTTTTTATGACCAATTCCAATAAATAGAATTCCTCTACCAGTCCAAAATAAATTAATTAATAGACCAGTAAAAATTTTGTTTAATTCAGTGGAAAATAGGTTAGTTTTCCAGGAAAGTAACATAACCAAACAAATGCAACATAAATATCTTTTCAAAAATAACAAATCCCAAGGGAAAAAGAAACATTTCCAAAAAAGAAATAAGTGCTTAAAGAGAACAAAATCCACCTAGAGTAGAGATCCACTTCACACCCAATTTTTGAACAATCTCTCAAAAGCAATTATAACCCCACCAAA
This sequence comes from Quercus ilex subsp. ballota, assembly GCA_032727855.1. Classification (NCBI taxonomy): domain Eukaryota; kingdom Viridiplantae; phylum Streptophyta; class Magnoliopsida; order Fagales; family Fagaceae; genus Quercus; species Quercus ilex. Next base: position 16,011,747 of record CM064911.1, on the reverse strand, counting down.
AAAAAAAAAAAAAAAGATCACCTCATTTAGATAAGTAGAGTGTTTCGGCCACTATCTTTGAAACTGAGTCATAACATTGAAGGGGGCTTCTTTTTCTCAATAGCATGAGCTTTTATCACTCAGCAAGACTAACCCATAAAACAAAGTGCTGGACTGAAGCAAATCTTATTATAATCTTAGAGGTTAGAGAGGGCTTTGACTAAATAGTTATAGTATGCATAATCTCCAGAGTCATAGATAATTCAATAAAATTTTAATTATATAAATCCCTAAACCATTTAATTTACAAAAGCAATGCAAGCTGAAAAGTATAAGAAAAAAAAAAGAAAAAAAGAAAAAAGAAAAGATATAAAGCTTAAGTTTGAGGAATGGCCTTTTGCATATACATTTTGAACATGGCTTGCAAAAGATTGGGGTTAAATGTCTTTCAGTTTCTCTACACCAAGGTTATATTGTCCTACTATATTGAAAGATGTACACCTTCCTTGCATTCCTCAGGTGCCTCATTTAAATCCAACAGATATGTAAATGCAAATCAACACATATTGAAGATTAAAGCCCACATTAGCTCTAAAGCTTGGATATTTAGCTCTCAAAGATTAGTTCTTATACTCCTATAATTATATTGAAAAGGCTAACTATATACTAAGTCTTTATCCTCTTTAACTATGGAATTTCTTATCAACCTAACAAAGAATAGGACTCTCCTTTAGGCCTTGAAGAAATACAGTAAGGAGTATGAATAGCTGCAAAATAACATAATTAAGTCCACCTTCAAAATAACATAATTCTTTCCTCTTTCCATTTCAAAAAGATCTAAACTTCCAATTTGCATAATCTGGTTCTTCTTCCAACCCCAAGAAACCATAAACACCACTCCATACCTAATCCCTACCAATTTTCCCTCACCATACCCAATTCTATGCATATTTAATATCACGAAACTTAATTAGAATTCCCAAAAACAAATCTGATTTCCCTAAACCCAAAACTTCTGCAACAAATTTCAGATTGCATTTGTAGAAGCCTCAGCCTTTAAGGTAATCTTATAGATCTACTAACAATCTCAAATTTGATGGCCAATGATATTATTTTGCTAAGTTTCACATATATGGAAAATGATGCAAAAGATTTGACATGGTTGTATAAGACTATACACAATTTAGGTAGAAATCAAATGCTCTAAATTATTGAACTTACAATTTCTTAAATCTGTATAAGACTATAATTTCTTGAATCTAAAATACTGTACGCAATTTAGGTAGAAATCAAATGCTTTGTCAATGCTGACATAATTATGTAGGATTAAAAGTTCTTGACTTCAAGTACTAAGAATCAAAAGATAATCCGCTTGACTGTATAAGACTATAATTTCTTGAATCAAAAATATTGTACGCAATTTAGGTAGAAATCAAATTCTTTGTCAATGCAACCATAATTATGTAGGAATAAAAGGCCTTGACTTTAAGAACTAAGAATCAAAAGATAATCCATCTAGTGGACATTCATTACTATCAATTCATATAAACATTGTCTATAAGTATTGAATCTATTGATGTATATGAAAGATCTCCAATTAAAAACCACAGCAATCAAAACAATCATCCACACCACAACACAAAGTACTGAAGCAAAAAGACAAAGCTCCAATTAAAACCCCCAGCATTCAAAATTTCAGCATAACAATCATCCACACCACAACACGAAAGAGGCAGTAACAAAATGTAAAAAGGGAAACAAAAAGCATCAAGCAAAAGAATGGAGCACAAGAAGAACTGGAATTTAGAGATACCTCAATCAAATCCTCCAGGTTTTGTCAGTATTTATATAGGCTGCGGAGAGGAAGACAGGAAGGAAGGAAGTCAGATAGGCAGCTGTTACTGTGAAATCGTAGAGCAAGAAGGTGGGAGATTTTCATGGCTTCAAATCGTATCAGATTCTTTCCCCTTTACTGTGAAACGATGTGAAATTGTAGCAGAAGTTCAAACCATCTGTTTGTGCATAACCGTAGAACAGAAAGGTGGGAGAAATTCAAACGGTCTGTTTCCCATTCCCCACGCTATGTTTCTCACGCGAAACCTTGATTATTCTCTGTACGTTTTTTTTTTTTCCTCTCCCTTTAAGCTTCCCTCCACGTTACAATCTTCAAACTCTATCTCCTTAGGTTTCTATTTGGTCACGCAAAACCCTGATTATTCTCTGTACGTTTTTTTTTTTTTTTTCTTCCTTTAAGCTGAAAAGGCTCACATAAACCAGCTTCAACATTTTTTATTTTTATTTTTTTTTCCTTTAAGCTGAACTGAAAAGGTTTTGGGTTAGGCTTGATAGTGGAACTAAATAAATAAGATGTGGGCTAGATTAATTATGCAAATTTATTATAGGGTGATAGTGGAAGTAAATAAATAAGTAGTGAGCTGCATTTATAGGGCTGAAAATTGTAAAAACTATTTTTAAATTGAAGGAAAATTTTTTTTTATTTAAAAAATGACGTGACAGCTGATGTGGCGCAATGTGAATAGCAGCATTAAACACTTATTTTTATTTTTTTTTTCTTTTAAGCTAAACTGAAAAGGTTTTGGGTTGGGCTTGATAGTGGAACTAAATAAATAAGATGTGGGCTGGATTAATTATACAAATTTATTATAGGGTGATAGTGGAAGTAAATAAATAAGTAGTGGGCTGCATTTATAGGGCTAAAAATTGTAAAAACCATTTTAAAATTAAAGGAAAAATTATTATTTTTTATTTAAAAAATGACGTGGCAACTGATGTGGCGCAATGTGAGAACAGCAATATTAAACGCTACGCTTCAGTTTCTAGTAATATATAGATATAGATGTGAACAGCAGAATTAAACACTTATTTTTATTTTTTTTCCTTTAAGCTGAACTGAAAAGGTTTTGAGTTGGGCTTGATAGTGGAACTAAATAAATAAGATGTGGGCTGGATTAATTATACAAATTTATTATAGGGTGATAGTGGAAATAAATAAATAAGTAGTGGGCTGCATTTATAGGACTGAAAATTGTAAAAACCATTTTAAAATTGAAGGAAAAATTATTATTTTTTATTTAAAAAATGACGTGGCAGTTGATGTGGTGCAATGTGAGAACAGCAGTATTAAACGCTACGCTTCAGCTTTTAGTAATATATAGATTTGTATGGTTTGTGGACAATAGAAAAGATGTAATTTTTCATGAACAAAAGTCACTAACATTGATCCATTGACAAAATAAAAGTAATTTAAAGAAAATTGGATAAGTACGTACGTACCCACAAACCAAAATCAACCAAAGAAAGGGAAAACTAGTTTGCTAATGGAAGAAAGTAAGAAACTTGCTAATGACTTTGTCTTGGAGGCAGACCTTGGCTGCTAAATTTGTATGATTCTCATTTTTGTTAGGTAGTCAGCCCAGCATTACATGTGTCTACATGAAGGCCCAATATTGACATTGGGCACACTCTCTCAATCCAGCTGCTACAGAGAGAGAGAGAGAGAGAAAATTAATCAAGTTGGACTTGTGTGCAATGTTTGAGCCTACTTCAACTTCACTAAGGGGTATGGCCGAGAATGAAGACTTGTGTGAAACATTATGGCCTATTTCAACTTCACTAAGGGGTACGGCCCAAAATCAATACTTCATGCAATTTTTTTTTTCTTGCAAAAATATCATTTTTGGTACTTATATTTTGAGATCATTATCAATTTAGTTTCTATATTTTGGAAACAGTCAATATTTGATCCTTGTTATTTTCAATTTGCAATCAATTTAGTCTATATCATCAACTCACCAAAAGTTGACTGTAAGTTGAAAATAACAAAGAGTAAATTTCATTGATATCAAAATGTAGAAACTATCCAATTAAAAAAAAAAGGGAAAAGAATGCTATTAAAAGATTGCTTGTCTTGACAACTCTTATTATTGATCAAACCCACAAAGTCTTTTCAATTTGAGCTTTTACTAATAATTTATGAATTTTCTAATATTTCATGTCCAGAAATATTGGGTTTTGCTTATTCTTTTTATCTTGTATATCCCTGCTTGCTTCATGTACTTCAATTATCTTTTTTTTTTATAGATAATTACACCAGACTAATTTTAGTTGATTGATGCAATATACTATTCTCTCTCTCAGATTTAAATCTAAATAATAAGATTTTTCCTTGTATGTTGTCCTGATCATGCTTTTGGCTTCCAAAGCGAGCTAATATATTCAATTTTTATGGTCAACCATTTTCAAAGATTTATTCGTTATATGCATCACTTTCTTGGCTTTACTATATATACCAACTCTAGATATAAGAAATTTTCATAAACTCTTACAAAAAAAACTACTATAATTTTTTTTTTTTTTTTTAAAAACTACTATAATTAGTACCGCATTAATAACGTAATATAAATTAGTAACAAATATAAAAATACTTTTTATTTTATATTTAAAAATTGACATACCAATTATTTTTTGGCGGAAATCACATTTTCATCCTTATATTTTCAGGTAATTCCCACTTTGGTCCCTAGATTTTATTTTTAGCACTTTTAGTATCTATCTTGAAAAACGCTTCCCGTTTTGGTCTCTGCCGTTATATTAGAGGCGGAAAATACACACGTGACAAACGGCAGAATTAAAAAAAAATATATTAAAATATTTTATTTTATTTTAAAATAAAATAAAATTTTAGTTATCAATAATTTTAAAATAAAAAATATTAAAAATTTTAGTTAAAAATAATTGTTCTTCATGTTGTTCCACCAACAACATGGTTTCCCAGAAAATAGAAATTCAAGATTTTCTTCTCTTTTATTTCATTTTCTTAGCATCCAAACAAGCAAAAACATATACAAAACCATGATCAAACTCAGATACCCACAACAAAAATTCAAAACAGAACCAAAACTTAAACCCAATCTGAGAGAGAGAATCGGAACACCCATAAACCCACTGCCACCAAATCGCCACCCACATCTATAGCAACCTGTGTAAACCCACAGTGAACCCATCCCTACCAACAACATAGCAACCCCCCACCGCTGCCACCACCATAAATCTGGCATCAATACCCACAACGAAAATTCAAAGCAAAACTAAAACCCACATCCAATTTGAGAGAGAGAACCACAGAGAGAGAAAGGGAGAATCGGAAGGAGAGAAAGAGAATCCACCATTGCCACCACTCCAAACCACCACTCCGTCACCATCAATCTCCAACTCACCACGCTGTCACTGTCGATCTCAATCCATACTGCCGATGTCGATCTCCAGTCCACGCCAATCTGAGAGAGACACCAAATCAAAGAGAGGGGGAGAGAGAAAGGAATATGAGAAATGAAAGAGAGGAGTGACTGTATGATTGAAAGAAGTGAGAGTGATTGTGTTGGAGTATCTTCAGTCCATAGTTGCTATATATATATATATATATATATGTTTTTTTTGGGTTTTGTTAGTTGATTGTGCTGGAGTATCTAAGTTTGATCATGGTTTTGTATATATTTTTGCTTGTTTGGATGCTAAGAAAATGAAATAAAAGAGAAGAAAATCTTGAATTTCTTATTTTTGGGCAACCATGTTCTTGGGGGAAGAACAGGAAGAATAATTATTTTTAACTAAAATTTTTAATATTTTTATTTTAAAATTATTGATAATTAAAATTTTATTTTATTTTAAAATAAAATAAAATAAAATATTTTTAATATTTTTTTAATTCTGCTGTTTGCTACGTGTGCATTTTTCGTCTTTGATGTAACGGTAAGGACCAAAACGAGAAGCGTTTTTCAGAATAAGGACTAAAAGTGGTAAAAATAAAATCTGGTGATCAAAGTAAAAATCGCCTTAAAATGAAGGGACAAAAATGTGATTTTCGTCTTATTTTAAAAAAAAAAAACTCACTAAACTTCAAAAAAGCTAAACACACCCTAACCGAACCCATTAATTTATGGTCGGTGTCTGTCTCCTCTCTGCCTCCGTGGTCGGTTGTCTCAGCCTCCAAATCTCCGCTAAGCATTGGTTATGAATCTCAGATATTCACTGTGAAATATCTTCTCCCATTCAATCTATTTTTCTCTTCTTTTTTTCTTTAAAATAAATCTAGCATATGTTGATTTTACTTGCTTTTAAGTATTGAAACTTCAAACTTGTCCTATGAAAACTAAAGCAAAAAAATTTTGTGGGTCTGAACATATGTGGTGTATTTTCCTTTTCTCAGTTGCCTTGTTGATGTGTTCTATGACCATATGCCTATATGCCATTTTTCCTTTTTTGATATCATTGAATGGGGAGAGTAAATCTTTTGAGAACCTCAGTTGGTTTTGATCTTCTTTCTTATAGTCTAATTATACAGTCATTTTCTAGCACACTGGGATTAGTGCAAACTTATAAGATCTATTTGGATTGAGTGGGGAGGGAGAGAGAGTGGAGGAGAGTAGAGTAGAGTTGGCTGAAAATAGGCTAATTTTGGATCGATTCTACTCTACTCCCCCTCCCTCCCCTCAATCCAAATAGACCAATATTTTTTACTGCACAGAGAATTTTATCATGAATGTTTTCTATAGTGTATTGAAGTTGTGTTACTTGTGATAAATGACAGAGCAGTTTTTCTTTTGTCTTTGGACAATGAACAGTTTTGATAAATGATTCAACTTGTTTTAAGAGGTATAATTGTGTTGTGTTGTGTTGTGTTGTGTTGTGTTGTGTTAGAACAATGGTTAGATGATTAAATTCCAATTTTTCTAACAGATTAAGCTTTTGGTACAATCTGTTAGAAAGAGAACAAGGCAATAAAGAATGTCAAATGCTTAGCCTTTCAACTTATCAGATACTAGAACTTATGATTTCAACTTGCCTGAGCTTGTTGGAAGAAAATGATTAGGAACATCTTTTGGATGGTTGCTCACTATCGACACTGATTTTCACATTAATCTCTTTCATCCATTGTTTGAACACCTAATTAGTCTTCCACCTCAACCTACCTTTTGCCGTCAATACACACTTGAAGTTGAGCCTGAACATCTTTGTTGTACATTTGTTCGTAAATGTGTTTTGTCAAGGAGTCCGTGAAACTCAGTGACTAATGAATATGATCATGATTGCATAATCATGGCAATATATGGTGAATATAAAACATTGGCCTTCACTAGACCAGGATATAAAGCTTGGATTGATTTAAAAAGTCCTTCTCTAGTTTATGATGACATTGCATTCTACAAGGGAAAATTTTCTTCCGTAGATTGTCACGGTGAAGTTTTTGTTTGTCGCATTGATGATAACCAAAAGGTAGGAGCTAAAGCTGTTGTGCCACGTCCGAAGGGAACTGAAGATCTTATTAAAAAGTATGTTGCTGTTGTGCCACGTCCGAAGGGAACTGAAGATCTTATTAAAAAGTATGTTGTTGAATCATCTGAGAGTCTTTAGCTAGTTTCATGCATACAAGGAGGTCATTTTTATTCTATCGAAGACTACCCTAACTACGAAGAAAATGAATTCAATAATGAAGACTTGGAAGATGAAGATGAAGATGAAGATGAAGAAGAAGAAGAAGAAAAAGAAGAAGAGATCCATTATGTGGCAACTGGGTTCACAGTTCTCAAGTTAAAAATGTTTATTCAAGTAGGAAGCAAACATAAATACAAATATGTGAAGGTTCGCAGTTTGGGTGATAGAGCATTGTTTGTGGGTGACAACTCACCTGTGTCTTTTCCAATATGAAGCAATGGATGCTAAGCTCATTGTATCTATTTTCCAGATGACAATACTGAACTTTATAAGGCGACCTAAATGGTGGAGGGTACGACATGAGTGTATTTAGCATGGAAGATGGGACAATTAATAAGCATTACCTAGACAAATCCTTATCTTACTTTTCTACCCCACTTTGGTATATTTAACCTACATCTATGCAATGCATTTGTTGTTTAAATAAATAAATAAATAAATATTTTGATAGTGGGTAAAATTATTGGTCTTAAGACATGCTTGCATTTTTTGAAGTCAGAAGTTGTAAAATTACATCTATACAATCCATTTATCGAATATTAGTTTTTCCATTTTAATTGATATTATTCAATTATTTGTTCTTGTAGTAATACTTTTTTCCATTTTAATTTCTATTTTCTATAGGTTCTCTTCAATTATTTATTTATTTTTTGTAATATGATGACGCATCTAAATTGAGTGTGTATATATATATATATATTGTGATATAGGAGTATATCACAAATTGTAGATTCCTTTTATTCTTGCTATTATTTCAATATGTGAATTATCATAGTTAATACATTTACATTATTGAATAACTCAATTATGATTGTCTTCTTAAATTCTATTATTCTATATACTTTTATTTCTCTAAAAATTATTTTATTTTGGCGTCCAAAACTTTTTAAAAACAGTTATTTCCGCCTCTGAATATTCGATTATGATTTTCCAGATAAAACCCCCTTTTCTTTCATTTTGAGCTGTATCTACAGAGTCCAAAACCCTTGATCTTCAAAACCTTCTATTCTACATGCGCACACAAGCACACACTTTCAATTTGAGGCTTAGTAATGGAGGTGGAAATGATGACCGTCCTAGAGTGGGTCTCTGTGCCTCAAGAGCTTCAACAAATGGTCAATGAGCTTTTAATAATGTAAGTTTTGCTTTTCTGATCGTGGTGGTCCGTTTGGTTGCTGAGAAAGTGCGGGAAAAGAAAACTGACTTGTTAAAAAGTGAAACTTTAGGAGTGGTGGCCTTAGTTTATGGAGAATTGCTTATAGGATAGTGTTTGTGCTTCTATGAATTGAATAGCAATGAGATGAAACTCTAAATTTTTTGTTTTTTCAGGAGAAGATTCCTTATGAGGAGCTTCTATCGGCACTTGGCATTTGTGTAGAGAAAAAAAAGGTTAGTCAATGCAAATGACGGTAGAAGAGTCATATTTTAGCTTTTGCAATCTATTTTTAGTCAATGCAATTCGTAACCATGACTATAATCAAAAATTATTTTCAAGTTTTTTTTTTTGGTTGATAATTCAATAGTAGGGGATGGGTCTCCATTGAAAAATACTAGGAGGTGCCAACTAGTAGAGCTACTAAAGTTAGAAGGTTCTTGGCAATGAAAATGGAAATTATAAAAAACAAAAAAACAAAAAGCGAACCTTAGTACATGGGAGAGGAATACTATTTAAAGATTGCTTGTCTTGACTACTCTTGTTAGTGATCGAAATTGAGCTTAGTAAATGGAAATTGAGTTTTTACTAATAATATATGAATTTTGAAATATTTCATGCCCAAATACATAGGTTTTTGCTTATTCTTTTTATCTTATATATCACAGCTTGCTTTATGTACTTCAATTATTTTTTTTTTATAGATCATTATACCAGACTAATTTAATTGATTGATACAATCTATGGTTCATGCTTGATTGGTAAAGGATGCCTAGAAGAAAGGGCCACAATCCTAAGGTATCCTTGTAGAGATTGCATGCATCAGATCTGCAGATGAGCTATTGGGAAGATGTTGCTTATCACATCAAATAAAATGCTATTGATATATCACTAAACTTCAAACATATTTGGTTTATTTTCCTTATCCTAGTTGCCTTGTTGATATGTTCTGTTCTCATATGCCCATATACCTTTTTTTTTTCCCTTTGATATCATTGTATGGGGAGAGTAAATTTTTTTTTTTAAAATTTCAGTTGGTTTTGATTTTCTTTCTTATAGTCTAATTATATATTCATTTTATAGCTCACTGGGTTTAGTGCAGACTTATAGCTTTTACTGCACACAGAATTTTATCATGAATGTTTTCTACAGTGTATTGAAGTTGTGTTACTTGTTATAAATGACAGAGCAGTTTTTCGTTTGTCTTTGGACAATGAACAGTTATAAATGATTTAACATTGTTTTAAGAGGTATCATTGTGATGTGTTGTGTTTGAACAATGGTTAGATGATTAGTTTCAATATTTTCTAACAAATTAAGCTTTTGGTACAATCAGTAATTTATTATGTTGATGTAGAGTTTCCATCTGTACTATAGCAAAGGTGTTATACTAAATTTTAGAAGATGGATGCTGTGAGTCTGCATTTATGCTTAGCATATATCTTGTTTGCAAACAGTCACAAGTTCAAAGAAAAGGAAGAGGGTTTATGGCCTGTGTAAACGTTTATCACTTTTTTTATGAATGAATGTTGTGAGTGAAGTGAAGTGATCATGGATCAAAAGTTTGTGTAATTAACTAATTATGCTTGATATTGAACATATTGATTGGTGATTAGATAACAAATTACACAAGCTTTATAACTATGATCTTCCTTAACAAGTCTCAGAGTTACTTCTGAGCCAGTTGGAAAATCAAAAAAAAATTAAGGGGTTTCAGGTTTCCATAACCAAAAGAGAAAGAAAGGTGGGGAAAAGTGGCAACTATAGAAAGAAAGTAAAAAACAAGAAATGGCTCCAAAGTCCGTTCTTGGTTCCTGCATTGTTGTTTGCACTTTACAGCTTCCAAATGACAAATCCAACCTTGCAAATCTTTCACTTCCAAATGGCAACTCAATGGCTACTTTTTCAAAATCCGACTCTCAGAGTCAGAACCTTCACAGCCTACACAAGACCTTCATTGCATGCCCAAAGTTATTCTCGGTCCTCACTCCCTCTCTTCTCCTCCAAAGCCTGACTCCAACCATTTCCTCAGAACCCTCCAAAACCAGGAAGAACTAACTTCATCAACTCCTTCTATATCTGATTCTATCTTGGTGGAAATGATTCTTTTCAGCTTGAAGCAAGGTAATCCCAGTTCTTTGCGTAACTATCTTTTTCGGTTAAACCCTTTAGTTGTAGTTGAAGTTCTTTGTTGCTGCCGTGAAATTGTGCAACTGGGTCAAAAATTTGTTGACTTAATTGTGTTAAATTGTCCACACTTTAAACATTTTTTGCGATCTTTGAGTGCAATGGTTCATGTTCTGGTGCGTAGCCAGAGGCTATCAGATGCACGATCGTTGATTCTTAGAATGGTTAGGAAGAGCGGAGTTTTAATGGGTGAGAGTGTTGAGTCTCTGGTTTTGATGTGTGATAATTTGCAGTGGAGTTCATAGTTTTTGACTTGTTAATTAGGACTTATGTTCAAGCTAGGAAGTTAAGAGAAGGGTTTGAAGCATTTCGCGTGTTGAGAAGTAAAGGATTTTGGGTTTCTATCAATGCTTGTAATAGTCTTCTTGGTGGGGTTGTGAAGGTAGGGTGGGTTGATTTGGCATGGGACATGTATGGGAAAGTTGTTACAAGTGGGATTGATTTGAATGTTTATACATTCAATATAATGGTTAATGGGTTCTGTAAAGACTGAAAAATTGATAATGTGAAGATGTTCTTATTGAAAATGGAGGAAAAGGGTTATTTTTTTATTTTTTTATTATTTTCAGATGTTGTAACTTATAATACACTAATCAATGTGTATTGTCATGAAGGGCTATTAGATGAAGTTTTTGAGGTAATGACCTCAAAGCCAGGAAAGGGGTTGAATCCAGGCCTTGTCACTTACAATGCAATCATAAATGGTTTATGTAAGAATGAAAACTATGCTAGAGCAAAGGAAGTATTGGATGAGATGTTGTGCAATGGTTTGAGTCCTGATGCTGCTACTTACAACATGCTACTCATTAAGAGTTGTAGGAAGGATAATATTTTGCAAGCTGAAGAGATTTTTAATGAAATGTTGCATCATGGTTTAGCTTTAGTTCACTTATTGGGGGGCTTCATGAGGAATGGGCATCTTGATCAGGCGGTAGTGCGTTTTAGAAATATGAAGAAAGCTGGCTTGGTTCTGGATAATGTGATTTATACTATTCTTATAGATGGGTATTTTAGAAATGGCATTATGTCAGGCTTTGAAGATGCGGGATGAAAGGCTAGAGCAGTGTTGTGTTATGGATATGGTTACATACAACACCATTTTGAATGGGTTGTGCAGGGAGAAGATGCTTGCTGGTGAAGATCAGTTCTTCAATGAGATGGTGGAAAGGGTTGTGTTTCCTGATTTCTACACTTTCACCACTCCCATTGTAAGGATGGGAATATGAATAGAGCATTTAACTTGCTTGAGACAATGACTCAAAAAAATCTCAAACCTGACATAGTGACTTACAATACATTAATTGATGGAGAGGGTGAAATGTAGAAAGATAAGGAGTTATGGGTTGATAAGAGCTCTAGAGGGATTTCTCTCAATCATATTTCGTTAGGAATTCTCATTAATGGATTTTGTAGTATGGGCCATGTATCTGAGGCATTCAGCTTATGGGATGAGGTGGTTGAAAATGGTATCAAACCCTCTCTGGTGACTTGGAACACTGTTATAAAGGGCTATTGCAGGTCAGGTAATGCATTAAAGGCAGACGAGTTCTAGAGAAAAATGTTGTCAAAAGGAGTTGTTCCTGATAGCATTACATATAACACACTATTAATGACTGTAAGAGAAGAGAATATGGGCAAAGATTTTGTTTTGCTTAACAAGGGCTGTTTCCTAATGTTATCACATATAATGTAATTTTGAATGGGTTTTGTTGACAAAGTAGAATGAAAGAGGACTAACTGATATTGCAGAAGATGATTGAGAAAGGTGTAAATCCTGATAGGTTCACGTTCACCTCATTGATAGATGGACATGTGAGCCAGGACAACCTGAAGGAGGCGTTTTGGTTCCACGATGAAATGCTACTAAGGGATTTCTGCCTAATGATAAATTCTAACTGTATCGTGTCGTCCTGAGTTCATTTGTCAGATACTAAAGGTGGGATGTGTTCTATTTACGTTCTTCATTCTTGTTTTTTCTTTATCTCTTTTTGATAGTCCATTTTTCATTCTTACCTTATTGTGAATTGAGCTATGTCGTTGAAGTCTTGAAATTATATTTATCTTTCATTTATGTGTTGCTTAAGGAGGGTTCACTAGGTACAAGAAGGTGTAATTGGAATCCATGGACGTGAGCATAATATAATTGCTTATGATGAAGGCGAGGTTATTTAGTTATTTATTTGTTTATTTTTTATAAGCAGGTGAGGTAATTTATCTCTTGGACAAACTTTATGATTTTTTTAGAGATGAATATTTGAAATAATGAATGTTTACACATTTAGTTTGTCCTACAGGGACTTTGGATGTAGAAATGGTGGACTAGAGAATTCAACCACATTGACTTGTGCTCAGTAATGAAGAGTTGCAATCATGCATCTGTAGAGGTATGAATTTATGTCATTGTTGCCAAATATTAGATTACAGTCTTTATATTTCTTTATGCAATATATATATATATATATATGGTCTGATTCCATGTCAACCGTGTAGTGCCAACTTGCAAGGGTGACAAAAATATTTCTGCAAGGTAGAAACGTGTGATTTTAGTATTCAATGATGATTTGCAAACATAATCAACTCTAGATAGTCACATAAAAGACAGCTCTCTTCTCTTCCCGTGCTCCTGTAGCACCCATTCCCCTATCCCCTCCCTGGAGCTCATCTCCCTTCATCCCAAATTTGTCCTCCCCTTATCTTAGTCTTTAATCTTTTCACAGACAGTCATAACCCAATCCACTATTGTCATGTTTCAAGTCTATACATTAGATACGTTCTACAAATACCCACCTATAAGATTCCCCGTACTCCTGTAGCACCTATTTTGTAGAATTAAGCATATGTATCTTTCTTTGTTTAAGTAGTTAAAATTTTGATTTATAGAAAGAGTATGAAACTATGAAAAATTAGAAGAAAATATGTTTCATGTCAAGGACACAATAAAAATTTACAGCAATTTCACAACATTCCTCAAATTAGCACATCATCTCATACGTGTGGGTCATTAAAAAAATTTAAATCATATATTGTGGTTTACAGCCTGAATGGAAAGAACACAAAGTAGATTTTTTTAATGCTCTACACACAAAAAGAAGGTGATTTCAATTTTTTCATCATTGACCTTTTTTATGTCTAAAAAATACCTGTGAGAAGCAAAGAAATTCTATAATAGTGAATTTAACTATTTAAGTGGCCCGCTAGGAAAAGACGAAAACTAGTATGGTGATTGTTTTTTTCTCTTAAAGTAACATGCTTTCTGATATGTGTAGGAGGGCAATATAGGCTTTCTATCATCAAACTCTAGTATTATACTATTATATACAAATTCTGGGGCAGGTCAGGGGGGCAGCTGCCCCTCCCCCCCTCTCGGCTCTGCCCCTGCATGGATCCCCTGGATTCAAAATCACAAGCCCAAGCCTAAACATGATTCCAACACTCAGCACTCGATGGTTTCACAGCTCATAGGTCAAGAACAACATCAATGGAGAACAAATCTGATCCTCGAGTTGTTTGATCTTGATTCTGCCCATGCCATACTATCCATCCCCATCCCATACAGAGCTAGTCCCGACAAGCTAATCTGGGCTCCCAACCCCAAAGGCAATTTCATTGTTAAGTCAGCATATTGGACTGCTCTAGGGCTGGAAATTCCAACTTCACAGTTGGATATTTCTTGGAAGAAACTTTGGAAACTTAAAAGTCCCTGAAAGAGAAAAGATGTTGCTTTGGAGAATAGGCAATAACACCCTCCCTACTAAAGAGATTTTAATGCAAAAAGTGCATATCAAGACTCTTGTTGCAAGCAAGAGCCTGAATCTCTAGTACACCTCTTCCTGAATTGTACTATTGCCAAAGCTTTATGGTACGCCTGCTGTTGGGGATTCAAGCCTGAAGAGCACCAGTTCAATTCCTCAGAGAGCATCATAAAACTGATCCTTGACCCCCCTAAAGCCCCCTGTAATGACAAGTGGCTCATCTCACTTAACTTTGCATTGGTTGTTGATGAAATTTGGTATCTAAGGAATCATGCTCTAAATCTGGGTACACAAATAAACATCAAAGAAGCTGTCAGTCATATCCTTCATAAATCTGCTGAATTTTCTTCCTTGATGGCCTATGAAAAACCTACTCCACATACAGCTATCCAGAAATCTTGGAACCCACCTCCCTCAGGATGGATCAAATTTAACACAGATGCAGCCATCTCAGACACCGCTGCTGCCATGGCCATTATTGCTCATAATGACAGAGGTGAGGTTATTAAAGTCTAGTGAGCTTACATCCTTTTGTATCCATGTTTATTATCCATATGTAGTTAGTGCCAATTCAGTACAAGTCATTAGTTTTTTCTTTATTTGTATAATTTATATTTTATTATATTAATTCAATATTGAATTATTTTTTATTTTAATTTATGTTTTTCCACATTGTGTTCTTTTCTTAAGATTTACATTAATATTGACAACAATGTATCGAACAAATATGATCCGATCATGAATAAATGTATCTATTTCCCTTTGTTCACGCCTTTGTGCTCTCCCTAACAAGCTGAAGCTCCCGCCATTCTTTGGGCTGTAAAATTCGCAAAGTCCAAAAACTGGAACCATATCATATTTGAAGGAGATTCTAATTCCTGCTTTGACCCTCTTATTTCCCACAGCTCTTCTCCGGACTGGTCCATTGGTAATATTATCAACATTATTCTAAGTTTAGTAGACCCTTCTAGTAGTTTTTCTTTCAATTGGGTTAAAAGAGATTGTAATCAAGCTACCTATGAGGCAGCTAGAATGGCTCTTAAGTCCCTAATGTCCTTTTGTTTTGATATTCGCAATCTGCCAGATGTGTTAGCTTTGGTGTTTAAGGCAAACTGTAGTTCTGTTTAGTTTTTTCTGCAATAAAGATTGAAGTTTATATAAAAAAATAAAATAAAATAAAAAAACCTTCTACTTTTTTTTTTTTCCTTCCTTTCTCTTCTTCTTTACTTTTGAAATGCCATAAGACAATTATTTCCTTATGAATTTTATTATGATTGCTTGGTATGGATTTGGAGATGGTGAAGGAAAGGTAAAAAATTACAAACTTTTGCTGTTAAGCACCTGTTGTCTTGCCTAGGTGACTGGCAAGATTTGAAATATAAATGTGCATCTTAAAAAGAACAGGCAAATTTAAATATCCATAGGAAAATGTAGATTTATTACTTTTTAAATAATTACCATTATTCTCTATAGAAATATTTTAATGATACAACATTGAAACATACAATATTTTTTCATCCGTAGCATTACATAAGTCACAGTTGATAGATTTGTAGGTAATCTCTTCATCCAATATATGCTATTGGTGTGACAATGTGATTTGTAATAGATGTAACCAAAAGTGAGGAAAACATGTATAAACAACTATAAGCAAGGCAGCTCTTTCTTTTCTTTTTCTTTTTTGGCTCCAGAAGAGCAAAGCAACTTAAGCTATGGATCTCTACGCCACCACCAAAAAAAAAAAACCAACAACAACAACACTTGAGCCATATATCAAAGTGACCTCTAATGAACCATTAAAAATCAAAGCTAAAATTCATCCAAAAATAATAATAATCAAAATTAAAAAAAAAAAAAAAAAGTAATAATTTCATGTTCACCTAATTCAAAATAAGTTTGACTATGTGTTTGGATTAACTTTTTACTGAAAGTTTATTTCTTTATTTGTTAAAAGTTGTAAAGCTGTTGTTATACCCAAAAAAAAAAAAAAAAAAGCTTGAAGAATCGGTACATAAACAACTTATGCTAGTCAACCAATTCATTACCCAAAAAACAAATATACACTAAAATTTATTTCCAATTACTATATGGAGTAAAAGGGATACATAAATTGTGGAGAAAATGCTTTTATATAAAGAGTTTTATGACCCAAAGAGTTTCTTATCTCCACTCTAAGTCCCCAGGGGCTAGTGGTTTTCCACAACAACAAAGACCATTTTGTCCAAGTCAATTGTCTTCTTAGTCTCTCGGGGCACTAGCTTGCACACGCATGGAATGTCTGTTTTCTGGACAGAAACACAGCATTATGGAGATGGATTTATCTTTGGCACATTTTTTTAACGAAAGTAGCACATTTACATTCCAAATCTTGCCAGTCACCTAGGCAACCTTGGCCAACAACCATATTATTTTTGTTAGTAGAGATTAGAAATTTAGAATCACAATAATGGCAAACAAAGCAAAAAGGAAAATGTTTTTATTGAAGTACATTGCCATATCTATCTTTTTTTTTGGTAAACATTGCCACATCTATCTCTCTTTGAAATGTATGTATGTGTATGTTAGTCCTCCTATAGTTGGAGTACTATGTCTTCAACTAGCTTTTTGGTTGAGATAATATTTATCCACCCCTAGCTAAGACTAGAGATGATGTTTGGCTAGAGTTGAATGGTTTGATATCAATATTAAGTGAATATTTTTTTTTTATTGGTAAGTTACACGCACCTAATGGGCCTTAACGCATAACCTCACCTTCAAATGGCAATTCATTAACTAACTAACTAACTAACTAACTAACTAAATTATCCTTAAGATAAACAATATGAGATAGGCAAGAGTCCTATAATAATTATTTGTAGAGTTTATCATTGGAGCAACACTACAGATCAAGCAACAAAATCATATTAACTTAAATTTCTTTTTCTTTTTTTTAATGGTAAGGACAATCACTGCACTTGATAGCATTGATTATTTAAACCACAGCATTTGCAAGTAGTTTATCTTTTGTGAATAAGCAGACCATAACCTGCTCCCTGATTTAGTACAACTTGAATTTATTGAAAGATATATTGCCCGAGAAGAAAAAGAAACATTGAATTCTCCAAGTTGAAAATTCACCATCTGCTTACATGGAAATTGAAGTCCTATGGCAAAGATGTGGGCTTTTTGGGGCTAATTAATTAATTTGTGATGTTGGGCTGGGCCACTTTAATTGTAGGGCCCAAAAGCAAATAAGGAATTTTTTTTTTTAAAATTCCCAACTGCAAAATCTATTGATTTGGACATAATCCAAACAATTTTCAGTCAAACGTTAAAGAAGTCAAATATATCTGTCCAAAGTTTGTGAACTTATTAAATTCTTATAAAAACGAACTAAAAGAGAGTAAATTTTAATTTTTTTCAAAAATTTATTTTAAAAGAAACATTTTGCTTATTGCAATTACATAATAAAAGAATAAGATTATTTAATTAAATTGTTACAACAAATAAGGGAGGAATGGTTTGAACCTTGATTCTCTTTATAAAAAAACAATGCAATACCATTGAGTTACTAAACTCTTGGTAAATTATAAATACGTTTATACTTTTCTTTTTAGAATCACATTAATGCATTTTTTTTTTAAAGAGTAAATCCTTATTTCCTTGAAATGTTGAAGATTCCCAATTTTGAAAATTTATAGTCGCTAGTACATGCAGCAGTGAATCGAGGAATTCAATCTAAAGGGGGCCGAAGTATAAACCAAAAAAAAAAAAAAAGTTCAAATATGCATCCATATTGTTTAACAAATTATAAATATACAAAATCATTGTTTCTTAATATATTAAAATGCAACCAACTACCAATAAAGACAAAAAAAAAAAAAAAAAACAAAAAAACAAAAACAAAAACAAAAACAAAAAAACAAAATAATATTGTTTTTTACACTAGACTGACTAGGATTTTTATTTTATTTTTAAATCAGAGCATTCACAGTAGTGGTGCTAAAAAATTTGGCTTTTAGCATGTCAAAAAATTACTTTATTATTTTATCAACTCATTTTACGATACACTTAATATCAAATATTTTATTTTATACGACTTCATTTAAAATAAGTATAATTACACTTTACTCATCTGCGGTTTGTCTCTAATTTGATGTGCCTACTCGCGGTTTAAATTTTGACACTTTACCCACTTATGATTCCCACCGTTACTGTGTTGTAACCCACCTCTCCCTCAGCCGTTACTCTAACACAGAATATGTAAAAAACAAAAGCCCAAACAAATCAAAATACTCTCACTCCCAAAACTCACTTACTCCCATCCGGCTTGCTCACCAAACTAAGATCCTACAATGGGCTTCGCTTGAGATAACTGGGTTTTGATCGTGCATGCAAACCAAGCCGAGGAAGAAGGAGACACAGTTGCTTCTCTGTTCAGTTGTGGCAGGTAGATCAAAATCACCTAAGACAATGCAATGCGCTTCGCTTCGCTTGAGATAACTGGGTTTTGATCGTGCATGCAAACCTAGCCAAGGAAGAAGGAGACACAGTTGCTCCTCTGTTCAGCTATTGCAGGTAGATCAGGATTTTTACTTTTTAATTTTTGAAACCTAGGGTTTTAAATTGGGACTTAAAATTCTTTCTTCCAAATTGGGTTTTTGCTTAACCATGGAACTGGTAGTACTTGTGATCTAACTGGTAGTGTTGTGATCGAACTGGTAGTGCTTGTTAAACAACTATGTTTCAATTCATCAAATTGGGTTTTTGCTTCCTAAAGTACAAGCTTTTTTTTCTGTTAAACCTGAAGATTACTATGTTTTACATACTGTGAATATGTTCTGTGCCAACATATATACTCTGATTTTCAAACCAAATGTGAAAAAAAGGAATATGCTTGTCATAAAAATATGTTTTGTGCCAATTACATCCATTTTGAGTCAAGCAAAGGAATATGCTTGTCATAAAAATAAAAAATAAAAATGAAAAAAAGGGGCAATGCAGACAGGTTCAATTCTAAGCTATGCTTTCTCATGAAATTGGGTTTTTGCTTCTATTCTTCAATGTAGAGCTGCTGGACCATAGGATTGATTATTGCTTTTCTGCTTTTCCTTTCCATAGGTTTGTCTCCCAAAAACAGAACAAAAACTTTTAATAATATTGTTTGTTTCTGTGTTGTGCTTTATGTGGACCACAGGACCACATGATACTTTTCCACATGCAAGCTCATCTCATACTTTATTCTATTGTATTTTATATGCAGATGGCTGACTTGACATTCAATTTTGAGCTTCATCATGGTGGGCAGTTTGTGTGGAACCCAGATTTGGTATATTTAGGAGGTAGTACTTCTTTTATTGATAATGTTGACCCAGATAAACTTAATTATTTTGAAATACAAGATATTTGTTCTGATATGGGGGCAGTTAGTACAAGTAGATTTCATTATCTTATTTCTGGAGGTAATTTGGAGCAAGGGTTAAGGCTTATAAATGGAGATGATGATGTAGTTTATATGTGTGAGATTCGTGCTGCATGACCTACAAATAAGATAACACTATATGTTGAGAGTGGTGAGGAGTCACTTGCAGTTGAACAACTATTTGGTAATGAGGAAGTAGCAAATGATGATGATGTGAATGAGGCACCTCAAAATGGTGATGATGTGCATGAGGTGGGTCAGAATGATGATGATGTGCATGAGATGCATGAGGGAGGTAATGTGGATGCTGAAGGAGGTGGTGGACAAGATTTTGATTGGCTGGAGGAAGGGTTTGAGGGGCTAGATTTTGATGATGATGTATTTGGAAATGTAGATGATGGGTCATCTACACATGATGGAGTTAGTGTCAATGCAGCAAACCCACATAGGCCCTCTGAGGGAGATGATGGGCCATATACACATGAGGATCTACCTGTGTATGCAGCCCCACATAGGACTACTGCAACTGACAATGACCCACCTCTTGAAGAGGGTGAATGGATTGACCCACCTCTTGAAGATGACATGGAAAGTCTAGTAAGGTCTGATGATGATCAACCAGCACCAATTGCTGCAAAAGAACCTGAGTTTAATGTCCAATCTGACATGAGAAAACCAGAGTTAAAGAAATGAATGAAGTTTCTAAACTCTAAGGTATTTAGAGAGGCATTGAGGGAATATGCTATAAAGAAGCCAGTAGATATCAAGTTTAAGCTGAATGAGAAGAAGAAGATATCAGTTTATTGAATAAAAGAATGTGGATGGAGGTGTTATACATCTCAACTATCTGGGGAGTTGACATTCCAAATAAAAACATTCAATCCAAAGTGCACTTGCCCTAGATCCTTCAAACACAACCAAGTGACTTCAAGTTATGTTGCAAAGAAGTTTATGCAGGAGTTTGACAAAAATCCCAATTGAAAAGTGGCTGGTGTTCAACATCATGTGAAGCAAGCACTTAAAATTGACATAAGTTACAGTCAGGTGTATAGGGCAAAAAGGAGAGCTACTGACTTGATTACTGGGGATGAACAGCTGCAATATGGGAAGCTTAGGGATTATGTAGAGATGATAAGATTGAATGATAAAGGAAGTAGGGTTATTTTGCAAACTGAAATGGAAGATGAAAATGCACAGCCCAAATTTAAGAGAATATATATCAGGTATAATACACAAAAAGTTGGTTTTTTGGGAGATTGTAAACCAATCATTGGTTTAGATGGGTGCAACCTGAAAGGGAGATTTGGGGGGCAAATACTTTCTGCCATAGCTAGAGATGCAAATGATAACATTTTCCCAATTGCATTTGCTGTTGTTAAGCAAGAGAACAAAGATTCATGGGTATGGTTTCTGCAGCAGTTTTCAGATGACATTGGGAATCCAGAGCAACTTAATCTGGTCTTCATCACTAATAGACAGAAGGTATGACCTACAATTGTACTAACATATTTAACCCACATATTTAAAGTTCAATAATATATGCCTCAGTTCATTTCAACATGTTTAACTAACATATTTACTTGATTTGTTTTATATATGAATTAGGGCCTTATACCTGCAATTGAGATGATGTTCCCAACTTGTGAGCATAGGTATTGTGTGAAGCATATCTATAATAATTTTAAAGTGGATCATAAGGGCTTGGAGTTAAAGGATGCACTGTGGAGATGTGCTGGAGCCACAACAATCAGGGAGCTTGAGAGAAGAATGCAGAAATTGAAGGATTTGGATGTCAAGGCATGGGAGTTTCTTGCTGACGTCAACCCTGCACAATGGTCTAAGTCTCACTTTAGTAGTAGAGCTTTGTGTGACTGTTTAGCTAATAACTTAAGTGAGTCTTTTAATGCCATGATCTTAGAAGCTAGGGATTAGCCAATTTTAGCAATGTTGGAGTGGATCAGAGATAGACTCATGACCAAACAATAAAAAAAGATGAAAGGTATAGCAAAATACACTGGAAAGGTGTGTCCTAATATTCAAGATAAATTAGAAAAGTTAAAACATGAATTTATACCTTTCAGTGGGGAAGGAAATGATGACCACCCCACTCACGGAGGGCTATAAAAGGAGGTTGAAGCGAAGGTAGTAAGGGTGGGATTTTTTGGGGAGGGAAGTAAGGCATGCACAGAGAGAAATAGAGGGAGGTGCCATACTGGGGTATTTAGGGGAATTGAGGGAGAGTATTGTCACTGGTTTGGGGCCTTGCTTAGTAGGATTGAGCACCACACCCACTTACAAATAAATTGTGAGCCTTTTGTTGCCTCAGTGTTCGTCTTGGGCACGCACAATATTGTATTTTATTTTTAACAACTTGCTATAAAAGGATCAAGTCTCATTCAACCAAGGTAAGTACTACTACTCACTAATTCACCATCCTTGTGTTCTAGAGAGAAAACTGACTTAACCTTCAGAGGGTCCTTAACCGGTTCACACCGATCACCCTTGATAGTGTTTTTTTTTTCCTCTTCAGTTCATCAAGCCATCACCGTAGTCAAGAGCGTTTAGCCTACTGATTCTCGTGCTTCATTAGAGTACATTGGTTTGCCAAAGTACTCTGAATTTGCTTCTTTAGAGAGATTGGTCCTCATGATAACAAAAAAATGATAACAAACAAACAATAAATGGTTAGAGACATTTTGATAAAAGAATTAAGGTAAATATTAAGATTTTGGAGCCGTCTTAGTAGATCTAATTGGCTTGCATATGAGCCACTTATGGGTGCTACACCAAGCCCACTTTGCAACCCTGAGTAGTGCATTTCTTGGAGGTTGAGGTACTCTAGTAAGTTTGATGCTGATTTGAGTATGATGGGGGTCTAAATTAAGCTTAATTCGTCCCTGGTAGTTGTCCATGACCAGATCAAGTCCAAAACGTTTTACAAGGAAGGAAGCCCAATAGAAGCACCACAAACATGAATAGGATCCAAACATGAATATCGTGATCGTCCAAATCAGGATAGTTGTCCATGGCATATAAGGGCATGGATGACCAAACAACACTTAGCTAATTTGAAAGGATCTTTCTACAAGCTCTATGCAATTAGACCACGATCTGTCATTCCAGAATGTGAGAAGGATTCTCCAAAATCTGCTCCATTTTCTCCATTAACTCCACACATCTCCCATGATAATATGAATCCGAACAAGTAGACCTACTCCTAACTCACTATAAAAGGATCAAGTCTCATTCAACTAAGGTAAGTTCTACTACTTACTAATTCAACATCCTTGTGTTTTAGAGAGAAAATAGACTTAACCGTTGGAGTGTCTTTGGCTGGTTCACACCTGTCATCCTTGACAATCATTTTTTCATCTTCAGGTCATCAAGCCATCATCGTAGCCCAGAGCATTTAGCTTATTGATTCTCATGCTTCATCAGAGTACATTGGTTTGCCAAAGTACTCTTAATTTACTTCTCTAGAGTGATTAGTCCTCATAAAGCTATTAAATTTATCCTTCCCCATTTCCTATGTCTTCTGCCTATATTATCTTATAAAAAAAAAAAAAAAAAAAAAAGGTCTTTTGTTAAATGATGACAAACAAATAATAAATAGTTAGAGTAATTTTGATCAAAGAATTATGGTAAATAGTAAGATTCTGGAGCCGTCTTAGGAGATCTAACTGGCTTGCATATGAGCCACTCATGGGTGCTACACCAAGCCCACTTTGCAAAAATTTTATTAGGCCCATGAAAAGTACAGAAAAACTAAAAAAGGCCCTCTTTTACTGTTCAAAATACATTCTATTAAATTCCTCAAGAAAATTGTTTGTGCGCTTTCGGCACTTGGATGACGTCGACCAAGACAAAAGAATGAGCCCAATAATATTTGGTCTTGATACTTCTATATGGGCTTTTCCTATATTGGACTTAGAAAACAATTGAGCCTTTTAAAAGTTCACACTACTAAATCTTTTTTTTTTTTAAATGCAAAATATAAAAAATAAAAATTCACATGTCAGATTCATACGTATACTTTTAGTCATGACTTTTATTTATTTTTGTTCTTTGTCACATTACTTAATGTTTAAATAATTTAATAACTCAAGTAATTTAATAGACACAAATAGTAAATAATCAATTCATGTAATTCAATGCATGTACATATATAGTTAATGAACAAAACATCATTAGAAACTTATAATTTATATATACTAAAATAAAACGCCTCTGACTTATATTTATTTGACTTTTTTTTTTAACTACTTTAGGAGTTGCCATATAGGATTTAGAACTTCCATATTTTTCCACATAATCTATATTTAAAAAAAAAAAAAAAAAACTAAAATTTTAACTCGAATTTTCCTACCACTAAAACCCGACTCTGAAAATCAAAAACACAAACTATTTCTCCCTAACCTCTCTCTTCTCTACCCTTCTCCTTCTCCCAAAATGTAAAATCAAAACCCAGCTCTGAAAATCAACACTAAATCAAAAGAAAATTTTGTGGAGTACCACTGTAAGTCTACATGTTTACGAGATAGAAAGATCAAGATCAAAAGGCAAAAGAGGTGGCATAAATCTTTATTCTGCGTAGCCATCTTAATGGTTCATAGGTTTGCAAAAAAAACTCTTAGGGGGCATTTGGTTGCTATGATGTTACATTATGCCATAATATTACGTTATTGTAATTTTACATTAATGTAATCTCAATATAGGAATACAACATTACATTATTTTGGAAAGTAAGGAGATTAAGATGATGTGATATATTTTGTAATTTTAAATTATGGTAATGTTAGGAATAATAAAATAAACCAAAAATTTTAATGTCACGTCATCGTAATGTGCATCACAGCAATGACACATCACAATAAAAAAGTTGAAACAGTGAAGGAATGAAGGAGGAGAAACCAAAGTACAAAGGAGAGAGTAAAGTAAAAAAGGAGGAAGATGAAGAAATTAGAAGGTGGGGGATGGCGAGTAGGTGGGATTAGGGAATGGTAATATCTGGATCAAAAATTTGGACTTGGGAGTGCCACGTTTTGGGTTTTAAAATTAACTAGTCGCAGTCATGTGCGTGATAATTTTTTTAGGTTAGTCTTTTTATAATTAATATTTGTCATGTTATTACATCTCAAGCTGTGTTATATACGTATCACCAATATATAGTGGGATTCATGCTGACAGGAGCTTTTGCTCATGGAACTTTATTTTTTTTATTAAAGATTACTATTAGGAACAAAATGAGGATAATTTATAGTAAAATTGAAAAAAAAAATTTCTAAAATATTAATTCTACCATACTTAGTTGACTAATTTATACATTTTCAAGTCAATTGAACACATTTTGCATATTACATGTATTTCTTGTTTCCATAAGGTTAAGGACATTCCCAATCCCAATGATCCACTCCAATATTTTTGCATGCTTGATTTTGGGATACGAAATGTGTTTGTTCCAAAAATTGTATGTTGAAGGATTTGTCAATAGTATTGGAGAAGGTTTTTTTTTAATCTAGTAATTGATTTAAAATAAAAAAAAGAGTAGTTGTATTCTCTCGTCATTTGATTCACATAACAACACAATTACTAGTCCATGTTTTGCATTTTTGTCCCCTTCTATGTTGGCTTGAAGAAGGATTTCTTTTCCCCTTGTAATTTGATCTTATACAAAATATTTGTGATCATGTTGTATGCTCATTTTGTGATTGTGTAGTTGTATGATGTTTTTAGCTTGTAATTTTTAAGTTGTTTAGGATTGTAGTTTATAGTGTTGCGTGTGTTTTATGGATTAGTGAATGCTCTAGTTATTAGCAATAATTTTTCCTTGTCGATTAAGTGAATAAAACCTTATCATACACCCTTCACTATAAAGCCCAAGCCTTATAGCAGTTAATATATTTTTCAATTATAGCTGATGTTTAATGTTCTCCTCAATAAATCCCAAGCCAAATAGTCTTTTACGCTACAATACCTATTCAATTGCCACTTTCCTTAAGAAAATCAAAAGACACTATTATTAAATTATTGTCTTTCACAATATCAAAAGTCTCTTATAATTAAATTATTAATAATACTTAAACAGCCGAAACAATCATTAATATCTAGTTATTCGGCTCTTACTCTCTTTATTTAACTGAATTACTTCTTCATACCTATTCAATTGCCACTTTCCTTAAAAGAAATCAAAAGCAGTATATCTATTATCTGAATTATCAAAACTCCTATACAAATTAATTATTAATAATTTTGAAGTAGCTGAAAAGTTATTAATATTCACATCATTTATTTTACTTTCACATAGTAAAAGGTGAAATTAAATGTTGGAAAATGGGATATTTAAATTGGGTAACTTTATTTTTTATGTAATTTATATTATTACCGAGGAAATATCCTTGGTAGCTATGTTGTTTTTATTTTTTTCTAATGCACTGTAACATTTCATGAGAACACTTTATGTGGATTTTTATTATTATTTGAATTTAAGTGCTTTCAACAATTGTGTAAATTTTAAGCAGTAATTCAAAAATTAATTGATGTTGTATGTTCATACTTTGATTGTGTAGTTCTATTATGGATTTGGGTTTTAAGTTATAAGTTATTTAGGAACTCTATATGTTCTACTTCCTCAAATGATTAAAAACATATACTATTACCATAAATCTCTCTCTCTGTCTCTCTCTTTGAGAGAATATATATAATTTAATAGATTTGGAGGATGTAGTTGAATTTAAATGTTGAATAAAATGAGCTGAGATTACATTTTGATTGTTAAATAATGAACTTTTTATTTTAGCTTAAATGAGTAAATTTCATGGAATAGTAGTAGCCACGGTTGTCGGATGGTATTGATACGATTCATTATTTTTCTACATTTTACAGTTTATTTTTATCAGTACTAGTGTTTAATTGGATGCGCTTGATTCATGTATCTCATGGGGTCAAAAATTTTGATGCTTTATTTATTTATTTTTGTTATTTTAATGATAGTCAAAGTAGGTAGAAGTTAAGAATGTAGGTAGTATAACTTGTATAAGTTTAGATTTTCCAAAAAGATTTTATTATTAATGGATCAAAGACTTTTTACTTGATTATTTTGACACAATATGAATTCCTATATCTGAACTCTCATTCTTCCTTCCAGTTATAGTTGTTAAGTTTTAGTTGAAACACAAATGCTTTTCCAATGAGCTTTTCTATTTTCATTCAGTAGGTTGAAACTTGCATTTATCTGATAAAATATTGAATATAAGATCATATATGCTAATTGTATGGTCTTACAGTTGCAGATTTTTTTGATAGCTCTCTTACTATTGTTTGAAGTAATTTTTCAACTTCCTTATCAAACAAAATAAATATAGCACACAACTTACAATTATTATTATTATTATTATTAATGTTGCTTATGAAACTCATATGAAGTCTTGTTATTTAAGAAAAAATAAAGTAGAAACAATAGCTTGTAAATAAGCCAAAAAAAAAAAAAAAAAGCAAATCTACTTTCAACCATTACAATATTAATATACAGAAATTAATAGATAAACATTGTGCACAAGCTCAATGAAAATATTCCTATTTAATAATATTATCGATATGATACTTGAAAAATTATTATAGAAAATTTGGGGCAATATTTTTTGTTCTATTAAAATTTAGATGATTTTAAACTATGGTCTATAAAATTTTAGAAGTACAATCCAAAAATATGGGTATTACATTTGATAAATGATCACAACCCAAAAAAAATATAAGTAAAATTTTGATTAACTAAAATTCTAATTTTAAAATTTCTTTCCAATTATTTGTGTAAGGACATGATTTGGATCCCAAGCCCAAAGTGTAAGTGGATCTAGGCTTAATGAGCCAAATACAATGAATTTGTAGAGAGTGGGTTGGAAAACTTGGTTCTAATGAGTTGGGTCACAAGTATAATGGATCCTCAAGACAGTAAAGTAACAGTAAATTGGATTTATCCAAGGAAAATTGTTCTCAACACAATTCGAGGAGATCAATTCTTGTGTATATTACTTGAAATTGGTTACAGAATACAATTTGATTACTACAATGTTTCTTTCTCACTTCTCCGATCCCCTCTCTTAGGGCCTTCCCTCTAATTTATACTATCTTTCTTTTCTCATCTTTACCCTACACGTGGATAGTAGATTGCTTATTTTGATCTTTATCCTATCAGCATCCTCCTGAAGTCTTTGGGGATAGTTGTAAGGCTGAAAAGCACTGTTCAGATATCACTTCCTCATTAATGCGGCCAGAGAGTTAGCTATAGAGCATTTAATGCGGTGGTAGCAACTTTCTCTTAGATATTTCTGAGTTCCCATCGCTTTTGTACGTTCATAATGCACGTCCTTATCAGTGGAACTTCCTGGAAGGTCACCTTGGATGATAGGGAACACACTTTAGCCTCCGCTTTGTTTAGCCAAGGGGATATCCTTCCTCGGACTACCTTCAACCCATAAAGAGTTGTCTTCAACCTAATAAACACTTACTCAATGTTACTCTTCAAAATATAACATGAATATTGGACTCTTCTTGGTCAATCAAGGTTGGCTGATACCTTTTGCTGGGCCAAAAAATGTGCTACCCACATTTGTCCTATGCTCTCCCACAAATTATTTTATTTATTTATTTATTTATTTTTCTAATTGAATCGAACAAACCTCTAATAATCCTAACTTATAATATTTTAAATATGTAGAACCAACAAAAGAAATAAAAAAGTGACCACAAATATATGAGATACTGCGTAACAAAACCTTCCAAAGTTACACATGTATTCTACTTCTTTATTCTATTCTATTTGAAATCATGCTTTTTATCATTTTATTTATTGCTTTTAATAAATTTATTTTTGGTTCTACTTTGTCAAATTTTTTTCTTCTTCTACTTTAATTAACTCACTTTCTTACTAGTAATCATTCTGAGAAGTTAAGAAAAATAAATTTTAGGATAATAAAATATAATGAAAAGAAAATGCACAATTTTTTTTTTTTTTCTAATTGAATCCAACAAACCTCTAATAATCCTAACTTATAATATTTTAAATATGTAGCACCAACAAAAGAAATAAAAAAGTGACCACAAATACATGAGACACTGCGTAACAAAACCTTCCAAAGTTACACATATATTCTACTTTTTTATTCCATTCTATTTGAAATCATGCTTTTTACCATTTTATTTATTGCTTTTAATAAATTTATTTTTGGTTCTACTTTGCCAAATTTTTTTCTTCTTCTACTTTAATCAACTCACTTTCTTACTGGCAATTATTCTGAGAAGTTAAGAAAAATAAATTTTAGGATAATAACATATAATGAAAAGAAAATGCATAAAATGTACCTTTGTATCAACAAAATCAGCCCAAAACCTGGCTTGAGCTCTCTGGTAAGGATCAGAGGGCAACAATGGAGACTTGTCATTCCAGACCTCATCTATGTACTGAACAATGACAAAAGATTCACATACTGGTTTCCCGTTGTGGATAAGAACTGGGATCTTCTTGTGAATGGGATTCATCTCTAAAAGCAGAGGGCTCTTGTTGTCATTCATCAAGTCCTCTTCCTTGTGATAATATATTTGAATCGCTTTTACATTTCTAAAGAGTTTTGATTGTTTTTTTCAGTAAAATATTTTCTTTTTGACTAAATTATACATCGCATAATTTAAGTTTGGACAAAATTTAGCAAAAAAATTGGTTGTAGCCTAAAGGTATAACCTTATTCAATATTTTTTTTATTGAAGGTGAATTTTGACAAATCCACCGTTAGATTACATTTTCTTCTTATATCCTCTATGTTTGCAAAATTTCTATTAAATTAAAGATCAATAACTATGTCATCAATAAATTGTTTAAATCGTAAGTTTTGTAGTTTAAAATTATGCATAAAATGTAAACTTATAGATTATATAGTAAATAATATCCAATTGGCACAAAATTTGATATATATGTGTATTAAGAACGTAAAGAATATGCAATTTAACGGTTAGATTTCTAAAATATGTAGTAATGTGAATGATATTGAGTAAGGTTGTAACCTTAAGTTTACAACCAATTTTGTAGCTAAACTTTGTCTTTTAAGTTTAATGTCATTTTTATTTCATCTCATATTAAAAATTTATTTTTTCCTATATTACAAGCTTTTCTATCCAAGTTGGTTGTTAAGGTAGCAGTTAAAATTCACATAAACCTGTCATACAATAGGTCCAATCATATCATACTATATTATTATTTTAATTTATTTATATCACATAAATTTAATAGCCTAAAAAAATCAATAATCTCAATCTACAAACATATCAACCACCACTGACAACACAAACCTCATTGCATTTCTTACAATCACACCTAGCTCAACACTAGTAAGAATCCTCAAAACTATGCCTCTATCAAAAGTAAACCATTAAATAGTGAAAAAAAGTTAACGAATGTCTTAATTAGGGTATTAATTTTTTTTTGCTAGGTAAATGTGGAGGCTTGAACCTCCGAGCTTAAGGTATACAGGGACACCGGGTGCTACTAGGCTACAAGGCCCAGTGACAATTAGGGTATTGACTTACAAAACATTTATAGGAACTTTTTATTAGAAATGAATGTCTAATATAAGTGATACAAACTACATTGTCTTCGTATAATATTGCCGAGTTATCTTTGATTAATGAAAATTCACATCGTTCTTAAATATGTTGAATTGTCAATCTCAACTAAACACATTCACAACTTGCTTCATGTATTGCAACAATCCCTATGCGAATTGAAGAAATAGCATATTGTTTACTTCTTAAAAATAAAAGCATATTGTTTACTTAATAGATCTCCATGAAATGCAAGGTGGCCATAAGTGAACAAATATTATTTTGTGATTGGCCTTTACATGGATTAGAAATATGTAAAGCATTAACAGCAAGGGGGAAAAAAAATAAGAGCACTAATCTTAAAAAATTTAATTCACAACTATAAGATTGTGAGAATGTTTTATGTGCGGTAATCTAAGTAGTTTCTTCTATAGATCTTACCGATCTCCAATCTTCAAAACAGTATTATAAACTCTATTTTATTATGATAAATTGAATGGATTTGTGCCTTAATTATTCAATTGACTTTACATGAAAAGTTGTTCCACCGAAAGATATTGGAACGAAGATATGTTTTTCAGTTTTTGCCTGTAGAAAGAAAAAACACAAAATATTTCACGTGAATTTGACGGATTGATTCTCATATGTGATTATTCACTTATTAATGATTACTTGGGTGACATGAGTGTATTAATATATATATATATATATATTGTGATTATTCACTACATACGGTAATGCTTTCTATTTTTTATTTTTTATGACCATATAATATACCATAGACAATTTTTTTTTTTCACAACATTTTTCAAAACTTGCTAAGGTAACAACTTGTTATTGGAACAGATATCTGTTTCACATGAAACCATCACTTATGCCACTTGTGCAATTGTCCCAATCACAACATTCTATGTTAAGACGGTAAAAAATATTTTAAAATGTTGGAAGTTTTGTTTCCTCGGATTGTTGGTACCGATACTTTTGTATACACTTGATGGCAAAATGGTAGGGTTTGAATAAGTTTGATCTAAAATTTAGTTCACACAACAAAGTGTCTTTCTTATTTATGATTCGGTACAAGCCCTTTAGATCTAAGGCTCAGCACTCAGCAGAGACACATCATAGTATCTTACAAGTTAAACAGTACAATACATGCCCTCTAGAAATGCTCAGCAGACACGTCAAAGTGTCTTGCAAGCTAAACGGACACTAATAAAACAAATCCAAACTTAAACATTACAGAAAAACAACGCTATTACATAACCATCCAAAACCATCATATGCTATCACTTCCAGCAGATTGAGGCCTAATCGTTCCTCTACGCCGAAACATCCTTTTTCCTTGTCTGAGCAACAAACTCATAAACCTTCTTCTGGTCAGGAAAATTCTTGGCCACAGTCTGCTTCTGCATGCACCTCTTAGCCCACGCAATAATCTTGGGGCACTCCGCCTCGAAATTGATATTTTCTAAGACCTTGTAGGCATGGAACCAGCTGTAGAAGGGAATAAGAGAAATGTCCACATACCCAAAATTTTCACCCCCAAAGTAAGGCTTGTCACCAAGCTCCCCCTCCATTGTCTTTAAGGTTTCAAGGAATTCCTTCTTGCCTTCCTCTTGCTCTTCTACTTTTGGCCTCCATACCTTCCTTGAAGCTACATAAACCTGAATTTTCCACACATTGTGTTGCTAGGATGAACAATGACAGTAATGAATTTCAAATCAAGTCTACTGGGCAAACTGAATGTTTCTCTAGAACTTAGCAAGTGGGAAAGGCCCATAAAATATGTTCTTGATCGTATGATAGAGAGAGACTACAGAACTCTCCTAACTTTTATTTTAATTAGTGACTTACACACAAACGAATGGGTCTTGAACATGACTAATATTGCTAAGAGTGGAAAGAAATAAGGTTTGAATTTGGTACCCAACAACCACATAAATTGAACATGGTCAATGAAAAGCAAATATAAACCATCAAATTTTCTTTCCTTCTTTTTCTCCCTGCTCTTATTTCTTTCAATTTTTTTCCCCTTTTTCTGAAAGACATCTTAGTAATCACTTGGGCGTTTAAGTTAATTCACTGCTGACACTCTGCTTTGATCTCTAGGATCTCCTAGGATTGGAAACAAAAACTTGAAATTGAGTGTGAATTCCGGGAGCAGATGTAAGAGACTCTTGAATCCACAAGGAGAACTCCTCTAGTAATAAAAGAAACTCTTGAATCCCAGTATCTTAGACTACTTATCAAATGATAAAACTCTAGGAGTTTTAAGATTTTTTTTTTTTTAATCACAATATTTTATATAGTTTCATAGAATTAGCAAGTTCTTTGGTCAAATATTTTATACAGTCATCTTGCATGTCTAATTGAATCACTGCCTTGACATGACCTACGAATTAGTAAATTATAATAGAATCTACAAACATTCCAACAAAACATTTTTTAAAAGAAATCTAGCGAATCCAACCTCAGAAACATAAACATAAAATATTTCACGCAGTATTAAGTATTAACTGAACATTAAAAAACTAAAATAAAACAAAACAAAAAGGTCAAATGTATGAGACTCAGACACCAATGAAAACCGAGAAAAAGAAAAACACAAGGAAAAGAAATTGTACAAAAGGTACCTTCTTATCAACAAAATCAGCCCAGAACCTGGCTTGAGCTCTCTGGTAAGGATCAGAGGGCAACAATGGAGACTTATCATTCCAGACCTCGTCTATGTACTGAACAATGATGAGGGACTCACACACAGGCTTCCCGTTGTGGATGAGAACTGGGATCTTCTTGATAATGGGGTTCATCTCTAAAAGCAGAGGGCTCTTGTTGCTCAAGTCCTCTTCCTTGGACTCATACTTGATACCCTTCTCAGCCAGAGCAATCTTGACCCTCAAAGCAAACGGGCTAGGCCCGGAATTCAACAGAACCACCTCGCCCGCCATTGTCACAGAACTTATATTAACAAACTCTTGCACATTTTGTTTTTAAGAGTTGATTTGTCTCTACTTCTCTTTCCATATTGCATTATGTAGGGGTGGAATTTTGTTTTATTCTTGATTTCTGCATCTTCGAATTTAAATGATTTTTAGTTTAGATTTTTGGCTCAAATGGTTATTGATTTGTACGAATAATTGCATTTGGTGAGTGATTAGGATCTTAATGTCAAAGCAAATGAATTTATGGTGTCGACCATATTTTTTTATTTTGAGTTTTGATGCCATGATTCATGTGGGTGAAACAAATTAAGGACATGATATAGTTGAAGTTTCAAAGAGGATAGACATGATTCTAAAGAGAAAATTCACCTTCTATCAATTTCAACATCAAGATTCTAAACCGTTAAGTATGGATGAACAATCCAAAGTCCAAAGTCCATATGAATTTGTAACAATGACCGTAGTTTATTAACCAAATATGTAATGAAAGGTTGTAATAGACCTGGAAATTTCACATTAACTATTAGTTACAATTACATGGTTGGTCTATTTTATTGGTTTTACTTTTAACTATTTTTGTTTATACTATTGTAGTTGATTAATCCTTATTTAATTATCCTATCGTTTGGCTAACTTCTTGTTATTATAGCAAGCGCACAAATTTAAAATTGATACTTAAATTTAAGATCCTTGATAGGACAAAAAATTCTATTGGTTTAAGTAACTATGCACTAACCACCGTGCACCCTTAGTGCGGTGGTCACTCCACAAGTATAAGTTCTTGTGGGGTGTGAGGGGTAAGGGCTGGGATTCAAGTTTTCAGGAGGGAGCTTTACACACATATACATTTAGATTAGGTTAGAGTAGAAATTCTATCTTGGATTAAAAAAAAAAAAGCGGCCTACAAGAGTGTAAGTGGCAAGATAAACTACACCATTATTTCAATCATTTAACCAAAGAAAAGAAAGTTGTTCTAAAATTTTCCTTTTTGAGGGTTCATCTATAGTTGCACAATACAGTTAAAATAGTAGGAATTTATTCAAACATATCCCTCTAAATCTTGATCTTTGATACTTAATATATTCTTAATTTATTGGCTAATATTGATGCCCATGTTATGCACTTCTACATTTTTTAGAAATAAAAGCATATCTTTGGGGTAAAATCCAAGCATTCAGGTTTTAGGCTTCCAAGTGTTTGTTTGTGTGTGTGTGTGTGTGTATATATATATATATATATATTTGCCAAGAGTTTTTAAGTTCGATTGGTATTTTCTGGTGTATCCAACAGAGACATTTTGGGTTTACATCTCTCCCTCCCATTGTTTTAACTAACTAATTTAGTAAAAATTAAATAAAAGTTGAGGCTTATGGATCATTAATTTGAGATTTTAATATATTAATATTAGTTTCTAAGCACATGCTACCTGAGTGCGTGCTCATAAACTTTTCTATTTTTCCCCTAAAGCTCAACACTTTTTATTCATCCTAATTCTAAATGGATGCATTTTCTTATCACAAAATTAAATTGGAGTATGATGAGATTTAGCACAAAAAAATTAGTTTAGACACAAACAAATGCATAAATAAGTCTACCCATTCTTGTAGCATCCCATATGAAAGAATATTGATGCACAAAAGATGGACATGATTGATATTTCAATCTAGCCTCTAGGTCGCTCCCTCCGAGATCTGACCACAAAGCCACAACTCATTTTTCCCTTTATAATTTTGTTTCCCATGTTTCTTATCTAGCATTGTTATCAAGTTTTTCCAGTATATACTTCTCTGTATTAGATTTTTCCCCATGTAGTTCACATATCACAGTGATTGTGTCAATTTTATTTTTAAATTGTATTTCGTTGGTATACACACACTTTGTAATGTAGAATGAGGTTGGCCATATTTGATCAATAGGGCTAAGATTGCAGACTTTGCATTTGAATTGGATTTTCGTTCCTATTTATTGATAACAAATGAAAATTAATACATATAAGACAACCTTGAAAACCAAATACAGAGGGAACAAGAAGCTGAAAACAGAAAGAACAGGAAGCTGAATACAGTAGAGAAGTACAGACCAATAGGTATGCGCAGAGAAATTCAAAGCAACAAGTATGCAGATTGTAGAAAATACAGACCAACAGGTATGCAGAGAAATACAGACCGTGACAAATATTTTTAGATGTCAAATATTTGAGCTTTGAGTCCCAATATTTATTTATTTCAAATATTTGTTAAATGATGTGCTCCACCTGTTTTTTAAAAGAATTAAATCAATAAAATTTTTAGAAATTGTTGTTTCCTTTAAGACATGAGTTTAATAATATGAACAATTTGAAGAACCCTTTACTCTTTTGCTATGGAATTGTTGTTTTAAATGTTATGCGTTATCCTTTCTTATTTATCCGTTCATATGCATTTAGTTTCTTGCTCTTTTCATGTTTGATGCATCTTAATTTGTTATAATATTTTGCTATCTTGGAGGGTTAGTCATGTTGTTAAAGTGTTTTCCACTAGAGTCACTAAGTACATTCTCATGTTTGTAAGATTTCAATTTAGTTTTTCAAAGTACAGAATTTAAAAATTTTTCACTGGGTGAATTTCTAAATTCTACTCAATGACATTTTGTGTTTGTAAGGGCATTTAAAAATCAAACAAAGAGGTACTTAAGAAGATTTTTGAAAGCATGAGAAGGTTTATTTACACCAAGGACCCTGAGCAAGTCCAAGGACGAGGCTTTTGGCTTTATTTTTTTGGAGTAACATTTGAATCTCATAATTAATTGTTTTGTTTTGATGCTAAGCAAAAAAGTGAAGTTACCATGTTAGCTTTTCTGTGTATAAAAATTGATAGTTTTGTTTGATTGAACTTGGATCATTTGAAGGTTTTTTTTTTTGACAATTTTCTTTACTAAGATGTGTTACAATTCAAAATTAATGTATATTTCCCTTTATCTCTATTTTTACTTTTCATTATTTCAGTGCTGTGTATGTGCTATACTCAATTTTCTTTACTAAATTTGCTGTGAAAAAAATGTTTTTTTTTTAAACTTATATTGACATTGGCTTGACTTAATTTCGATTCAATTTATTTTCCATTTTTATAATTATTCAATCTTTGCTGTGAAGTGTCATAGTCATTGGGTTTTTTCCCCCATTAATTTACATGTAAGGGTTTGCTGTGGCTTGAGCCACATTGTCTAAGGAAGTTAAAACACTTTAGTGAGAGTTCTGTTTTTGTTTATGTGTCCGTAGGTATGTTTTATTCTTTGGTTGATTTATTAATTATTTCCCTTGATGTGCTATATCATAATAGGTTGTTGGTGGTTGCTTTTTCATCATGATTAGAAGGTGAAGATAGAAATTACCCTTATCAATACCTGTTGTGTCTTCGTCATTATCACAAGATGTAGATAGGCTTTTTTTTTTTTTTCCAAACCTCATCTTGCTTAACAAACCTTATATTCATCTGTTTGTACCACATATATTTATCTATTGATTTTTTATGTATATAATTTTTTTGTTAAGTTGTTCTATACAACTATTTTAGAATTGTTATGAAATATTGTTTCCGTAATTAAAGTTTAACAGTTTAATGTTGGTTTATTTTAACAATTAGTTAAATTATACAACATGCCCCAGAAGAATTTTAATGTATTTTATTGTCTTCTAATAAGTAAAATGACCCCACGCATTGCGCGGGTTAAACGCTAGTTATAATAATAGCACTGTATAGCCAAATGTGCTATTTTTATTTAAGCAATTTTTTATTCACACTTTTGCATTAGTACATTACTCTCTCTCTCTCTCTCTCTCTCTCTCTCTAAACAAAAAAGAAAGAATAAAAAAAAGAATTAAAATGAATATTTGAATAAAGTGGTTGAAGAATAGAAGATCTAATATATGGTGTATTGTAAAATGATGTGTTAAAATAGATAAAATAGCTTTTTAATTTGTCAAGATAGCATTTCTTTTAGAAATCCTTATGCTCTAAGTAAGTTGTCTCTTTTTAAGTAAAATAAAATAAATAAATAGATGAGTTTGAAATGAGTTTGGATTCATTAAATATGTAGAACAAATTTGAAATTAAATTGCTAAAATTTAGTAAAATTTAAAACGAGTTTGAGATCTATATAATTTTTTAAATAAATTTAGATTTGAAATATATAGTTTCAACCCAAATATATGAATTGAAGTGCACTGAAACGGACCGAATAGGATCCAAATGCACTGAAATGGACCGATTTTGCCCAAAATGGACCGAATTGAATAAAAAGGACCGAATAAGCAAAAATAGACAGAAGGGGACCGAACGTCAAACGACGAGGTGTTTCCATTAGACGCACTAGAAAGTAGAAACTCCTTAAAAAAAAAAAAAGGGAACCATTTTCTCTTCCTACTTACAAATGGCGGAAAATCCAAAGGAAATGGAGAATCCAGAGGAAGTGAAGCTCCACAGTGCGTTCTTGGCAGATTTTGGGGCTATTCATCAGGAACTTATGGATCAAGAAGCCAAAACGGCGCAAGCTGAAGCCGCAGCTGTTGAGATGGCAGAGACATTGAAGCTTGAACTTGTTTTGCCTATTACCAACATGCAGGAAGCTAAGGCACTCTCAAAGCTCCATGAGGAGTACGAATTTAAGGGTTCTGTGGAGCTCCTCCACCAGGGTCTTTCCATGGCTGAGAGGAGAGAATTACTGGAGGTCGCTAAAGCATACATGCTCAAACTCAGTAACTGAAAAAAAAAAAAAAATGGTATGGTTTTGAAGTTAATACTGTGATATAAATGTTGTCATTTTGTTGGGTTTTTAAGTGACTGAGTTTTTCCCAATGGCAATATTGTTATGGAGACCAATGTGTAACTGTTCTTGGTGTTGTGTTTCTGTATAACATGGTGTACTTGTTCATATGCTTGTGTGCCTTGTTTAAGATAAAGATGTAAAATGTTATTGTGGATCCTTGGGATTCTCTACTTGGAATAGTGAGCTACATGTTAATTATGGATTCTGGTTTAGACGGTGGATTTGATCATTTCACCATGTAATTTTAACTCTCCCCCTCACGTGTGGATTCAAATTCCTTTTTAATGGGTAAGGCCCAACATATGGTATTTTGAATAGGAGGTAGAATAGAGGTGACAAGGATCAAATTTTGGACTTCTTACTTTGTTAAATTACTAATTATCTTAAATAGTGGATTTAATCATTTGTTCACATAATTCTAACAATATCATTCATGTTGTCTTTACGGATTTATAGAACTTGGATTAAGTTGATGCCATTTCATGTTGTCGGCACATTTAGCCATTAAAAGTTTGTCATGTCTAATGTGGTGCTTGTGTTGATAATTCTCATATTGGTTTGGTTAGGTGGCTTAAAATTCTGATTTTAGTTTTTTTGTATGGTTTTATATGACTCATTTATAATTTGTTGAGTTTTAGTACTTTGTCTTTTAGATCTTAGAAATTTGACTTATGTTAAATGACTTGTTTATTATTGATTTTTCCCCCTTGGTGCTGTAGGTGGAAAATATTGGAGCAACTTTCACTTGGAGTTTGGAAATGGAAGCTCTTTTGTATGTACTTTCGCTTGTAATACTGATGTTCAATGATCTGGAGATATCTTTGCTATTTTAGGTAAACTATGGATGTTAGCTATTTTGTCTACTGCTTTACTGTTGTTATTTTGTTTGACCGTAGTTATTATTTTCATTCTTTAATTTAGGTGATACGATTTGCACATTAATTGTTTGGTCAAAAGTTGAGTTAATGAAGTTGTACATAGAGTTTTTCAATGCTTTATCTGGGATTTGTTGGGTATTGGATCTTATAAACAGTGAAAACAAGGCTGACTAGTTCTTTCTTTGCTGGGAGTGCTATTGTTGGTTCTGTTGAAAGTTGCATATGATAGAATATTGGGAACTATTGAGGAGTTGAGAACTCTTTACTACTTATGAAGTGATCTCTATTGGTGGCCTGTCTTTTAGCTGTCTATGCATCTGGAAAGAATATGGAGGCTTTGTCATGCCTTCTGCATGAATGAAGGCTTTAGAAATTTCGACTATGACTGGCCAGATAGCGGCTATGCTTATAGGAAAAGGACTGGTCAAGTCTTGCAACTTTGCAATTGAGTTTAAATCATCTTTTCCTCTTATAAAATATGTCCGGCTTTCCCTTTTTCCAATATGGTTTATTCTAGCCCTATTAATATCCTATGTTTTTGTACTATCGTTTTCAATTATATCCCACAATAATTTTGGTTAGAATCTTAATGATACCACTGCCACTAACCACTAACTGCTTTGAATCCCCCAATTAGGCTGATTTTGCTCACCTACATCATAAGCAGTGGCTGCAGTGCCCTGAATAGAAGACTTGTATATATAACTTCTCATTCTTAGGTTTCACATTTTGCCTTGCTTTTGTAGACCTTGTTTACTCAATTATGATTATAAAAGTTTGCAACGTCTCAGCGACAAGGTGCATCAACCATCAGTAATCAGTATTGGTATAGAAATTGTCTTCTAATCTCATAGTGGTGGCAGTTGCCTTTTGTTGTTGCTGTTGTTGTTGTCGCTGTTGTCCTTGTTTCTCTTTCTTTGTCCAGGTCAAAAAAATTTCAGCTTTTCTGTGGGATATAACATTGAGTTTGTAACAGTTTATTGTCCTTGTCTCTGGTGCTCTAGTGCTCAGGTTATGAGTAATCCATTAATTGCATGAAGCAAATTAGTGTGTATTTTGTTGCCTAGAAGAGAGACATGCTGCCAAGCTGCAATAATAATTGAGTTCTCCTTCTGCCTTGCAATGTCTCCTTAGTGAATGAAGGGTTTTAGTTGAAAATATGGCTTATACACCTAAGATGAAAGTGAGAAGCATATATCCTTCAAAGGATTGTCATAGTCCTTAGGAGTCAGGAATGAGAACCAGGCTGTTGACACAGTTCAAGTTACTCCTACTTGCAAAATTGACATTTTGTTTTTGGCAAGCGAATGTAAAAGAGAAGAACACACCACTAGGAGTCAGCAAAAAGAACCAAGAGGTGTTAACAAGCCTACTTGCAAAGTTAGGGGTTACAAAGTTTGCATCAATAGGAATTTTCTGGGCAGCCCATTAACAAAGCTTGGAAGAGAGGCTCAGATGTCCATGATAATGTACATATTTCTAGAGATTGGACCAGATTAGGATCATCTTCTATTTTAATGGATTCATTTCATGGTTTTGAATAAATATTATAAATCTAAAGGTGTATCTAGTGTCATGTAATTTATGTTATTTAAAATGACATGGCATGTTGTATACTATCAAATCTTTAAAATAAATTCTAGTAAGATAAGTTTTCAAAAAGAAAATTTTACCTTGCAAACTCCACACCATCAATTCATGAAAAATTAACACCATGTTAAATTAGCTACAAAGAAGGAGCCACTTTATCAAATTGCCACAAACAAGAGTAAATAGGTAACAAGCATGAGCAATTACCTTGTAGTCATATATGAGAAAGTCTATGTACATAACAAAATGCTACAACATTTTTGCCAAAAGTTATAATGGGTCCCGGTTTAGTATTTTATTGTTCTATTTTGACCTATGACGAACCAACACTTTAGTTGTTGTGTTCTTAGAACAACTCGCTATATAGGATCAACTTTGTCCCATTTCTCAAGTTAATTACCAAATAAGAGCCATCTCCACCTCTGCTCCAATTCTGCCTCCTTCTCTTTGCCAATCAATTCAAGCCCTTGCTTAATCACACAACAATTATTGTTGTTGTTATTCCCGGCTTTCCCAATAGACTACGCCTTCAGTGGGGCCCCAAATTTTCATCATCTGATCATTTTTGGCATATATTTTTCTCAGTGATATATATAATATAGAGATCATCGATGGTCTATTAATCATTTTGTTATATTACAAGCTAAATGTATACAATCTAAATTAGTAATTGACTTCAATTTGAAAGGTTAAATAACAGTTCCAAGTAAAAAATAAAAAATAAAAAATAAAAAACGCAATTAATGTTAAATTAAAATGGAGATAATTGTCAGCATTAGCTATTGCAATTCATATTGCCCATCATTAAGTAGTTACAACGAAAACAGTAAAAATACAATCATCACATTTAACAATTAGTTTGTAGCCTCTCTCTCTCTCTCTCTCTCTCTCTCTCTCTCTATATATATATATATATCAACTGGTACCTAGCAAACAACACCACTTAAGCTAATATTAATGACAATGATTAAAGTATAAGTAATTCAGCTCCTTGAGGTAGATTTTTCTTGAGTTGGTTGCAACATACACATACATACCTTCAAAGAAAGATAGATATGGCAATGTACTTTAATACTAACATTTTCCTTTTGACTTTCTTTGCCATTACTGTAATTCTATTCTCTAGTAACAACAACAATATGGTTGTTGGCTAGGTGGCTAGCAAGATTTGAAATATAAAAGTGTTGTTTTCGTTAATTCGAATGTGCCAAAGATAAACCTATTATTAGTTGCAAATCCTGCTAGTCACCTTGATAACCTTTGTCAACAACCATATTGCCGCTGTTACCAAAAAACAGAATCACAATAATCCATGGCAAAGAAAGCTAAAAGGAAAATGTTATTATTGAAGTACATTGTCATATCTATCTGTCTTTGAATGTATGCATGTGTGTGTTGGTTTTGTCAATTGGGGTCAATAGGGTGGTGATAAGAGGTGGTTTTTATAGGGGTTTGGTTGGATGTAACTATCACTTGGGTAAATTGGTGGTTGGTAGGTTGCATGATGGAGTTCTTGTTTAATAACTTGTTAAAATTGTCGTGATTTATGTTGTATATGATGAGTTGTCAATAGTTTTGTTGGATGTAACTATTGCATGGATTAATTGGTGGTTGCCGTTGGTAGGTTGCATATTGGAGTTCTTGTTTGATAACTTGTTAAAACTGTCATGATTTATGCTGTATATGATGAGTTATTAAATTATTGGTGTGTGTCTGGTTAAGTTGGACTAGGGTTCTTGCTAGTTTATGATTTTATGTGACTAAGAAATAGACAAATTAGGATGACTGTTTATTATGGTTGCTTCCGGAATTTTTATTGTAAGCCATGATGATTAAAATGGCTAATTAGCTGCCTATTAATTAATATATTTTAACATGTCTAATGTAGGTATAAAAATCCGCACATGAAAATATGATCATTTGCTATTATTTTTATGATTTTATGTGTAATTGTGTCAAATCTGTCACTTTGACATTTTCTGTATTAATGGTGATTAAAAATCTGTAGTAAGTCATATATGTTGATTGCGGAGGGTTAAAATACTCATGGGACTTAAATTTAGAATCAAGTTTTACAGCAATTGAGTTTTTATTATAAGAACAATGAATTTTATTTTAAGATCTCAAACCTGTCAATACAGACTCTAGTTTACTGACTTGTGGAAATTTAATAAGTTATAGAGAATTTATCTCTAGCTGAAAGCTTTATGATATATGCTAAACTTATACGAGTATGTCCCTGTGAAATAGAGTGATAATTGGACAATGGTTAATGGGTCAAATAACATTAATAGGAAATCTGACCTGCAGGGAAACTAATTTACAGTAAATAACCCAAAATGATGAAGCTTTAGATAATTAATTTATTCTAGAAGTAGCAAGATTGGTTTAAGTTGGAATTATGTATGCTTCATA
The DNA here is from genome assembly GCA_032727855.1 of Quercus ilex subsp. ballota. Taxonomy (NCBI): domain Eukaryota; kingdom Viridiplantae; phylum Streptophyta; class Magnoliopsida; order Fagales; family Fagaceae; genus Quercus; species Quercus ilex. The sequence goes on along the minus strand of CM064911.1, from coordinate 15,968,545 downwards.
AATGCCATACACCTCTATATTAATAGAAATCCATCATTTTTTCTTACTATTCACAATCGATCATCTCAGAATTTTAACACAAAAGTCGTGTTTTTGAACTTTTTTGTGATTTTGAGTAGATATAGAACAATGACATGTATATACTTTCACAACATGTATGCACTGTCACAATCAAGATACAAAATCCTAAGCTCAACATTTTTTTAAAAAAAAATTTCAAGCAAAATGGAGGCATGCATATACTGTCACATTCAAGATACAAAATCTTAAGCTCAACATAATTATTTAGTATTTATTTATTTATTTTCAAGAAAATGGAGAGATTTCACAAGGTTTTTTTTTTTTTTTCATAAATATTTGCCCAATCAACTCAATATGTATAAGGGGGCATGCTAAGATCAACATCAAACTAGCAAACCACACATTCCCAACAATGCCTATTACACCGTATATGTTCAATCGCTTTAATGTCTCACTTGATTACAGGTTTATCTTGCTAAGCTCACTTGTACTAGGTTAAGGTGCATTAATATTCTACTATTTAATTTTTTTTCATAATAAGTTAAATCCTACATAAATATATAAATAGAACCCAACATTCACAAGCAACCTATGAACTAATTATTGTGGATTTCTGTTAACTCAACTAGTAAAGTCTCTGATGGTTGAATAAGAGATTTGGGGTTCAATCTTCGCCTATACCAAAAACCAATTAGTGTTTTAGTTTAATGATAAAGAGTTATCATCAGGAGCAAACATTATAGGTTGAAATTCTCAAAAAAAAAAATTTATTGATACCTATATGCACTGTAGCTTTGACTCATTAACATTCTTTATCATGTACGTTAGTTAACAAGTAACTTTTAAACAGTTAATATCCTTGAACATGTACCCTTATGTAGTAGTTTAACAAGACCCCTCTAACCTTTCACTTAATTAGAACCAACCACAGAAAAAATGTGTGCCTGAGCCCATTTGGTACATGTTTTTAAACACATGTTTTCAGTTTTTAAATAATATTATACGTATTTTCACACTTTTTTACCCACATGTATTTCAAAAAAAATACAAATAACATTACTAGAATAACGTTACCAAACAGCCCCAATTCTCGACCCACCAACTAGTGCTTAAACATGATGTGTTCATGAGGCTTATAGTTAACGCCTTTGAGTTGAAATGATGCTCCTGCCTCCCCGGCTGTTGTTCATTAAATAAGTAAATGTAATTTGTAAAATTTTAATTTTATCTTTTACCGACTCAAAAACCTACTTTATTTATTTTAATACTTTACTTCACAATATACCATACATAAAAAGTTCTATTTTTTTACTTTATTTAAAATAATATAAAAAAATTCATTAAAATAATAATAAAAATCTCCACAAACACCAAAAGCAATTAGCCGCTTCATCTAATGAGTATAAAAATATTTTTTTTGTTATAAGTTTTGAGCTACAATAAACTGCCATCTATGGCAATCTACCATAGCTTATTTGCCAAAATGTTTAGGAATAGTAACATTGTTGTAATGTGTTTTTTTGTGGAATGAGTTGCTAAAATTTGAGTTTTTAGCTTTAAAGAGTTTTAGTGTGTGCTTGGCAAAAATTATTTTTGCCAACTTATTTTACTATTCAGCTTATTTTTGCAACTATTCATGAGCTCCACCACATTTTTTGGTATTATTCATAGGTCTTATTGTACTATTTCAGCTAACTTTTACTTTTATCTGAAGTACTTTTAGCAAAAAGTTTTCAGTTTTAGCAAAATAAGTGGATTCCAAACAAACCCAATTGTGAATGCTCAGCTCCTTGTTTAGTGTCCCATTAAAGCATACCAATGTCTAAGGTAAAATAACATTTACCTTTATCTAATGTACTTTTAGCAAAAAGTTTTCAGTTTTAACAAAATAAGTGGTTTCCAAACAAACTCAATTGTGAATGCTCAGCTCCTTGTTTAGTGTCCCATTAAAGCATACCAATGTCTAATTATTCCTTTGAGATTGATACAAAGTTCAAAGTCTGTAAATAGTAAACAATTTGAAGGTAAAGCTTTATGGAAGTGCCAATTTTGTTTAGTGAAATTGAATTTAAACACACGTAGAGATCATGATGAGATCAAAACTTCAGCTCCAATTTTACACTAACTGATATGACAATGGAGTATGATTCTTTATTTGGGTTGTAAGTAAGAGACATTTTCACTGTTTAAATCAAATGAAACCTTGAAGAGGTTTGAGAATTTTAATGAAGCTAAGCATTCATTGCCCCCAAATAGATTTCACGTGGATTTTTAATTTTATTAGTACCGGTAACTAACTAGCTTGTTCATGAATATGCATGGAATACATTTACGAATAAATGTATATTAAAGTTTTACCAATTATATATATATATATATATATATATATATATATATATATAATACTTGTATATTTGAAAATATAAAATAGCTACTAATAAAATGAATATAATTTTATTTGAAGCAAATGAAAAATCATTTAAATTGTTATCCATGAAATTCTCAATTATAGTTTGTCCAACCACTATTTTTATAATAATAATAATAATCATCATCATCATCATCATTGAAATGAATCAATGATTGTGATTTTTTTTTAAAGGTTTATTAATTTTATTCTATGGTTTTCTCACTTATTAACTCATTTATCACAACAAATTAAGAAAATTAAATTGTACCCCTCGATCTTTGTAGTGTAGTAAATAGCTACACCAAAATTAAAAAATTTGAATGGGACACATGGCGTAAAATTAGACTCCAATTTGAGATATAATTGGATTTTCTCACAATTATATATATATATATATATATATATATATGATATGCTTACATATTCAATTAATTTATATCTCTTGCTATAAGCTTTGGACCTTTATCAAACTCTTTCATTGGTTTTCAGGCATGTAACATGTATAAGGCTTTTAACAATTTTTGTGCATAGGATCTTTATCAAACTCTTTCATTGGTTTTCAGGCATGTAACATGTATAAGGCTTTTAACAATTTTTGTGCATAGGATCTAGAAGAGAAAAAGTTTGAGTTACGAGGTTAGTATAGCTAGAAGGCAAATTAACCTCATGCAATCAAAACTTCCAAAGAGCTAAATTTACATCAAGTGAATTGCAATGATGTATCTCCTAACAGCATGTTCTATTTACTTCATTTCAAGTTTGTATCTCTTTGTGTACAGTTATATAATGACAATCAATGTAGAGAATGGGCCCCATAACTTGAATTTTCTTTTTCTTTTTTTGCTGAATAAAAAATGTGGTTTCCGATGTAGACTTATCGACTCCATTCCACGTGATGGCAATAAGTAATACCACGTGTACTATACGGGTCTTGCTGGAGCTATCGCTCGAACCATTCCTCTCTAGGTGCAGGAACAAAAGCTCCTATCATCAAGCCACACCCCGTGTGGTCCATAACTCCAATTTTCAGCACCTAGTTTTAATTAAAAATATATATTGTAGGCAATGTATATATTACAATTGTGATTTTGATATGTCTAGAACTTTATCATGTTCTATGTGAGTTTACTAGAATGTCCCCCCCCCCCCCCCCCCCCACACACACACACACACACACAAAAATCCTAAATTTGCATTATTTGGTTTCTTTCTCCAATGCTGTTGAGCATAATTCGGTAATTGTGTTCCTTTTCTTAAGAATTCTATATATTGTGAGCTCCGTGGGCTTTGTTTAGTGTCCAATAAAAGGAACAGTATCCAGTTTCTCCTTTGAAGTTGATACAAGTTGAAGATTTGAAATTACAAAGCGGGTGGAAGTGCCAATTTGTTTATTGAACTGAAATCAAACACATGCAGAGATCTTGGTTTTCCTCATTTTAAAAGCATCACCATGTGGTTAGGCTTAACAACAACTAAGTTCTCTTAAACCAAGCTTCATGAATGTTATTATCAATTTCTTCCCCTTAGAAATTCTCTTATTCCAGTGGGTTCATTATACCAAAATCCCCATAGGAAAAACTAGATTCCAAGGCAAGAAGAAACCATGAAAAACATTGAATGGCTTTGATTTGACTCACTAAGTTGCTAAGAAGTATACAATAGACATGGATTGAGATCAGATGCAATATTTACTGCACCTGATGCGATAACAATGAAGTAGTTGGGATTAAAAATTAGAAAAAGAAACTTTCTATCTCAACCATTAAATAAAGAAATATAAAAAAGAAGTAAAAAGTTAAAGTTTAAAAGTTAAAAATGTAAAAAAAATTTGTGAAGGAAAATGGATAATTGCACTGTGCAATTGCATGACCTCAATCCTATAGACACATAGAAACATTCCAATTCAAAACCAAAAGCTTACAAAAACTTGCAATCCTTATCAGCTAAATTTAACGGGTGTTCAAGAAATTTTCCTAATGGACCAACTAAAAAAACGCTCACTAAAGCCCATTGTGTATTACCCATTCTTACACTATGGCCCAAGGCCTTCAATAGTTCAGCCTATTACTATTTAATGATTTATTAATTCTTTGGGTTCGATAAAGTATTTACTCTATAAGTGTATGAGCCCATATCAGGAGCCAAAACAATTTCAAAAAGTTAATAAAAATGGGCTAGTAGTGACGGCCCAATAAGAAAAACACAAAAGGAAGAATTGTTGGCTATCTCATACTCAATCTCAGTGGACCTAAAGCCCAAGCATGAGATGTGCAAATCAGTGCGGAGATTTCGTTGGGCTCCGGCTCCCTAGCTGTTGTAAAATTTTAATTTTGGCATCTGTCTTGTCAGTTAGCTCCATGAATTTTGTATAGTGTTCCATAAAAGCATAACAATGTCTAATTCTTCCTTTGATATTGATACAAGTTCAAAGTTTGTAAATAGTAAACAGTTTGAAGGTAAATCTTTATGGAAGGTAAATCCTACAGATATGTATAAAAAGACAAGATTTGATTTTTCCTGAACAGAAGGCAGAAAAAAGAAATGATTTTTCATGAACAAAAAGACAAGACATGTTTGTAGGATGAATAGAACACTAATGAAGTAAAAGCATACAAGAAATTGATATGGATATAAGCATGAAAAAACACAGAGTTATAATAAAAAAGAAAAAAGAAAAAAAAGAGTGCACACCAAAAAAAAAATAATAAAAAAAGGAATGTTGATTATAAAGAATATTATTCCTAGTGACAACATGTAATTTACTATATAATAAATCATACAAAAATGCAAGTTGTGAAATCATAACAGTGAGCACCTTTAAATATAGAGTTTCATTAGATTACAGACATGTATAAAAGACAAAGATTTGATTTAATTTTCATTAACATAAGACAGAAAAAATATAATTTTTTTTCCATATAATTTTACAATGTACAAAAAGGTAGAAAAGATATAAGTTTTCATGAACAAAAGACAAGACATGTTCGTAGGATGGATAGAAAACTAACATAGCAACATTTATTAACAGATCCAAAAAAATCAACCTGTTCTTTAGTTTCTGAGAAAACTAAGAAAGAAAGGAATAGATAGTTCACCTCTATCTATGTTGTAGCAAGAGACTGAACAAGAGAGAGACACAGACACAGACACAGACAAAGACAGTGAGGAGTTCAAAGGTCCTAGGTTAAGCTCACTTCTCTGTCTCTCTCACTCTCTCAAAGTAAAGCAACAGGTTTCTTTCCCACACTCACAGAGTCACACTCACTCTCACTCTCTGGTTGTACTTGTACTGGGATTAATCTGGGGCAAAACCCAAATAAAATCTGGTCACCCATTAGACTTGGGACATGGGTGGTTTTTTAATGGGTCTATTAAGCTCATACCCTTTGTTAACGGGTCATTTTATAAAAAATTTAATACCATTTTTCAGAGAATATAAAAATTTATCAAAAACTTGGATTATTTGAAAAAGCCTAAAACAAAAGGAAATTTTTTTTAGTAAAACCAAATAAATAAATAAAATAGCTACTATTACAATATTTTCACAACAAATTATGGGTCGTAAGTTGTTATTAGTTACAATTTGAACCTAACACTAAAATTACTTTTTTCCCCACCAATAATAACCTATCACTTAAAATTTTTTGTGAAAATATTGTGAAGATAGTATTTCTAAAAAGAGAAATGCTAGAGATACAAACTTTATTACAAACCGCTAATATGGTGAATGATTATTCGTAAATGAAAAAATGATATAGATGGTAAGTCTAGATAAAAACCAATAAGAAGTTAACTATATCAAAAAATTTGTAAAAATGTTATAAAATAGTTTGTACCATTACTCTTCTTAAAAATAACGAGTGATACTACAGCCACAAAATATTTTACAATATTTTTACAAACTAACAAGTTCTTACTAATTATAATTTGGTCTCTTACTAATATCACATTTTTATTTATTAATAATTATTTAAAAATTCTAAAACTACATTAACAGTTTATAAAAATATTATAAAATAGCTTTTGTATACAGCAGTTATTCAAAAACTAAATAAATAAAAAGGCACGATATCTCGCCAGGAGAAGGATTCTCATCATTGTTAAGAGTTTTTTTAATAAGCCCAGCATAAAACATGGCCCAACTTTAACTCTGGATCTGGTGGCCCCAGCTTTAACTATGAGTCTGGGCTTCTCACTGTAACAGCCTGTTTAAGTTCCTGGGTAGGATTGGTATCCAAAGTTTGGGCCTGGTTCAACTTAATGGAATATATGGGCCAGGCTCAATGCTTCATGCGAGCTTCTTCTTCTTTTTTTTATTTTTTTTTATTTTTTTTAATTTTAATTTTGAAGCATTTAGTTATTATTTCTTTTAAAAATATACTATTGGATTTAAGTTTATCCCAATTGGTCATTTTAAATCTTAAAATAGAGAGTTCGAAATTATTATTATAAATATGGTTATTAATTTAATAAAAATCACATTTATCAGTAAAAATAATAATATAGATTTGGTTTAGTTAAAAGTGGGTTGATTTGAACAATATTTGCACAATTAACAAAGACAATTAATTTAATATAATTCATCTACTTTACATAATAAGAAAAAATTTACTTTGATTGACTTGAACAACATTAGAGATATAAGTTCTCTTTCCTTGCTCTTGTTTTAGAAAGCAGTCTTGGCCACTTTGATATAAGTTTTTTTTCCCATCACTCTCGCTATAGAAGGCACCTATAGTTCAAGGTTTTCAGGCCCGAACTGTTCATTGAACCGTAAAAGGGAGAGGTTCAAAGTTTTTGAGGTCAAATCGAAGTTGAACCGGAGTCGAACCGTGATGACGTCATAATTAATTTAATAATTAATTAATATTAAAAAATATATAAAAATTAACAATCTTGTCAAAAATAATATTTAAAGAGGTTCAAGTATATATTAATTAAAGATAAGGTGATATTATTTACAAATTTAGACAAAGATAATTAAATATTCTTCTATTTCAAATACTTTACCAAATTTGTACCACATAAAAATTTTTCAGTATACCAATATAATTAAAAAAGTAACTTCAAATATTTGGTTTACTATATCCTATTTAAACTTTCAAACGAAATTAAAAAAACCACAACCACAAGTGTCTTGTCTCATCTTAAATAATTATTTTGAATACAAAATAATATACCTCTAGACCCTGGGCTTGTAAAGTTGTATTTGAACCTACTCACCTAGAGTTTCAAATGGTAATAAAGACAAGAAAAAAAAATATCTATAGCCACACTCCACACGTATCATCTTATTTAATTAAAAAAACTACACTTCCCCAAGCAACTGTCTCTCACATGTCATGTCACCCTCTCCCCCAATAAAGCATCAGATCCCACCTTCCTCTCCCAAGTGTCTTCATCTTCTTTCTTTTCTTCTCTCACTCTCCCTATCACATTCTCTATTTCTCTAATCTATCTTCACCAAAATAGATCCATCCTCCCTCTGACAAAATCACCAAACACTCAACAGTAAGATCCAGAGACAGTAGAACAAGATCTAATGATGGTGGAGCTTTTGGCAGAACGAGATATCAAGCCTGGGCTTCCGGCGGTGACAACAAATGGACCACCACTATTTTTATTTATTTATTTATTTTTAAGTAGGGAACGGTGAGAGCCGGTCTGATCATGGTTGTCAGAACCGTGCGGTTGGACCACGATTCGAATGGTTTTCTGCTTTTTTGACATAAGCTGATTTTTAGGATTAAAAGAACCGTGATTGTGAGAGGTTCACGGTTAACCCGGTCGGACCGTACGGTCCGGTCCGGATTTATAAACCTTGCTATAGTTCCCTACTTCTACCCCCCCCAAAAAAAAATTAATTTGACCATTAAATCAAAACTCATAAACATCAAAAATCAAGTTCTAACATTACATTCTTCTCAAAAAAAAAAAAAAAGTTCTAACATTACATTACAAAATTCCAAGTATGCCAAACTCATGACATTACCATAAAACTCTCTTATACTCGCTTTTCTTTCTTGGGTAGACATGGTAGCTGTTCCATACTTCCATCCACATAAACTTGAAGCAATAAGGTATATTGATAAGATCAACACATTTATAAATGGAAAATTAACCAAGTTCCACACAGAAAACCCCATGTAAAGGAACACAATCACAAACTTGTAAATTAGGATTCTTTAGAGCATCCGCATCAGTGGTTACAAAGAATGAAAGAGAGAATGATGAATTTATAGTAAAATTTTGTGAATAAGAAGAGACAAAATAAGTAAAGATGAAAAGTGATATTAAAGTAGAAGGTAGTGGAGAGATAAAAAGATAAGGGAGGATGAAAGTGTAAATATTAAAAAAATGTGTAAATGTTAAAAAAAATTATAGTAAAATTAAAAAGAAATAGGATAATGACGTGAATATTGATGTGGCTCATTAGGAGTGTAGCAATAATAAATGCTACACTTCAATTTTTTTTTTTTTTTTTTGAGAAACAGACCAATGCTTGGTTTAGATTATGAAACTGGAACATCAGCAACAAAATCATCAACTTCTGGTGAAACAGCCTTCATCCAAAATAAAAACAAAAAGGAAAGTCTTACTTTTTGGCTAAGGCATGTGCAATAGTATTACTTTGCCTAACAATGTGAGAGAAAGAGAAACTTCATAGGGAACTAACATTAATTAAAGTATCTCTAACTAGATGACCGAAAGATGAGTAGAGCACATAACCATTCTAAAGCGCCCTAATACCAATCTCTGAGTCGCCTTCAGATGAGGACAGTTGTAGACCAATTTCTTGAGCAAAAATCATAGCACGCTGTCAACATTTCCGAACACTCCACAGAATGGGGCTCATGGATTTTCTCAGCCATTGCTGCCAAGACCTGTCCCGATGAGTCCCGAACCACTACGCCTATCCCTACTTCATCACTTTCATTGAACATTGCGCCATCAAAATTGGTTTTAAATTAACCTGGTTTAGGTGGCAACCACTTACGTCTTCTCACCTGCTTAACACTACTGGGTTTCTCACGGCTTGATTGGAAAAGCTGTAAAAAATTCCTGGCCGAGTCCCTTATCTTCTCTATCGGTATTGTCTGCTCCTGAAGCCTTGTTTTGTTTTGGTCAGAGTCGTCAGACCAGATAAACCCGGCGATGGTTGCAAATAATTCAGGCACTCTTGGTTGCGACATCATTCAACCAACCAAATCTGGGAATGAACGATGCGATGCTTCAAAGTGATTTACCCAAGCAAAATCCGTGCACCAACTCACTTCACCGCTTCACAGCCCACAATGCATGAAGCGTATACTCAGGGTGTTTACCACAGAGATGACACAACGGGTCTGTCGGTATTTTTCTTCTCATAAAGTTTACACTTCAGCTTATGTGTGTGCATATATAAATGATTAGTTTTTTTTTTTAAGGAATGGTCAGGGTTTTTTTTTTTTTTTTTCCCTTCCAAGTATTAGACTATTACTACATCTACATGCTATTCAATGTTTTCCAAATATTCAAATTGGAAACTAAACTTTTGTTTTTTTGTTTTTTTTTTTTACCATGGAAACAAAACAAGTGCTTTTGTTTTTGTTATTATTATTGTACTATTACATTATTGTTTTTATTACTATCTAAATACATTAGGATTTGTGGGTTCCAGTTAGCTCAACTGATAAAGTCTCTGATTGTTACATAAGTGATCTGGAGTTCAATCTCCACCTAAACCAAAAACTGATTAGTGTCTTGGTCTGATGATCTGATGATAAGTTGAAACCCTATCTCAAAAAAAAAAAAAAAAAAAAAAAAAAAAAAAAATCAGAATTTGGTGATAATATATGAGTACATCCAATGTTTTATTTTTGTTTCCCAGACAATACAGAAACGTTATTAGTCCTTCGAATGGAAACATGTGGAGGATTTTAAATAAAAAGGAAAATAAATAAAATAAAAAACCTAAAAGATAGAGAGAATAAGAAAAGGTAAAAGAAATGTTGCAGTAGGATAGTTAAAGTAAAAAAAATATAAATGATGCTAAAGATACAACAAATTTCACCACCTAACCTCTAAAAATAATGTCACCAATCATAATATTTTTTTTATTTATATTATGTTATTTTTATTTACCAATCACAATTATTATCACATTAATTTACGAAATGTTATGTTATACAATTTGTAGTATCTTTAACATTTTGTAGAACATTTAGTTTAGTATATATATAATGATATTTTCCAAACGTTACACTGGCATTGATCGGTACCGAAATATATCGTTTTCTTAACCAAACCAAAATGGTCTTTGGTACAAAATTGACTCCTTACAATATATAACATGCATCTGACAAAATATGTTACTTATGCATTAGTTTAGGTTAACTTCATGGTTTGTTCCTCTTGGTTTAATTTTCCTCTTGGTTTTTTTTTTTTTCATATGCATTTAGGCATACTATGCAATTAACATAATTGGTATTTTTAGTGCGTTAGAGGTTTTATCATAAAATCCCAAATTGCAACATTAGAATAGTATTCTTCTTTTCTCAAAAAAGGAATAGTAGTCTTCTTACAATGGATTTTTTTTTTTTTAATTTTTTTTTATAAATTATATGTTTTGTATTAATACGCATTTGCAAAAGACAAATCAAACAATGGAGAAAATTATAAATTTTTTAACATTTAAACATTAAGGGATACGACCATTACAAAGCGAGAGATAGAGTAAAAAAATTCTTTGAAAAATATTAGTACCATTTTTTAAAATTTCTTAAGTAGTTTTTCAGTGCTTTGCACAGGGTGGCGATTAGTAATTATTAAATGTATCACTCTTTTCTAATAGCTAGTGTTAAGCAATTATAATGTCATCTTTACATACTTAAATTTGTAATCTTGCATCTTTATATAAATCCCATCAACTTTCAAATCAATTCAACTTTGGTAAGATTTGCTCCAATAAAAGAGAAGAGAGGGAGGAGGGGGGGGGGGGGGGGGGTGTTCACATCACAAGTTCACATAAATAGTATTTTTCTTCAAAACCCAAATTCTAAAAGATATCAATATTTTTCCATGACATGACACAGATCATTTCTAAAGGGATTGTTAATAAAAATTCATGGTTAGGATCTATGTCCTCTCAATCTTGCCCTAATTGATTTTATGTATGTGCATTCCCGAACCCTTTAATGCTACGGTTTAAGTTAGAAGAACATTCTTTAATTAATGTGACAGATTTTAAGTGCAAGTTACATATAAACAAGAGCAATTGCCAAAAACTAGGCTCTTCACCCTTTTAATTCAATGCACGATATTCATATTTAGCTTAAAAAAATTCTCTGGATTTCATGCTCACACACGTCTTACAACCTCCCTTTGAACTCATTGCATTTCATGGAATTTGATCTCACAGACCTCTTATTGGTGCAGTGTCACTCAAGTGAATGGAATCAACAGCTTTTTACTATTTCCAATGCTGTTTCATAGAGGATTTTAAAAACACTTAACCACATACATGGTGAACTCTTAGCTCATGAGACAGACACCCTTCTTAAAGTAGCCTTTTGGGACATAACAGACCATATGTCCCATAGAAGAAAAGGTGCAAATTAGATAAATATTCTTTCAAACATCACTTATAATTAATGCTATCCTGCATTTTTTGAAATTGTGACTTCAAGATTTGAAGGTGAAGTTCAATTTAAATTGAATATTTTGTCGACGCAGGATTTCAAGAAATTGAGAGTCCAAAGCGAGATTTCAAATCTGGCAACCCTCCCCTCTTGTTAAGTCGCCCTTTGCTATCTCAACCTGAAAACATGAATTGAAGTGTTGAACTCACAACTTTAAGGTATACGGTGAGTTGAATCTCGAAATCTTGAGTAGAACCTAGTTGAAATAATAGAACCAATTAGACCATTTCCAAATTTTGTTGTAGTAGAACCTAGTCGAGTTATAGACCTTACTGCTGTTATCCAATAGTTTGAAGAAAGTCGTACTTGGAGCAGCAACATTGGAATTATACTTCTAGGAGGTAATGTTAATATGGGCAAACTATGGAGTTCATATAGAGGATTAAGTCAAAAACAAGCACAATGAAGATAACAAAGAAAATGGAAGTATAAAGTCAAAGTGGAAGAATGAAGAGGAGAGGGAAAGGAGCAATTGGCTTGAAAGGAGAGAGAAAAAGGCAAAAGAGAAAGAAAATAAGATTGAAGAGTTGGGTTAATTAAGATATAGGCGCTGGAAATGAGCAAGGTAGTTGGAAAATTCTAAGGATGCACAAAAGGTAGAAAGCAGGGAAAAGAATGATTTTGACTCGGAAAACAAAACAAATAGCACAGAAGTAGTTGATGCCAATCACACTAACAGGAACAAATGTGAGAGAAATTGAAAATTTGAGAAGATTTTGAAACACTGCAACTAGCAATTGAGATGGTTGTAACAAGAATGATCAACCAGAGTTGGAGAATGGTTCCCATTCTAGTTAAGACTTCAGATCATTCAGTTCCTATTGGACTTGACTATGCTCTGCAAATGTTATACAACAACAAACTGATCAATCTGAATCAATTGCCAATCATGAGCAAGAACATTCAGATGGAACACCTTCCACAACAATAGAGGATCATGATGCAACTAATGGAGAATCCAGAGATGATTACACTAAAGTTGATTCCAATGTGCAAGATAGGCAAACTAATGGTGTGGTGTGGGTGACAACTAAAGGTGGTAAAGACAAAAGGTGTGAATGAGAGAAACAAAATGATGATAATAGAATTAGATATGTTTGTATTAAATATGATCATGTTGATGACATCATAACTGTGGAGAACAAAGAGAAAATTGAAATTGTGAGACTATTACCAAATTTTGTAGGTTGTAGTAGAATCTAGTGGAGTAATAGCACTTACTGCGGTTTAATTTGCCTGTTCCATGAAAATTCTTACTTAGGAAGAATTATAGCAACAACGGAAGTGTACTTCCAGGAGGCAATGTTAATATGAGCAAGCTATGGAGTTCATTTAGAAAATTAAAGTTGAAGACAAGAAAAATGGAGCTAAGGAGAATAAAGAGAGCAAAGAAAACAGGAGTGAAGATAATGGGAGTGAAGAGTGAAGGGGCAATAATGAAGAGGAGAAAGAAGGGAGCAACGAGATAGGATGTAGAAAGAAAGAAGGTAAGGTAGAGGAGTTGGGTTAATCAAAATAAAAGAGCTGGAAATGAACAAGGCAGTTGGGAAAATTCTAAGGATGTGCAGTAGGTCAAGAGCAGAGAATATACAATGTTTTTGAGTCAGAAACGAATGTAAGACAAACTGAAAATTTTAAGAATGAATTAAAAATATGCAACTAGCAGTTGAAATAGTGATAACAAGAGTGTCAGCCAAAGTGGAATAATGGTTCCCATGCTAGAAAACAAATATTGTTTTATAATCAAGTACAAATGAAAATGGAGACAATAATCATAAGGAACATGTTGATTTTCTTATTCTTCATTCCACCAAGAAAAAAATGCATCCACAAACACATATACACATGTAGATGCAGGCCACAATGAAAATCACAATGTTGATCAGAGAAGCACAATTCACAACAAAGATGCATCCCAAAAACTATACACTTGAATCAGAATATTGAGACTGCACAAGGGTACACCTTTAGATGAATTCATTCATTGATTTCTACAACCAAAAAACAAACAAACAAACATAGAGAACCTTTTAACTGTACTCAACTAAATCTTGAAACATCATGTGGTTAAGAAGCATAAAATCACAGGTCAATGATACCAAGGTGGGAGACAATTACAATAGAGAAAAAAACACGTTGCAATTACCAAGGTGCTACAATACCCACTAGCATCTCTAGTATCCTTGTAAGGTACTCCAATAACAGTATTTAGAACAAAAAAACATGTTGCAATTTGTCTTACGTGATAACATGAAGCACATCACTAATCACTATACGCAACTCAAAGATTTAATAGGTTCTGCTTAACATATTTTTGAACATTCTCTGTTTTGTTTTTTTTTTTTTTTGTTTTTTTGGATACGTTTTGAACTCTTTGCCATAGCTAATCCTTTTAGATAAACTCGAAGATCGCCTCTACACCCTGCAGCAAAAGCACATTAAAAACTAACAGGTTATTGTATAATAAGGTGTATTATTAATAAAAATTAACAAACATAACTACAGTGTAACAGTAAACTAGTACAACAACTAACATCCAAGATGAACAAAGCGACGCACACGCAACATTATACAATTTCCCGCAGCAAAAATGTATAGAACATATAAGGAACAATAGCAAGTTCTTGAATTTTAATTCTTTAGTAAAACAATAGCAAATATTATATGACATACAATTTTCATGATACAATTTTAATACTTTAGTAAAATATAAAATCTACAATTATTCTTTAGCAAATATTATATGGGTCATTAAAAAAATTTGAATTGCATATTGTGGTGAACACTCTGAAGTGTGTACAGGTGGTAGGATAATTTGAAATGTTGTGAAACTATTGCAATTTTTTGTTAGCTCCCAAGCTTTATTGAGCCCATAATTCTTGATGTGTTTGAATGAAAATGTTTCCAAAATGTAGCAGATAAAGAGAGAGCCTGGTGTAAAAGACTAACCTCTTCTTAACATCTCCATAAATTTTGCTTTCAATTTCTTTCCACCTTCCACATTTTGTGTTTACACTAAGAGATTACTCCATGTAACTACATACTGCATGTGTCAAGTATTGCCAGATTATGACTTAGAGATAATTTTAGGCTAATTTAAAAATTAAGTCCAATTAGTTTATAAAAAAAATTAAGTCCAATTACACAAGTGATTAATCAATTAACATAAGCATGGATCATAGCATGTAAAAATAGAATTTTAAATCCACACATAGACAATTAAAACACAACCATAACAAATGTATGTGTTATCAAAGAGGAAAACCTCTTCCCAGTCTCACTATCGAAAATGATTCACTAGAATAGATAGTTGCAGTACATATTATTCACAAAACCCTCTGAGTCAAGTAATAATTATGTACTTAAGCTTTCCAAACTCTTGCTCGCAACTGACTCCGCAAATCCTTTCGCTACTCTAGCTCCCGGATCTGCAATTAAGCTCCAATTGCGATCTCCAAGTCTGCTTAGCTGTTTTATGGTGGTTCCAATGCTTCCCAAATCTCTAATCAACACTCACAGCTCAAAGGTAGTGATGGTCTTAATCTCATTTCGCGAAATATGGCTATTTCCTAGGTTTCTTTCACACCTCAGATAAGAATTAGGGTTTAATTCCATGGGAAAATGAGATATATAAGATGGGAAAAGACTAGAATAATAAGGGAACTCATAACTAAATTCTCTATAGTTTTCATGTTTTCACTCTCGTGAAGTGGCTGTCTCAATTGCTATTTCGCCAGATACATCTTCAATTTCGCTCAACTGAAATCCCATGTCGTACAATTCCATTTTTAGCACTTGTACCTCAACCCAAATACACATAGACCCACAAAATAAAAATTACAAGGTAATTTATGCTTAATTACAATAAAACTTTGGCATGGAATATGCCAACACTCTAAGATCCTAACATCCATTTATTTTTATAATGATTATAATTTTAGACTATCATATCAATTTGTATAATTGTAATATTAAAATTTATAATAGTCCTAATAATTCTCATTACCAAAAAGATAAAGAGCCGATGGCTATAATTGTCTAATACTAGTTGCATTAAATTTTACAACGGAGTAGTGATCTCATAAAATGTAACAAGCTTGTGCCAGCTAATAAAGCTATGATATCACACCAAAATTGTCGGTTCCTATTTAATTAGCATCTATGAAAACAAAAACTAAATCATTATCAGAGTACTCCACACCCTTTAAGAGGAGGGCCCTTGATGATTGTTCTTAATTTGAAACCATACAACACTTTCTCCAAACGTGTACTTAAAAATCAAATCCGATATATTTCACACACTTAGATGAGACAACTATATATAAATATATACCTCCTAATGTTATATGACATACAATTTTCAGACCCCTTTTTGACAGAACAATTATTTAAGAAAACTATAAAGATAAAGAGGCTAGAGATATACCTCGCGCCCTCGCCCTCGCCCTCCTCTGCCGCATAGCCCTCCTCTGCCGCATCCTTGATACTGCCATCCTCCGCCGCATCCTCATCCTTGCCCTCCTCATCACCATCGTCCTCGTCCTGACCTTGACCTTGACCCTGATCCTCGCCATCGCCATGGCCGTCACCCACTCCTGCACCCTCGGCATTCTCGGTTAGAACTTTCTTGCACACACGGCAAATCTGATCGCCTTTGCTCGGGTTAGTAACGGTAGCGCAAATATTGCATTTGATGTCACCGGTTGCATCGCACGATGCACATCGCGTTGGTGGAGGTCCAATTCGCAAGATATGTATGCAGATCTGCACTCATTGCAAACATGGATCTGCGTACATATCTTGCGAATTGGACCTCCACCAACGCGATGTGCGATGCAACCCGGTGACATAAAATGCAATATTTGCGCTCTCTCTGAGTAGAAAATGGGTGAAAACCTAAGAAGAGCTCTCTCTCAGTCTAATTATATGATGTAAAAAGAATGTGTGAATGAAAAACCCTAGTAGAAAATTATTAAATACTAATAACCAAAATAATAAGTGAACCCATCAAAAAGAAAAAAATAATAATAATAATAAGTGAAATTCAATAAATAATAATAATAATAATAATAATAATAATAATAACAATAATAAAATTATTGCAATAGCAGCTTAAAAGTTTTAAATTATTGCATCAACAATAATAAGTTGTAATAACTTATAATTTTCAGTTGCAATAGAAATTTTAATATATTAGAAAAATTTTATTAAAATAACTTAATGAAGAAATCGTTGCAATAAAGTGATGCAAATTATTTTTGAAATTTATTGCAATGAAAATTTTGAACTTGCAATGAAGTTATCATTGCAGTAATTTGATATTAATTCTTTTACAATTTATTGCAATGACAAATATGAAACTGCAACAAATATATCATTGCAATAATATTGTAATAAAATTCGTGAAGTAATAGCCTCTCTCTCTCTCTCTCTCTCTCTCTCTCTCTCTCTCTCTCTCTCTCTCTCTCTCTCTCTCTCTCTCTCTATATATATATATATATATATATATATATATATATATATCATTGCATCAAAGATGTCATTAAAATATTTGGAGTTTATTGCAACAAAATTTTTTGTTGCACAAAATTATTACCTCAAATTTTATTGCAACACCTCGTATCAACTATTGCAATGACTCTAATATTATTGCAATGATTTTTTTCATTGCAATAAACTTTTTTTTTTTATTTTTTTTATTTGTTTGTAGTTATTCATCAAGTTTTAATTGCTATAATAGACTTATGGATAGCACCACACCATCGCCTTGACCCTTGCCATGCCCGTCACCCACTCCCTCACCCTCGACACGTTACTTGGCAGTAGAATCTTATTTCATACTATCAGCAAGCCTAATCACGTAGGTTAGCAACGGCAACATATATATCACATTTGATATCTCTTGCTCACATTGCGGGATGCACATCGGCTTTATAGAGCTCCAATTGGCTTGACCTTCTATACAGCAACCCACACTCATTATAAATATAAACTCCTTGTCAATATCGTAATACAGACCACAAGTAAATAGAAAAGTTTTCTCTGCTCAACCTAAAGCAAAAGTTCAACAAAAAATTTTTACATGCACTTGTACCAACCAAAATCAACTAGAAAACCCAATTTTTTTTCCTGATAATGGTGTTAGGCTGACTATGCGGAACTTCAAACCTACAAACCATTGCCTTGTATAAAGACAAGATCTCCCTATACTCAGCTTCCCGATGCGTATTAGCAATTGCAACAGAAGCTTCAAGCTCAACCATCCTCCAGTGAAATACATCAGAAGCAACTTGAAGTTGATCAAAAGAAGTCAAAACAGTTGGCTTGATATCACCATAGACTTTTCGGATATTATCCACCCCAGGCTAGGTAAACCCCACCACATACTCAACACATCTGAAGCTTGCACTAGACTTGTATGACTCATACCATCCAAGTGCAAACAACCCAAATCCAGCCATACTGAACTCCAATTGAAGCTTCTTCAACATCTCTCTCTTCTTCAGGAAAAAATCACCCATAGCCCTACTCCTCATTTTAGCCCTATCAAGTAACACATAGGCCTTTTGCTGGCACCTCTTCGTAGCCATTGTCCGAGGAGTGAGGGCTTGTGTCTGAATCGGCTTGTGAGTGCAGAAATGAAGTGAGTGTAGAGTGTGAGATATTGAGATGAGTAGATTTCACCTTTTACATTATAAGGATGGGCTTCACCTTTTGGGCTTGCGACAAATGGATCTTAGACTTGATAGCAAACGGAGCCAAGATCACTTACTATCCGTTTTCCACCAAAAAATAAATAAATTTGCATTTTGATTCCTTGGAAAAATTATAAAGATTTTAGACAAATTTGGAAAAAAAACTAAATCAAACCTAAAATCCTACTATGATTTTTTGCAAAATAGGTTTTACATTTTAAATAAATTTTTAAATATGAAAATCTAATATATAATTATTATACATTTAAAAATTGAAATTGGAATAATCTTTTTTTTGGACATTAACTTCATTTATAAAAATTATTAACTAATTTTTTAAAAACTAAAAAAAATAAATTATGTGGTTTTCAACCAATATATATATATATATATATATATATATATATATAAACTCCTTGTCGTGCCTGAGGGAACTATGTAACTCCATTTCCTGTAATCGGCCTTGCAAGAATGGTAGTAATTACAGCTTCGGAAGTGTCGATTACTATCATTCATAAAAAGCCTATTTTTTCTTAGTTTTCCCTCTTGCGTTTCCTATTTTTCTAGTCTTTTATATGACACCCTTATTTATTTTTGTAAAATCCATGTTTTTTGTTGGCTTAATTTTGAGAAAAATTTAATTATTCTCATTTTAATGTATCTTTCTGGATTAAATGTGTGAGTAGAAAGCACTTGAACTCCTCTACATTTTGTGAAAGCTACATTTAGAGTCAACTCTCGACCTCAAGCAACTTGAACAACCCGCGAGTGACATGTGATAAAAGATCTAGAGAGACTGCTATTGCGACTATCTTGTGACCAGACAACCCATAGCATTGAGAGTCAACTCGCAACCTCAGGCAACTTAAACAACCTGCAAGTGACACGTGGTAGAAGATCCAAAATGACGCGACCATCTCGCGACTAGACAGTCCGCGACTAGGTCGCGAAATATCTACTGCCAGACTGCTCTATTCTTATCCTTATTTGTTCTTTTGCCCACATCAAAAAAATCAAGACTCACACCCTTTGCATATGTGAATGACATGAATGTGTGTGAGCTAAGCTTATAAAAAGATGAGAGCTTTTCATTCGTCCCAATTCTTTTGTATGAGAGAGTGACTTAATAGAATTCCAAGATTATTTTTTATATTAATAAAGCCAATGAATTAAAGCTATCTTAAAATTATACTAAATATATATATTTTTTTTGTTAGACTTGTTTCAACTATTGCAAAAGTAACTAATTTGAGTAAGAATATCATATTTCAAATTAATTGCTTCTCATATAAATCTTGTAAAAATGATATTAAAATTTCATTATATTGAAATAATTAATGCACTAATTAATAATTAATATAACAAAATAAATGTATTTATCCAAATAGTAATCTCAAATAAAAATAGTTTATTATATAAAAATAATCATATAAATTCCTTTAATATATATATATATATATATATTTACTGGAGCAAGCTATCAAACCAAGGTTTCTTCGAGCTCTTGCCTCTACTATTTTTGAATTCTTGGGTTTGGTACTCTTTACTTGTGATAACTTTTGCTTTTTTTGCCTCTTTATTTTTTGATTTTGTATTATGTTTTATTGCTAAGAAAATGAAAGTCCTTTTGGTTAGTATTTAATATAGTTTGTTTTTGAGGTTTTGATTTGGTGCCAATTTGGCCATTTCAAGATTGAATTACTGTTTACTTAGCTCTTGAGTTTCGATGTTTTGTTTGACACTGTAAATCTACTAGTAAATGGCCATGGATATCATCAAAGAAAGATAGTCGACAGATTATTTCATAGAGGATAAAATGTGGAAGATCAGCCCACTTAGACATCTTAATAGGTTGGTTATGCTGTAATAGGCTGAAAAACAATAACGAACAAACCAGGGGACAAGATTTAGAATTTCTTATTTGACATCATACTTACATAGACTGATATAAAGAATAATATTACTGGTGATAACATGTAATTTACTAAATAAATGATAAATCAGACAAGAATGCAAGTTGTAAAGGGAATTTCATAATACTGCCGAGGCTAGTATGTTAGACATAGTTCATGACCTATACAAGTGCTTGCAGTAATAGTTTAACAATTAAGATGGCACTTAATAGTTAAGGCTTGTACCTAGAAATATAATAATTAGAGGGAGCACCTCAAAATAGAGAGTTTGATCAGGCTACAGATATGTATAAAAAGACAAGATTTGATTTTTCCTGAACAGAAGGCAGAAAAAAGAAATGATTTTTCATGAACAAAAAGACAAGACATGTTTGTAGGATGAATAGAACACTAATAAAGTAAAAGCATGCAAGAAATTGATATAGATATAAGCATGAAAAAACACAGAGTTATAAAAAAAAAAGAGTGAACACCAAAAAAAAAAAAAAAAAAAAAAAGAATATTGATTATAAAGAATATTATTCCTAGTGACAACATGTAATTTACTATATAATAAATCATACAAAAATGCAAGTTGTGAAATCATAACAGAGAGCACCTTAAAATATAGAGTTTCATTAGATTACAGACATGTATAAAAGACAAAGATTTGATTTTTCATTAACATAAGACAGAAAAAATATAATTTTTTTTTTCATATAATTTTACAATGTACAAAAAGGCAGAAAAGATAAAAGTTTTCATGAACAAAAGACAGGACATGTTCGTAGGATGGATAGAACAATAACATAGCAACATTTATTAACAGATCCAAAAAAATCAACCTGTTCTTTAGTTTCTGAGAAAACTCAGAAAAAAAAGGAATAGATAGTTCACCTCTATCTATGTTTGTAGCAAGAGAGCTGAACAAGAGAGAGACACAGACACAGACAGTGAGGAGTTCAAAGGTCCTAGGTTAAGCTCACTTCTCTGTCTCTCTCACTCTCTAAAAGTAAAGCAACAGGTTTCTTTCCCACACTCAGCGAGTCACACTCACTCTCAGTCTCTGGTTGTACTTGTACTGGGATTAATCTGGGGCAAAACCCAAATAAAATCTGGTCACCCATTAGACTTGGTACATGGGTGGTTTTTTAATGGGTCTATTAAAGCTCATACCCTTTGTTAACGGGTCATTTTATAAAAATTTTAATACCATTTTTCAGAGAATATAAAAATTTATCAAAAACTTGGATTATTTGAAAAAGCCTCAAACAAAAGGATTTTTTTTTTAGTAAAACCAAATAAATAAATAAAATAGCTACTTTTATAATATTTTAACAATAAATTATAGGTGGTAAGTTGTTATTGGTTACAATTTGAACTTAACACTAAAATTACTTTTTTGCCTACCAGTAATAACCTGTCACTTAAAACTTTTTGGAAAAGTATTGTGAAAATATTGTGAAGATAGTATTTCTAAAAAAAAATGCTAGAGATACAAACTTTATTACAAACCGCTAATGTGGTGAATGATTATTGATAAATGAAAAAATGATATTAACGATGAGTCTAGATAAAAACCAATAAGAAGTTAACTATATCAAAAAATTTGTAAAAATGTTATAAAATAGTTTGTACTATTACTTTTTTTTTAAATAACGAGTAATGTTACAGCCACAAAATATTGTTATTGATGTAACCAATTCTTACTAATTATAATTTGGTTTCTTGCTAATATCACATTTTTATTTACTAATAATTATTTAAAAAATACTAAAATTATATTAACTGTTTATAAAAATATTAAAAAATAGTTTGTGTTTTTAATGGTTATTCAAAAATAAATAAATAAATAAAAAGGCACGATATCTCGCCAGGAGAATGATTCTCATCATTGTTAAGAGTTTTTTTTAACAAGCCCAGCATAAAACATGACCCAGCTTTAACTCTGGGTCTGGTGGCCCCAGCTTTAACTATGAGTCTGGGCTTCTCACTGTAACAGCCTGTTTAAGTTCCCGGGTAGGATTGGTATCCAAAGTTTGGGCCTGGTTCAACTTAATGGAATATATGGGCCAGGCTCAATGCTTCATGCGAGCTTCTTCTTCTTCTTTTTATTTTTTATTTTTAATTTTGAAGCATTTAGTTATTATTTCTTTTTAAAATATACTATTGGATTTAAGTTTATCCCAATTGGTAATTTTAAATCTTAAAATAGAGAGTTCGAAATTATTATTATAAATATGGTTATTAATTTAATAAAAATCACATTTATCAGTAAAAAAAAAAATATAGATTTGGTTTAGTTAAAAGTGGGTTGATTTGAACAATATTTGCACAATTAACAAAGACAATTAATTTAATATAATTCATCTACTTTACATAATAAGCAAAAATTTACTTTGATTGACTTGAACAACATTAGAGATATAAGTTCTCTTTCCTCGCTCATGTTTTAGAAAGCACTCTTGGCCACTTTGATATAATTAAGTTTTTTTTCCATCACTCTCGTTATGGAAGGCACCTATGGTTCCCTATAAAAAAAAGGTTCTAACATTACATTACAAAATTCCAAGGATGCCAAACTCATGACATTACCATAAAACTCTCTTATACTCGCTTTTCTTTCTTGGGTAGACATGGTAGCTGTTCCATCCACATAAACTTGAAGCAATAAGGTATTTTGATAAGATCAACACATTTATAAATGGAAAATTAACCAAGTTCCACACAGAAAACCCCATGTAAAGGAACACAATCATAAACTTGTAAATTAGGATTCTTTAGAGCATCCGCATCAGTGGATGTAAAACTTTACAAAATACAAAAAGTAACAAATTTTATACATTTTTTTCCAAAAATCTTCCACATCAGTCCTTTTAAAACTGTTTATATTTCCACATTTGCTACAGTAACCGTGCATATATACACAGTTACTGTAGTTGTGCATACTGTTATTTTATTAATTTCACATTTTGCAACTTTTTCTCTCTCTCTTCTCCATGCAAAACGAACTCAGACTTCTCCTCTTCTCATCTTCTTTTTCCTCAGATACACACAAACACACCCACACCCACACCCACACCCACACACAAACACACCCACACCCACACACAAACACATCCACACATACAAATCAACACAGAGATACACAAACATAAACACACGGACAAACCAATAGAGAGACAGATTGATGTTGGTGTTGGTCGCTTGTGGATCGATGCTGGTGGCGCTAGATTAGAGTTCGTGGGTCGATGGAAATGGGTCTAGATGCTTGTGCATTGTTGTTGGCAGCGGAGATCGTGCTTGTGGGTTGACGAGAATGGGTTTTGATGCTTGTGGATCAGTGCTGGTGGTGGAGATTGGTGCTTGTGGATCGACGGAGTCCATGCTTGTAGGTTTTGATTCTTGTGGTTCTTGTGGTGGAGATTGGTGCTTGTGGTGGATAAGTGATTTGACCATGAGAGGAAAAAGAAGAAGAAGGGGCTTGTGGGGAGAGGTGATCTGACCATAACCTTGAAAGGAAGAAGGAGAAGTTATTGCGGAAGGAAGAAGAAGAAGTAGAAGAGGGACAAAAGATTGGTCTAAGAGATGAGATAAGGACAAAGAAACAAAAGATAAGTACAAAAGAAAATATAAAAGATAGGGACAAAATAAAATATAAAATAATGATTAAAAATTAAAAAATATTATTATTTAAATAGAGAGGATTGTAAAATAGATGAATTGATGTTAGTACTTTGGAAAAGTGGTAGTGTAAAGTAGAAAAGTAGTTTTTTAGTGTAAAATAGACAGAAAAATTTGGCCAGACTGATGCTATTGCTCTTAGAGTCTTACAACTCTTGGAAGGTTACAATATATCCATTGGACAAGAAAGAGGAGCCCCTATGCAATTGGATTATACATGACAATCACATTTGAAGGCAGGCACCATCATATTCCCTTGCAAAATCTGAGGCATTGCATCTCGCATTCAAAGATAATAATTTTAAACAAAAAAAAGAAAAAAGAAAAAAAAAAAGAAAAAAGAAAAATGAAGAAGAGATTTTTAGGTGGAATGGTTCCCAAGCTATCAAAAACAAACAATTTGGTTTTTATTATTTTTAATTTGCAGTCAATTTGGTCTCTATCATCAACTCACTAAGTAACGGTAATTAATTGTAAATTAAAAATAAAAGGATCCAAATTAATTGTTACAAAAATATAGAGGTCAAAATAGTATTTTCGTCTTTTTCTCTCTCTCTCTCCTAAATCCAAATTCTTTGTTAACCCTAACCGTTAACATAATGAAAATAGTTTGATTACCAATGTTTTGTCTCCTTTCCAAGTTCCCATTTTCTTGTCAAATTCTCCTCTCTGTATGAAATTTACCTAGGATGAGGAAATCCGTCTAAAATTAAATTAAAAGAAACTTGCAAATTCCCAATCACAACCTCAAACATTTTGTGGGCCCAATATGATTCTGTTTTTAACCCATCATCCAAATGCAATATGTTTCCTAGATTTACCTGAACTTTAAAAAAACTTACATAGTTTGGGGAACTTCATTCCTAGTTGCTAAGCTCCAAATGGTCATTGAAAACACCACCCTAGACATTGTTTCTTGCACCGTATAATAAGAGAAGAAACTACCTTCGTAGCTAAAAGCCGTTGCGTTTGCCTAAGTAACAAGCTAATCTAAGCATGCACTAAAAACAACAAATGCTCCTCTATGGACTAAGATTTCTCTTTCAATGTCTTCTTTAAAAAAAAGATTTCTCTTTCAATGATAACATCTACACCGTTGGCACACCTACCACATGTATTAACTCAGACAAAACCAACATCACCTACGCCAGAGAGAAAAATTTTCCTAGCTGGAAAAATTTATAAACTTTTAAGTTAGTGAAACTCAGATTTGAATGGCTCCAAAGAGCAAAAAACTTTAGCATTGTTGTGCTCGTATTCATTAACCAAACAGTTACATGCCCACATCTTGGAGCTATTAATTTCCTGTATAGATTGAATTATTTTTTGGATAGATGTAGGGTGTGTTTAGATACCGCTTATTTGTTAAAAACTAAAAATACTTTAGTAAAATAATTTTTAAATGTGTGAATAACGCTGTAAGACCCAAATTTATATTGAAATCTGTGTTTGGATGACTTTTGTGGATCCGTGAACAGTGCCGTGGGATCTACATTTTTTAGCAAAACGCACAAATGCACAAACGGAACGCTTCCCAAACGCACACTAATAGGATTTCAGTCTATGTTTTTTGCTCAATGATGATGGTTTTTTGCTACTAGGTTAAGATGGCAATGAGGGTTTATTTTTTTTGGGTATAGACAAGATTTGATTCCAAGTCCTTTATTTGAAGATAAGTAGGGGTGCACAGTGATATGAAAAACCCCCTCTCCACACTAATCAAATTGCATCAAGTGTATACTAATGGCCAAACTAATTATGTGGTCCGACAGTTCAAAAGGGGTACCAATTTATGGTTGATGCAGTTGTTGATAGCAGGTGTCGTAAAAAAAAAAAAAAAAAAAAAAAATCTCTTTCAATAACAGCATCTACACCATAGACTCATCTACCACGTGTATTAAATCAGACAAAACCAACATCAACTCCGCCGGAGAGAATAATTTTCCAAGAAAAATTTATAAACTCTTAAGTTAGTGAAACTCGGAATTGAATGGCTTCAAAGAGCAAAAACTTTAGCATTGTTATAAAATTGTGCTAGTATTCACTAACCAAACAGTTAAATGTACACATCTTGGGGCTATTAAGTTCCTGTAAAGATTGAATTATTTTGTTGGATAGATATAATAGAATTTCAGTCTATATTTTTTGCTCAATGATGATAGTTTTTTACTATTAGGTTAAGACACCGACTAGAGATTTTTTTTTTTTTTTTGGGTGTAGACAAGATTTGATTCTAGATCCCTTATTTAAAGACAAGTAAGGGTGTATAGTGATATGAAAAAGCTAATTGAGTTGACCTCTCCACGCCAATCAAATTGCATCAATTGGCTACTAATGGCCAAACTAGTTGTGCGGTTGACGGTTTAAAAAGGGTACCAATTTATGGTTGATGCAGTTGTCGATAGCAGGTGTTGTGAAAAAAAAAAAATCACACCAACCGACATTTAATTAATAAGAAAAAGTTTTCAGTTGTGCACTCTATGTTTGTTTTTAAAAAAAAGGAAAAAGAAAAAAGAAAAGGGGTATAGGTGTTAAGACACTCTTTCTTGTAGGTTGTGTATTTCCCTACTTGTGAACACCTTTCTCCCATAAAGATCGTTGTAGCTCCCTTGCTATCTTATAGACTATCATTACTATTACTGTCTTAACGTATCTTACTTTTATTGTGAAGCTTCTTTAGGTTCGGTTTGGTTGAAAATGTAAAAAAGTGAAATAATAAAAAATCGGAAAATGAGAGAATATAAAAGATTTAATTTTCTATCATATGTATTTGGTTGGGAGGGTGGAAATGAGGGAAGATAGAAAACTATTTTGATTGAAAAGAAAAATAAGAGGATAAAAAATATTGTTTGTGAAAATTTATTGTCTTGCCCATATTAAATAAAAAAGCAACAAATTAGCCAAAAAAAAAAAAAAAGATGAACAAAAAAAATCAAAAGAAATGAAATAAAAAGGGGGTACACCAATACAAATGAAAAATACGGATTGAAAAAAAAAAAACACTTTTCCAAACAAGAAGTACATAAAACACAAAAAGCCAAAGAAGAACGAGAAAACCAACGAAAATGAAAAAAAGAAAAGACGAAGGAAAAAAACAGAGAAAAGAAAGAAAGAAAGATGGGTAACGTAACACCGAAACAAAAAAAGAAAAAGATTAAAAAAAAGGGGTAAAACTAGAAAACACAAACCCATTCACATGGGCATTTTTGTATTTCCAATGCCTTAACCGGTTTTCTCTTCAATTTTGTTTTCCTTTCAATTTTCTTCCAAATTTGGGGAGAAAATATTTTGGTAGACCTGGAGAGAAAACACTTGAGCCCCACAACTTTTTTTTCCCTCTTCCCTCTCAATCAAACACTTACTAAAAATACTCTCTCCACTTCTCTCACCTCAATTTTCCATCATCCCTAAAATCCCTTCAAATAAACATATGCCAAATCCTTAATGGAAGACCATTTATGGTATTATGAATTCAATTTTTTGGTAGTATACTAATAATCCTAAATCTTTTTTTTTAATTTTTTTGGTTTAAATTGATGTGGATTATAGATTTGTCATGACTATATCCCAAATTCAAGGACAAGAATGATAACTGATCAAACTTAAAGAGTATAATTTATGTTAATAATCTTGTAACTCAATTAATATCTTGTAGGGTTTCCAACACGAGTTTTGTAGCTTAATTAACAATTGGTGTTTTCAACAAAGACATTTAGGGTTCAATCTCTCTTCCTATCTATCAAATTATAAAAGTCCTTGGAAAAGATGGAATAGAGGGAATGGGAGCTTGGATCTTCATGTACTCTCAAGTCCCACACCAAAAGCTAACGTTAAATCTGCTTTTGGCTTGTTCCCCCCACCTCCATTGCTTCTTTGTCCTAACGCCAGTGGAAAGAACCAAGCGGTTGTGTCTACACCTTCAACAAGAATCCATATACTGGTTTGGAGGCACTTGTAACTTCCAAAAGACAAGCAAGGATGTTATGTTGGTTTCTTCGAACACGTTTAATAATTACAAGACTGGTGTTTTATTGGAGCATTATACCCTGTTTGGCCAGCTGTTATTCCTTATCACTAAGCATAATGACAAAAATTCAACTCTCTGAGAGTAATGCACGTGAAGAAATCTAGGTAGAGATGACACAGTATTTGAGAAATTCCATATTCCTCTTGAGTTCCCCAAGAGCAACGTTTCAATAACGATGACAAAAAAAGTCTCTTATAAATTATCACCAATGCTGTTTTGGAAAAAGCCCTTCGAAACCTAGGGTCCATTTGTAAGGCATTTCAAACATTTATTTTTAGTTTTTAAACAACATTACATATTTGTATACATTTTTTTATTCACATATATTTCAAAAAACTACAAATAACACTACTTAAACTCTTCTACCAAACGGGCCCTAAATTCCTTTTGACTCACTCTCTCCATCAAAATCGCAGACCCCAAAATCTCTTTCGCTCTTAAACCACTTTGATGGTTAGCAGGTTGGCTCACCAAGCATGTAAATTTCTTGGAGGGTTTTTCTGGGTTTTTGATCAATTTGGAAACCCAGCTGGGAATTTGAAATTGGTGGTGTACTTGATAATTTCTGAACTTTCTCCGGTAATTTCCCTTGTTTTTGTTTCATAAATTTGAACACCCTTTGGTTAATTCCTGAACATAACTCGTCCATTTAAGTATGCCCTTGATTTTTGTATAATAGGTGAAATTTCTTGAATTCTGACCTGGTTTCATTAAGGCTCTTTTGGTTGCATGGAGAATATCAGAGCATATTAAAAAGAAGGTTTTGAATGTGAATTTTTGAAGTGTTACATTCCACTCAAATGGGAATATCATATTCTATTGAACTTTCTCGTATGACTACTAGTTTTATGAGTAGAAGAAAGCAACATAGGCCACACTTATTTCAGCTCTAGAATTTATGGTAAAAAGAAAATTTCACCTGTTTGGTTTTTTTCAGAAATAATGTTTAAAATGAAAAGATGAAAAAAAAAATCGAGTAGAGGAAATTTTGGAAACACACACATATATATATTGGTTTGGAAACTTGTTTCTATCGGAATAGTCACGAGAAAATATAGATGGAGAATAGTGTTTCTCAAAATATGCTATTTTAAGATTGAAAATATTTGTCAAGAACTTTATAACTCAGTAGCATAGTTTATTTTCCTTTATTAGGAGAACAAGTATATAATCCATGCAAACGCATGGATCGATGCATTTAAAATTAAACACATTTTTTATTATAAAAATATAAATAATTAGTCAAATTATTAAAAAAAAATAACATGTAACACATGCATACGTATAGATATATTTAAAATTAAACACAAATTTTATCATAAAAATATAAATAATTAGTCAATTTTTTTTTAAAGTAAACATTATTAGTCACATATTAAAATTCTTAACTAAATTTAATACTACTTATGATCTTCTTCTTCTTCTTTTCTTCTAATTTTTAATAAGATAAAACGTGTAGTGATCTTTGTTGTGTGGTGATTTTTATTGAGTATATATGATTGATTTTTTTTTTTTAAATTTTATAGTTCATTAATATTAGATTTTTAATATTTTGCATTCATTAACTCACTTGGCACAGATATTAAAAAATTTAAGTGGATAATTATGGTGTAGTCCTCACATAAATTTAGACAACGTAAAATTAGATTTTAATTTAAAATTCTAATTAAACTTTCTCTAAACATATATATATATATATATATATATATATATATATATATATATTTGGATTCGAATCTCCCCTCTATTGTTGTAAATGTCGAATTATGTATTATAACAAAAAAACAAAAAAATGAAAACACTTGTGCTTGGGTAGAAAAGGTTCAGGTTTCCCTGAATATTAAAGGAAGAAAAGAAAAAAGAAAATCAGTCCTTAAAAACAATTTCCAAAATTGTGTTCTTTTTAACTGTCTTCTGACTTGAGAGCTAAAACTGTCTCCTGAATTTATAATGAAAAACCAATTTTCATTTTATATATTTATACCTTGGTTGGCTTAAGATTATAATTATTCCTAAAACCAAACTAAGTTAAAGAAAATATATAATACAATATTTCTTTCTTCCTTCCCTTAACTTACTCAGTCATCAAATGGTGGTGTGTTATTATTCTGGCAATTGGAATTAATTCTCCTTCCCAGTTAATCTCACTCTAGCTATTTTTAATATAGTTTTGAGATCCTTATTTTTCCCATTGCACAGAGTTTGCTCCCAGTACTCAATGGCAGGAGCCCAAGATGCAAGGTATTCTGCAACTCCATCATCCTCTCAATGGATGTCACTGTCTCCTGGTTTAGGATTACCGTACACCATGATCGGAACACCACTATCCGAGGAGTGGTGTATGGAATTGTTAAGACTGATTAAAGAATGTGCTAATCATGTAGCTGCAAGTAATATGCCTAATGCTAATATCATGCTTGAGCAAATTTCCTGTCTTGCCTATGCTAATGGCTCCTCCATTCAGCGAATTGCTGCATACTTCATCGAGGCAATTGCTGAAAGGATGCTGAAAACAAAATTGCCTAGTCTTTTACAATGCCTTCAATTCGACAAAAATATCATTAGTCTCTGAGGAAAATGTTGCTCAAAGATTGTTCTATATCGTTTGCCCTTTCATAAAAGTCACATATCTGATCACGAATCAAGCCATTATAGAAGCTATGGAGGGCGAGAAGCGGGTTCATATTATTGATCTCTATTCATTTGAACCTGAACAGTGGATTGATCTTCTTCATACATTTAAAGCACGGCCAGAGGGGTCGCCCTGTTTGAAAATTACCGGTATCCATGACCAGAGAGTAGTGTTAGAGCAAATGGCTATTCGGTTGATGGCAGAAGCTTCTAAGTTAGAAATTCCATTTCACTTCATTCCTATAGTGAGCAAATTAGAGAATGTTGATGCTGAAAGTTTTTGTGTTAACGCCGGGGAAGCTATTGCAATCAGCACTGTATTTCAGCTTCATTCTCTCTTGGCTTTTGACGAGGAAGTGCCAAGAAGGATTTCACCTGTGGCATCAAAGAGGCCTTTACGGAAGTTTCTCGACGAGGTCAGTCCTGATTTCACCTCTCCATCATCCATACTATCTCCAAATTTTTCACCAAAAATGAAAAACTTTCTAAGTTTTCTTTGGCGCCTCTCACGGAAGGTGATGGTGATAGCTGAGCAGGAGGCAAACCATAATGGTTTTAGTTTAACTGAGAGAGTCAAAGAAGCATTGGACTTCTATGCTCCTCTCTTCGATTGCTTAGACTCCATTCGATCAATAGCACCAACGGAGAGACAAATGATAGAGAGGATGGATATGTTGTTTTCTGCTGGAACAGGTGCCCCTTATTTTCCATTTCAGCTTGGCAGTTCGGGAGACAAAAATGAGATAACTAGCAATGTGGTCAATGATTTCTTTTTCTTGTTCTTTCAGTTTATTATTTTTCATTTTCTTCTTTGTATAAAAGAATAAGGTTTTCATGTTCTACGGATGCATATGTTCCAAAGAAAGTTTTAACAACTTCACTTTGTTCTAAGCTTAGAGCTTTGTGATACAGTGATTTTTTCAAGCTCTTCAATGGAGGAGAGCCTAGGTTCATATACCCCCATTTGTAAGGAAAAAAACTCATTCTATTCTAAAATTTACATTGTTTATTTATTTTAGTTTTCTTTACATATGTGGATTGAGATTTTGTATTTTGTTGAAGAAATTCATGAATAGTGAACACTGTGTGTGTGTACGCGTGTGTGTACACCCCATTACAGTTACACTTACATTGGATGGTCTTGAGTATGGCAACCACAACTCCCCAGGGAATAGTACTTCTAGGGCTCAAATTAACATGTACTCTCAAATTTTGAGAATCTTACTAGGTAGCTAAAGTTAAATTAGAGTAATAGCCTAATAGGAGATGTGTAGAGCTTGATTTACTGTGCTGGTTATACTAGAAATTCAAAGATTGACAGACAGAAGGTCTCTGATGGCACAAAATTGGTGTGTACAGTTATTGGGGATATTTTCTGTCTTTTAGTATACATTGGATGCCTCAGGCTTATTATTTTAATTTTACATATGCCTATAGTCCATGTATTAAGATGGCATATATATGTTGATGATCCTTGTAACTCCTTTAGAAGCCGTTATGATGAAATTGCAGCAACTCCGTGGACGTAACCCTCTTAGTGAACCAAACAAAGCTAATATTTGCATGTGTGCCTTGATCTTTTCTGTCTTTTGTTTTTTGTTGCTTGCATTTCAAAGATGCTGGTTTAGATTTTGTATTTGTTAGTTAATTTCGAACTTTTTCTGGTACTATGAAATTATAGTGCTTTCCAATAGCATAAATACTCCTAAAGGGTAGATATGATGTGGAACATAAACAAGAAATGAAACTCCATTTTTTATAACCTAACCAGGCATTTAACTCCCCCTTTGAGGGACAGAAGGGTTAAGTTTTCATCTAGATATGCCACCACAATAAAATCATGGTAGGAGAGGTCCTAACTTCTTGAGGTCCGAATATCATTGCGGTTTATGCTCAGAATTAGTCCTTCATCTTTTAAGGGATTGCTGTGACTCAAAATTTGTTTGGATCAACTAGGCATTTCTGGTGAATGCAATTCCTTTTGTGATTTATCTCTACAAAATTTGCTAGAGTTTAACTACAATTCTTAAGCTCTCTTTCGCAAACATCAATTACCTTGGAGAGTTTTTGTTCATCATGAGTTTATGGTCACTCTGGCTTAATAGAAATAGTTTAATTTTTAATCCATATGTGATACATTCAAAGCTTGTAAAGGTTGGCATTCATAGAGCTACATATGGTTGGTTTGAATTATGCTAGTATCACATAATTGGGCATAATTTTGTGTCACAAATCTTCTCATGACGAGTTATGATCGGTAAATGTGTGTCTTCACATGGCCCACTAACACCCCTTTGCCAATCACAACTCGCCATGTGATGAGTTGTGGTACAAAGTTGTACCCAATTATGTGATACTAGCACAACTCGGTTAGTTTAAGTTTAAGCTATTTATGGATGGGTCCTTACATGGCAATCCGGGACAAGTAGGTGGACTGAATCATGGGCATTAAGGGGTGGTCTGTTTTGTTTATTTATTATTATTTTTTTTAATAGGAGGGGTGGTCTGTTTGTTGCCTCTTTTATTGGGTACGTGGTTACAAGTATTGTGACTGAACTATGAGCATTAAGAGATGGTCTATTCCTGGCTTCTTTTTATAGAATTCATTAAGTTGAATGTTGAGCTAAATGCTTTTGTTGCGATTTCCTTCTTTATTAAACAGATAAAGTTCATTATAGTTTGAGTTCTTTGTGAATGATTGCAGGCGTCTGTTTGTAGAAGATCCCTAAGACTGAAATCTAACACTATGGAAGTAAAAAGGTGTGCTGACACACTGGAAATCAAACACTATGGAAGTAAAAAGGTGTGCTGACACACTGGCAGCAGTGGTTATCACACATGGTACATTGTTACTGTTCACATTTTTATTGTAGATATCTATACAAAAATGGTGGATATCATGCACGCAATTCTTGATATATATATATATATATTTTAATAGACGCAATTCTTGATATTGATATGTATGGAGTGTACACCATTAAGTATGTAACGAAAATTTTCCTTACATATATGATAACTTGTAGAATTAGGACTTTGAGTTTAAAAGGTGGGCTTGGGAGTTACACCTATAAAACTTTCATTAGTCGGCTTCTTTTCAGCAAAAGAAAACATTGAAACCAA
The DNA here is from genome assembly GCA_032727855.1 of Quercus ilex subsp. ballota. Lineage (NCBI taxonomy): Eukaryota > Viridiplantae > Streptophyta > Magnoliopsida > Fagales > Fagaceae > Quercus > Quercus ilex. Next base: position 15,934,382 of record CM064911.1, on the reverse strand, counting down.
GGATAGGAAGGAATCCAGTATAAGGTTCATTAACTTCCATTAATAATAAACTTATTAGGTGAGAAGAGATCATGTCGTGTACTGTTAGGACAGATCATGTCGTATAGTCCTAGGTACAACATAGTTGCTTCAACTAAGTCTTTTAAGTAAATATAAAATACTAATAAGACATTATCTATTAGTGAATGGTCTTAGGAATCATAAACAAAAGGAATAGAGTTTGGATATTCCAATTTCCAAGTAATACCCCAACAGACAAAAGTACTACCTATTCAAAATTTCAAACTTTTAACCCCTAGAAAAAAATTACTCCAAAGTACCAAGAGACACATCACCTGGTGAACTTTCATGTTGCTTTTGGCTTTTCCAACAACTACTCCCTTGTCTCTTTTGTCCTTACGCAAGAAGAAACTACCAGATGGATGGCTATACTTTTAACAAAAATCCAAATGATGGTCTTTTGGAGATACTTGCTAATATTGCATTCTACAAAGGGAGGAAACATTGTATTTCAGAAAATTCCATATTAGTCTGATACACCAAGCGACAACAAATCAATGACGACAAAAACAACCTCATATATTGTCACCAATGCAGCTATGGGAAAGTCCTTGAAGAGAAGAGCCTTTATTCTTTTTGACTCACTCTGCAATAAAGTCCCAGACCCCAAACCCTGCTTTGCTCTGAAGCCACATGGTTTAGCAGATTGGCTCTCCAAGCCAGGAAATTTTCTTAGTGGGTTTTTGATGTATTTGAAAACCCATCTGGGAATTTGAAGTGGGTGGTGTACACGATCAGTTCTCAAAGAAGAACCAATTTAACAGTCTCTGGTAATTTCCTCTGTTTCTATTTCATATAGGTCCCATTGAGGAATTCTTGAAAAATAATGCACACCCCTTAAGCATGCTATTGGATTTTTTGTACAATAGGTTTAATTTTCTTGAATTATGGCATGGTTTTCATTCAGGCTGTGTTTGGTTGCTGGGAAAATCTTGGAGCAGAATAGAAATGAGTTTTGAATTTTTTTTTGGCTCAATCTGGAACCAAGAAAGGATTGTATTTCACTTAAGTAGGCCTAGTTTTGTTTGGATTTGTAACTTTTTTTTTTTTTTGGGTAACATTGGGAATGATTTTGGCTAACTTATGTCAAGCTTTTTATTTAATTTAAGAAAGATTGAAATTTAGGGACACAAATTGGCTTTTACTTTTCTGGCATAGTTTTTTTTTTTTAGCTTTTGATATAAAGTTGGTTACAATTGCAGCAGAAAATATGGAATACAATGTTTTTGGAATACAATGTTGGTTTTTCTTTTCTGTAACTCTGTTTCTTTAAGTTTCTGGGAATTTATGATTCTAATTCAGTCGCTTTCCTGATACTGTTGAGATACAGAGAAGAAAAATTTCATTGTCTAGAGACTAAACTATGATTTTATGACTCATTAGAACCCCAAATTTGACCTATTTGGTTGTTTTCAGAAAATATTGTTTTAAATAAGTAGAGAAAAATAAAAATGGAAACCCGTTTCTGTTGGTATTCCTGAAAGAGAAAACACAGACAGAGAACAGTAGTTGCAAAACAGGCTGTTTGAGAATGATTTGTTGAAAGCGATTTTCAAAAATGTGTTCTTGAATTTCTTCTTTTGACTTTGAGAACTATTTACAGTGTCCTTAAATATGTTGAAAATCATTTTTTTCTTAAACCTCAGTTGGCTTAAGTTTATAATTATTTGAAAAACCAAACAACATAAAGCTCTAGTGTAATTATTGTGGCAATTAAAATTGGTTTTCCTTCAAATTGATCTCATTCTAGCTGTTTTTGAAATAATTTTTAGATTTCCATTTGCAGTGAACATAGTTTGCTCTCAGTTACTAATGGCGGGAGCAGTACAAGAAGACGGATCTTCTGTAACTTCATCATCCCATGAATCCTCTCCCTGGATGCAACTATCTCCTGGGTTAGGATCACCATCCCCTTGGATTAGGGACCTTGGATCGGAGGAGAGGGGTTTGTGTTTGATACGTCTTCTGCAAGAATGTGCTGTCCATGTAGGTACTGGCAGTATGGAGAATGCTAATCTCGGACTTGAGCATATTTCCCATCTTGCCTCTCCTGATGGCGATACAATGCAGCGAATCGCTGCATACTTCACCCAGGCACTTGCAGATAGGATGCTTAAAGGCTGGCCTGGTCTGCACAAAGCCCTCAATTCAACTAAATTATCATCAGTCTCTGAGGAAGTGCTTATTCAAAAGTTGTTCTTTGAGTTTTTCCCCTTCTTGAAGGTTGCATATCTGATCACAAATGAGGCCATTATAGAAGCTATGGAGGGGGAAAAGGTGGTTCATATTATTGATCTTTATTCAATAGAGCCTGCACAGTGGATTAATCTTCTTCAGATGATAAGTGCACGGCCAGAAGGCCCTCCCCATTTGAAAATTACTGGTATTCATGAGCAGAAAGTGGTACTGGAGCAAATGGCTCTTCAGTTGGTAGAGGAAGCTGACAGATTGGACATCCCATTTCAATTCAACCCTATAGTGTGTAAATTAGAGAATCTTGATCTTGAAAGTTTGGGTGTTAAGACTGGTGAAGCTCTTGCTGTCAGCTCTATACTTAAGCTACATTCTCTCTTGGCTACTGATGATGATATGCTAAGAAGAGACTCACCTGTGGCATTAAAGAACCTGCAGAAAGTTTTCCATAATCGCCAGCGGCCTTTACGGGAGTTTCTTGACAAGGATCTGATCAATTTGTATTTGGCTAGCCCGGATTCCACCTCCCCATCATCCCCACTATCTCTATGTGCTTCCCCAAAAATGGAGAGCTTTCTAAGTTCTCTTTGGAGCCTCTCACCAAAGTTAATGGTAATAACTGAGCAGGAAGCAGACCATAATGGTTTCACTTTAATGGAGAGGGTCAAGAAAGCATTGAACTTCTATGCTGCTCTATTTGATTGCTTGGACTCCACGGTATCAAGAGCAGCAATAGAGCGACATAAGATTGAGAAGATGCTTTTTGGTGAGGAAATTAAAAACATCATTGCATGTGAGGGAGCAGAGAGAAAAGAGAGGCATGAGAAGCTTGAGAAATGGATTTCGAGGCTTGAGTTGGCTGGTTTTGGGAGGGTACCATTCAGCTACTACGGTAGATTGCAGGCTGGGAGGCTGTTGCAGATCAGTAATTATGGTGGCTATAATTTTAAAGAAGAGAATGGATGTTTGGTTATCTGCTGGAAAAGTATTCCCCTATTTTCGGTTTCAGCCTGGAGAAGGTGGTCAAACTAAGATTACTAGCTATCTGCCCATATGATTTTTCTTTTTCTTTTTCTTCCTGTGTCACTTGTTTGTTTTAGTTTCCTTTCTATATGTAGACTGAGATATTGTATATTTGGCTGAAACCACCATATTTGAAGCAATTTATGGATAATAAGTACTCTCTCCTTTTCTAGCATTTGATATTGTTACTTGGGGTTAGCCAGCCTTATTCTATTGCTAGAGCATGGGAAAGAGTAAGCAAATCTAATCCCAATTGTAAAGCATGCAGTTTGGTTGGGGTCAATGTCTTGAGTTCAGATCCTCAAGGGTGAAAGTTTGAGTCTCTTAGGATGCTTTCCTGCTAATGCTGTTGGGATCCTAGATTCCTAGTGGAATTAAGTTCTTATGACTGATTTCTCCCCCCCAAAAAAAAAAAGAAAAATGAAAAAGAAAAAAGAAGAAGGTTCTTATGACTGAACTCACCTGAAGGAGTGCCTACAATTTCCTATGCCATCTAGGTCTTAGTGTATACACCTCATGTTGAATCATGAAAAAAATATACATTTTGGCTTAAATAGCAAAAGAACCAAATGATTATTACATGAGAAATTATGATTTTGACATAAGGTTAAAATTTAAATCATAAGTGGTCATCATTAGAATCTAAGGGTAAAATCTTTTTTTCTTTTTTTGTTCCTTTCAACATGAGAATTAGGGTATTTTTCTGGATCATTAAAAAACTCAATTTGAATGTGTCAAAAATTGGTCTAACTTGGACTTCAATACGTAGGATTTTTCATTTTAATTCAATTGGTCCTTAGTGAGTTAGTAAAAGTCAACCTAATGCTTGATTTCAATTGCCAAGGATTTAATGTTCTTGTACACATAATAATTCTACTAAAGGATAATGGAAAAAAAATTATATGATCAAATCTTGAATTAGATTGTTTCACATGAATTATCAATGATAAAATTGATTGATTCAAGTCAATATGACCATATATCTTTTGTCTTTAATATGTAATTTAATTTTAAGGCATTTGCATGTTTATGCATCTATATTTTATATAATATCTAATAGTTAAAGTGTAGCATCTATTATTACTATGCTCTTGTCAAGCCATATTAGTATAGCATTTCGGTCATTTTGTCCACTTTAGTCTAGTTCAGTCCATAAGGTCTATTTCAATCCAATTTGATCCATTTCGGTACATTTCGATGCACTTAGGAATGTGAAAAAACAAATTTGGGTTCAATTTCAGTTTTTCTCGGATTGGTTTAGGGTCTAATTTCTGGTTGAACTGACCGATCTAGTTTTTAAAGTAGTGATAGTAAATTAAGTAGCATCTTAAATATAAATCCCTTTATTTGGGTGGATGATAATTCACTCTTCTTTTTGTGTGTGTGTAGGGGTGTCAATTCAGGTTAGTGTATCGGGTTCGTGTTGTGTTGAGGTAGGGTTATTTGACTAAATGGTTTAACCCTAACCCAACCCATTTAATAATCATGTCATGATCCTTCAACCCTAACCCAACCTGTTAATAAGGCGGGTTAACCTGACCCAACCCACTTGACACACATAATAAAAAGGTTGTGTTGGGTTGACAAGAATGTGATACAACTCATTTCAACCTGCTTAATATTAAATATAAAATCCTAAAAATAAGTATTTTTTACATCCCAAAAATAGTGTAAACACTTCAATTTTTCAACTTACATTCAAAATAATATAGTTCAATATCTAATTATATTAGGGTATGTAAAATTGTAAAGTTTCAATTTCCAATTATACTTGTAAGTTTTTTGTTATTACTCACTTTTCATTTTAAGTTTAAAATATAGGTTTGATATAAAAGATATTTGACAAATCTAAAAGAAAATGAATATTTGTTTGTTATACAAGTTAAACAGGTTGCGTTGAATAGGTCAATTCAGGTTGACACAAATAAATTGGTGTGTCAAGCATGTCAATTGCAGGTCATGTGGGTTGACCATCATATGACCAATTTTTTATCGTGTTGCTTTCGGGTTAGTCGTTTATGACCCAAACCCGTTAAGGCCCAACCCTAACTCACAAAAATCTATGTTGGGTTTGTGTCGTGTTTGCGGGTTGAGTTGAACATTGACACCCCTATGTGTGTAATAGTTGCTACCAAGGGGTTGAAAAATCATTATCTGTATGTTAGGAAAAAAACATAACAATCCAATCCTCTAATACATGGCAATTAACTAGTCATCCCGAGAGGATGTGGTTTCCAATGCCATTAATTTGTAAATGATGGGATTAGAGCCAAATAATGAAATTTGTAAATTATGAGATTTATAATTCCATAATTTATAAATTTTTGTGTATTTTACAATTTCTCACCCAAACAGTGGCTAGGAGCTATATTATATTGACATCTAGGAAGATTTCCACAATTGACCATTCAGTTATCTTTTTTACCCAAGGAAAAATTATATATAATCATTTAATATACGGTAATTAGCTAACAATAATATAATTTTTTACCATCTAACAGACAATAAAAATGGGTAAAATCATAATTATCTCACGCCCTAGGTTCAAGATTACCTGTTTTAATTGAAGTTCAATATAATTTTATATATTAAAAAAAATCAAAATTTTTAGGTTGGAAATGTTTTTTTTTTTTTAAAGAATCTTTTATTCTTAAACTTTCAAGTTTCAACCAATACATTACACTAGGAACAAAATCATGAATTTTGTATCAACAGCTAAGCTAAAATTGTCTTATTTTCGACAACTCCAACCCGGTGACGATTCCTTTACAAATCCTTATCTTCTTGTCAAATGTTCCTCTCTTATACATCACCAAATTTAGCTGAGATAAAGAAATCCGTCTGAAAGATTTTGATAATTTTATATGATTTTGTTCTTAACCCAGAATCCAAATGCGATATGATAAAGCTTACATAAATTTTAGAGAAGCTCCGTACTCCTCCGCTCTTGGTTATAAAACACCAATGGTTTTTCCTTGATAGCATCCACACTAAAACATATATATATATATATATATATATATATATATATATATATATTGATATATATATTTTTGGGAGTGCACACAAAACATGTTTAGGACCGATGTATATATAAGACAGAAAGCTACCTTTCCTAGCAGAAGGCCAATATGCTGATGTGTAAGTTATAAAAGCTTATCTAAGCATAAAGCAATGAATGCTTCTCTTTAGACATTAAGCTTTATCTTTCAACGAAAAGGTACCAATAATTCAATATGCTTGTCTAAGCATACACTGAAAATGATTAATGTTTGTGGGTTCCGGTTAGTTCAATTGATAAAGTTTCGTATCATTGAATAAGAGATATGGGGTTTGATTAGTTGTGATAAATTCTCGTCTATGTGTGAATTAAATTAAATATATCCCAAGCAATAGAAAAAATAAAAATCTACGGAAGCGATAAAAAAATCAACCAACAAGAACACTAAAAAATTACGTTGAAAACCCTCTAGTGTAAAGGGAAAAATCACGGAACAAATTTGATCAATTCACTATAATAAAATAGAGATTACAACACTCAAGTTATACCTAAAACCTGAGTTCACAATAAATTGGAAAAATACAATAATACTTCTAGGAACAAATATAACCTCACCATAAAACCCGGTATCAAGATCTTCCACTTTGAATATTTCAACTCTCTATGGTTATAGCACCCAAATAATCGTCTTAGAGAAAACCCCCAATTTATCTTCCTTGTATATTTTGAGCAAAAAAAAAAAAAAATCATATTTTATTTTTTCCCTTAGTCTCTCTCAATCTCTCTACTCTATCATGAAACCACATGCACCAAGCCTCTAAAAAAAAAAAAAAAAAAAAAAAAAAAAGAAAAAAAAAAAAGAAAAAGAAGGAAGCTTCTACCTCTTGTATTCTTGTACTTGCAAACTACTTCACCTATTTCATCTTGAAATAGAATTCCATGTGGGCTGGACTTCCTCCCAACACGATCCCCATCTATGCCAAAAAATCAATTGATGTCTTGGTGACGCTATAAGTTGAAACTATCTCTAAAAAAATAGACTTAATGCTTTTTTTTTAATAAACATTTTATTTATGAACAACGAAAAATCCACGCCTCTCTTTCAATGATAATATCTAGATTCTAGACTGGACAAAATTCATGCAAAAAACAAAGGTACTTGGCGGCAAACCCAAGTTGTGAACTAGATTCCACATCATAAAACCGTTAGCATTACTAACAAATTGCTTGAATTCACTAGTGAAAACCAATTATTGTAACCAAAGTTTTCCTTGAAGACTTGGAGCCATTGAATTGGTGCTAAGATAGATTTTGTGACTTTTTTTTTTTCTTCGTATGTATGCTTATAAATTTGTTGGTATAGTATCTTCATCTTTCATATTAACATGTATGCATCATGGAGTTTAAAAAAAAGAAAAAAATTGATATAAACTAGAGACTAAAAGACATATAGGCAGATTAGGTTGAGTTTTTTCGATTTTTTATCCTCCCAACTCGCTTAGAAAGCACTGTCATATATGTAAGAGTAGGCTTTTGGCCAAGCGAATTGGACGGTTTAGGTGCCACTGGGCCTTGTAGCCTAGTGGCATCTGGTGTCCTTGTATACCTTGAGCTCAGGGGTTCGAACTCCCGCATTTACCAAGCAAAAAAAAAAAAAAAATTGGACGGTTTAGGTGAATTGAGCGGGTTGATGCAAGGCATGTGACGGTAGTTACTAGTAATGCCACATCCAGATGTCACATCTATGCATTTTGTATAAAAGAGAAAAGTGGGAGGAAAAAAATAGTGCTTCTGCCATTGGCGTTTTTTACAATTCCATTTATATGCAAGAAGAAAATGCCAAGCATCCAAATAGTGCTTCTGGACATAGCCAAAGAAATAAAACAAAATAGTGATAATGGAGACACTTTATTTACGGCTTCTCTTGCAATTTAGAAAGACAGGTTTTTGTATTACTGAAACTCCATGTTCCTCAGATTCCTCCTAGGGACAAAAAATATATGAAGACAAAACCGTAAAACATCTTACATTGCCAACAACGATCCAAGGAAAAGGCCATCAAGACAATAGGTCAATAGCTTTATTTTATTGGACTCACTTTGCTACACAATCCCTGACCCCAAAATTTGCATAGCTCTGAATCCACTTTGATGGTTTAGCAGACTAGCTCACCAAGAGTGGAAATTTTCTTAGAGGTTTTCTGGGTTTTTGATCAATTTGAAAACCCAGCTGGGAATTTAAAGTTAGTGGTGTACTTGATCAGTTCTTAAGGAGCAACCAATTGAACATTCCCTGGTAATTTCCCATGTTTCCATTCCATATATATTTAATCCTTTTTGATCAGTTATTGAAAACAATACATTCCCTTAAGCTTGCTTTTGGATTGAATAATAAGTGTGTGTGTGTGTTTTTCTTAAAAAAATATTTAACATGGTTTTCATTCAACCTGTGTTTGGTTGCTGGGAAAATATTGGAGCAGAATAGAACTGAGGTTTTCAAAGTTTTTATGTTTTTATGTTTTTTTTTTTTTTTTTTTTTTTTTTTTTTTTTTTTTTTTTGGGTTTTTTGGAATCAAGAAAGCATTATATTTTGCTGGGAAAACTAATTTTGATTGGCTTTTACTTTTATTTTTTTTGGTAACTTGAAAAATGATTTTGGATTACTTTTGTTGAGCTTTTTATTTAATTTTTGAAACATCTGCAGCTTAAAATTTAGGGACACAAATTGGTTTTTCTGTTTCTTAAAAGTTTCTTTGAGTTTATGATTCTAATTTACTGCCAGTTGACTTATACTGTTGAGATATAGGAAAGGAAAGTTCCATTGTCTTGAAACTATTTTTTGATTTTGTGAGTAATTAGCAACCCAAATAGCCCCACATTTACTTCCAAAGGAAATTATTGAAGAGGAAAAAATTATGTTTCAAGAGTGATATATTTGAAGTGTTCTTCAACTGCTTCTTTTGACTTTGAGAACCAAAACTGTTACTTGAAAATATATTGAAAAACCAAACAATTTTTACCTTGGTTGGCTTAAGATTGTAGTTTTTTTAACAAACCTAACAGCAAAAAGGGAGGGAAAGATTCAAGATATAGTTCTTTCTTCCTTCCCTCAAATTTCTCTATCATCAAGTGGTGTAGTGTTATTATTGCAGCAATTAAAATTTATTCTCCTTCACATCTAATCCCATTCTAGCTGTTATTTTGATCTCCATTCACAGTGCATTGAGTTTGCTCTCAGATATTCATGGCAAGAGCAAAACAAGAAGGCAGATCTTCTTTAACTTCATCCCATGAATCCTCTCCTGGATTAGGATCACCATACCCCTGGCTCAGATCGCCACGATCTGAGGAAGGAGGTTTGCAATTGATAGAACTTCTTGGAGAATGTGCTAGCCATGTAACTGCCAGATGTCTTCATAGTGTTAATACCAGGCTTGAACATATTTCCTATCTTGCCTCTCCTAAAGGCACTGCAATTCAGCGAATTGCTTCATATTTTATTGAGGCATATGCTGATAGGATGCTCAAAGGCTTTACTGGTCTGCACAAAGCACTGAATTCGACGAAAATATCATCTGTCTCTGAGGAAATTCTTGTTCAAAAATTGTTCTATGAGCATTGCCCCTTCTTGAAGTTTGCATATTTGATCACAAATCAGGCCATTATGGAAGCTATGGAGGGGGAAAAAGTAGTTCATATTATTGATCTCTATCCAGTTGAGCCAGAACAATGGATTAGACTTCTTCAGGCATTAAGTGTGCGGCAAGAAGGGGCACCCCATTTGAAAATTACGGGTATTCATGAACAGAATGAAGTATTAGAAAAAATGGATCTTCAGTTGAAAGAAGAAGCTGACAGGTTGAGCATCCCATTTCGATTCAATCCTATAGTTAGCACGATAGAGAATCTTGATATTGAAAGTTTGGGCATCAAGACTGGAGAAGCTCTTGCTGTCATCTCTGTACTTCAGCTACATTCTCTCTTGGCTGTTGATGAGGAAGTGGTAAGAAGGAATCAGCAGTCTCTTCAACAGTTTCTTGAGACGGATCTGAATCATTTGTTTATTGCCAGTGCTTCCTCCTCGACAACATCCGAACTATCTCTAAGTGCTTCCCCAAAAATGGAGAGCTTTCTAAGTTCTCTTCGGCGTTTCTCGCCAAAGCTGATGGTGATAACTGAGCAGGAAGCAAATCATAATGGTTTTACATTAATAGAGAGAGTACACAATGCAATGAAATTCTATGCTGCTCTCTTTGATTGTTTGGATTCCACCAAATCAATAGCACCAATAGAGCAACAAAAGGTTGAGAAGATGCTTTTTGGAGAGGAAATTAAAAACATTGTAGCATGTGATGGAGCAGAGAGAAAGGAGAGGCATGAGAAGCTTGAGAAATGGATTTTATGGCTTGAGTTAGCCGGTTTCAGCAGGGTGCCATTTAGCTATAATGGTAGAGTTGATGCTAGTACAATGTTGCAGTACTATAGTGATGGGTATAGCTTCACAGAAGAGAATGGATGTTTGGTTATCTACTGGCATGAGATTCCCCTATTTTCAGTTTCAGCCTGGAGTTTCAGATGATGAAACTGAAATTACTAGCAGTGGCTAATGATTTCTTTCTATTGTTGTTGTTGTTGTTGTTTTTTGTTTGTTTTTTTTTTTTTCAATAGTAACAATGGTGGAGAGGTGATTTGAGCCCTCGATGTCATGGGCACACCAAGCCTTGCTCTACCAGGCTCTTAGTATTTCTCTTGATCTTTCTATTTGTCATTTTTCTTTTTCTTCTTCATATAAAAAGATCTTATGTTTTTTGTCTTCTGTGAATGCATATGTTCTACGGAAAGTTTTAAAAATTGAACGATGTTAGGGGTAACCCCAACATGATTCTCTGTTTATTTGCTGGAACCTAATTTTGAATAAATTTAAGGATAGAGAGCTCTAGGAAGTGCAAGACGAACTCATGACATTCAACGAATAAAAATCCTCAGTCTCAGTCTCACTCTAAGTTTTCTGAGAACAAATTCAACTTGATTAGGATTTAGACCCCAAGTTAAAATTACGCCTAAAGATATTTTATGAGAAAGTATGTATACTTTGTGGGAATGTCTGTACAGTTTGTGGGAAAATCTGTATATTTTGTTGCAATGTATATAAATTTTATAAAAAAAATCTGTATATCTTGTAGGAAAGCCTGTACACAGTGTTGGAAAGTCTGTACATTCTATAGAAAAGTTTGTATAATTTGTGGGAAAGTCTGTATATTTTAGGGAAAAAGTTCGTATATTTTTTTGTGAAGTCTGTATACTTTTTTAGAAATTCTGTATATTTTAGCAGAAAGTTTTTATATCTAATTAGAAAGTATATATTATTTTTGGCAAATTCTATACACTCTTTAGGAAAGTTTGTAAGTTAAATAGGAAAGTCTGGAAATGTTTTAGGAAAAATTGTATATTTTATGCAAAAGTCTGTATATTTTATTAAAAAATCTGTCCATTTTATTTAAAAATTTTGTATATCTTGTAAGAAAGTCTATACACTATGTTCGAAGGTCTGTATGTTCTATGTGAAAGTTTGTATAATTTGTGGGAAATTTTGTATGTTTCGGGGAAAAGTATTTATATTTTGTTGGTAAGTTTGTACTCTTTGTGATAAATTCTATATATTTAAAGGGCTATTTTGTAATCTGATTATAAAGTCTATATTTTTTTGGCAAAGCCTGTACACTTTTTATGAAAGTTTGTGTATGTTTTGGGAAAGTCATAATATTTTTGGAAAAATTTCGTAAATTTTGTGGGAAAATGCATATGTAATGGAAAAATCTGTATATTTTTAGGAAACTCTGTACACTTTTTGGGAAATTTGGTATGTTCTATGTGAAACTTTGGGTGAGGGATAAGGGTGGAAGCCACTAAATGATGGAAGGCTTCGCTCGCTCACTCTAACGCTCCTTTAGTAGACAACGAGTGGAAGCTTACCTTTTAGAGAAAGGTAAAAGGGCTTTTTCAGCTTGCTAACTAGGGTTGTCAGCTAAATTCAGTCTTCAGGAACCCATAACATAAGAAAGTCGTGATCATAGGGCTTTCTATCTATAGATTGAGCCATTACCAAGGAGCTAATTTCTTCAGAACTCAGTTGATTGCTTCTATGGGTAAAGTTGATCATTTTAGGAGAAATTGTTTATATTTTATGGGAAAATCTGTAAATTTTATGGGTTATTTTATTTTATTTTATTTTATAGGAATGTCTATATATTTTGTAAGAAAGTTTGTACACCTTGTAAGAAAGTCAGTACATTCTATAGTCATATTTGTACATTTTGTGGAAAATTTAGTATATTTTATGGAAAAGTCCTGTATAATTGATGAGAAAGTATGTATATTTTATGGGAAAATCTGGACACTTTGTGGGGAAGTTTGTATATTTTGTGATAAATTTGTACAATTTGTGAGAAAATCTATTTATTTTGTATTAAAGTTTTTACAGTTTGTGGAAAAGTTTGTATATTTGATTGGAAATTTTTTATAAATTTATTGGAAAGTCTATACAGTTTGTGGGATAGTATGTGCACTTTGTCGAAAACCAATAGGCGGTCAAAAAACCATTGTTGTCAATGGTCGATTTGGCAGTGTGGTGCGATTGGCTTTGGTTGGTTTTGGAATGAACTACTTGGGCCTTAAATTGATTCTTTTTGTAAGTTTTCATATCAATTTTGGGCTCAAAAATTCAAAAAATAAAATCAAATCAAATTTTAGGTGAAAAGGTAAGAGATTTTTTATCAAACACGACTTTTTAGTTTTGAGCTATAAATGCAAACAAGGTAGGCATTGGAAGTTAGGGATATGGGCTTGGCCCTAAAATAGCAACAACAAAAAATGATAAATTTTGAAAATATTATTTTTAAAATTCAATTTTTAAACATAGGCATTATACATATATTTATATAGAAAACAAAAATCTACTACCACCCTAAACTTATATAGTATTTAAACTTAAATGTAACATGTAATATGTGTTTGATGGACTTGGAAATGTACACTTTTTTTTCTTTTTTATGTTCTTGGAGATGTTCAAATAAGTCAACCAATTATGATAATACTAAAAATGTAAAATAATACTATAATTATGAAATTTAAATCTTCTTATTAGATTTAGGCTTTAATACCTATATCACTATATATTGCTGCTGAATGAAAACTCCATTATATGTTCCTTTACATAAACTTGTTAAAACAGTTAATAATTTCAAATAACACAACTTACAAAATATATTATATTCTATTATAAAATAATTATATCACATTTTCTCATGCATTGCATAGGTTTACGACTAGTTATCATAGTAAACAAGAGTGACAAGAGATTGAAAAACACTCATATCATAGTGTCAAAAAGTGTCTTGTGCTTGGGTTGATATATTATATTCTATTATAAAATAATTATATCACATTTTCTTATGCATTGCATAGGTTTACGACTAGTTATCATATTAAACAAGAGTGACAAGAGATTGAAAACACTCATATCATAGTGTCAAAAAGTGTCTTGTGCTTGGGTTGGAATTGCTCTTTATTATCAAGTCAAGACATCAATAGATTATTTTTTTGGTGTAGCAAAGTTTCAAATATGTTGGATATGTACATGTGGAAAGTCCCACACTAATAATAATTAGAAGGGTGAGTGATTAATATAACATGGTTAGACCCAAACTCATAATTCCCCCTTCCTTTTTAGCGGTCATCAATGATGTATTCTGCTATTACTAATTGTGAGAAAGATAGATATTCACTATGAGAATTATAAAGAATCCTCAACTTATCTCTTTCATCCTTTTAGAAGTGCCAAACATAATCTTCTCCTTTCAACGTTTACAACAAGAAGAACTCTTGAAGACATCACAAAGCACACACAAGCAAAAAGGTCCAAAATTCAGGCTAGCAAATGATTGTAATCAAGGCTTGTTTTTTTTTTTTTTTTTTTTTTTTTTTTTTTTTTTTTTTTTTTTTAAAGCAAATTCCCCACCATGATAAGATTTTCGCACTTCTCAAAGTCCACCTAGTGCAAGGTCCAAGAACAATTATATGTTATTTTCTTTAAGAATGAAGAAAGTTGCAATAGAGAAATCTGGCAAAAGAAAACTCTTTTGCTTGTATTTTCCTATTTTGAAACTAATTTTGTGAAATCTCATTTGTCTCCTGTTTTATCAAATAAATTTGTGTAATTAGTCAAAATGTATTTTTATATACGATTATTGTTGGGTCTTTTTGTTTCAGCTTATTTAATTTATTTTGTTAGAATAATATTTAAAATTATGTCTTTCTAAAGTACATCTTGCTTTTACACAACTTATTTCTTAACTTACAAAGCAATAAAAATTAAGTTCCTTCAATTAGACCTTGCAATAAACAAGTCCAATTACTTAAAGATTGAAGACTCTTAGATGATTTTTAACTTTTTCTTTTCTTTTCTTTGTGTTGTCTCCTGTGGGTGACTATTGCTAACATAGATAAATAGCATCATGAAGAGAGTTAAATATTCAGTTCACATAACTAGTGTGGGAGGGGTAAGATCCGAGTTCGTAATAGAACTCTGTGGGCCCAGCCCGAGGAGGTGAAAGGGCCCATTCCCTCATTAGTTCTGACCTAATACATAGATGAGAGCTTGAGAATAGGGGCCGAAGAGGCTGACTGCCCAAAGAGTCCGAAGAGCGAGCGTTCCTTAGGCAACATTGAGCAAGCCACTTGGACCAAAAGACAAAATATCGAGGAAGGTGGTAGAGACATGTAAACAAAGAAAAGGGGAAATATCTAAGTAAAGTACCCATCATCTCCGCATTCAATATATTGCACCAACTCAGCTGGCCGCATTAATGGAAGAATGACTCTTGAACAGTACCCTCATAGCTTGCAGCACATTCTATCACTTTCAGCAAAATCCTGATGGGACAAGCATCCAAAGGAAGATTATTGGCTGTACAAGTGGGGGGCTAGGATACAATTCGGATAGCTATATAGAGAAAGGAAGCACCTCCAAAAATGGGAGATGTAAAACTTGAAAAAGAAACATACTTTGTGTAATACTACCCTGTAACCGAGACTTGAACATTATATGTACTAGTGCTTCTCGGACCAACCCGAGGAAGAGTTAATATCAAAATATACTTCTCTCTCATGGGTTACTTGATATTTTTCCATTAACTTAAAAGCTAAACCATATGGGCACACTAAGGTTTACCTCAAAAACCCATTTTCTACAAATTAATTGTATTGGGTTGTCATATATTAACTCTCCATCTAGTTTGAGTTAAAATTGATTTTCGCCCGCCTACACATAGCATACATATATTCAACCAAAAAACATATTTAGTTGAAATACACAACATGTGACTTAGTACTTACAGAGAGTTCAAGCTCAAGTAGATAAATATAAAAATTTTAAGAATCCAAAAAAAAAAAAAAAAGAATAAGTGAGGGCACAATTATGAGAAATGTTGGGTTTGGTTGTTTTTTTTTTTTTTTTACCTCAGTCCGATCTCCTTAGGTTAAAAAATCTTCAAAACAACCTAACTCAACCCATGATAGCTCTAAGAATTAGGTTAGGTTGTCGCGTTGTGACCACTTTGTCAACCTAATAAAAAAATTAGGATTTTATTCAATAATGTAAGTTATTATTCTACAAATGATTAAAATTTATACAATTGAGTCTACTATTCCAATTTATCATATATAAGTTTTAAAATACCAAAATAAGTGAAACTACAAAATTAAATTAAGACCAAAAATTCTAAAACCAAAACTATTCAAATTAGTTGCAGACCAGAATATATAATTATTTTGAGATTTGGTATGATATATAATTTATTCTTTAAATTTTATTCTAGACAATTTGTTCTCCCTAAAAATTAAACAATTTCTAAAAGTAATTTCTATTTTCTATTTTTACAAATATATAATTTTATTATTTTTGGTGTTTTTTTAATCATATTATTCTTTTGTGAAGTGGTCCATATTTTTCTAGCTATTGTTATTGTGTATTATATTTTTCTAATTTTTTTGGTACAACTAAAATTTTTAAAGATTCAAATTTCTCATTTTTCTTAAGGAAATTATCATGATAATAAAAATTATCACATAATTATAATTGATATTACTAAAATAATTAATTGGCACATTCAAATATATAGCCGTATAGATTGTGTTTTGATAAAAACTAAAATTGTCACTTCCAAACTAAGGATTAACTTGACAAAAATCAAACCAAAGCTAAGAGAGAGAGAGAGAGAGAGAGAGAGATGGACCAAAGTGGACCGAGTTGGACCAAATAGACTGAATTGACCAAAGTGAAATGAGTGGACTGAAACTAACCAACTGCTACGTTGATGTGACTCTACAGCAACGTAGTAATACTAAATACTACCCTTTAACTTTTAAATATTTAATAAATTTGCCCAAGACAA
The DNA here is from genome assembly GCA_032727855.1 of Quercus ilex subsp. ballota. Classification (NCBI taxonomy): domain Eukaryota; kingdom Viridiplantae; phylum Streptophyta; class Magnoliopsida; order Fagales; family Fagaceae; genus Quercus; species Quercus ilex. The sequence continues at coordinate 15,917,655 of CM064911.1, read as the reverse complement.
CGTCCCAGTACTCCACCCAAACCTCAACTCCTTGTCGGTTGGTCTCCATCTCCCCAAAATATGTTTTAAAGTGAATTTTCGATGGTGCAGTATTCCAACAGATACAAGTGGCTGGGATTGTACTCATTACAAGTAGAAATTAAAGAGGTAGTAGCTTTGGCAAGGCGTAAGGCAGTCTAGTTTGTTTTAGAAATTGGGCTTAGATATGTTGCATTTGAAGGTGACATGGAGGTGATCATTAATTAGATCGTCCAAGTCGGTTCATGCTTCTTGACGATGACTAGTTTCTCTATGTGGAACGCAATGACAATGTTGTTGCTCATACTTTAGTCAAAAAGGCAAAAGCCTCAAACAAGAAACAGGTGTGGCTGGAAGAAGTTTCTTTTTTTTTTGGTAAACGACGCGTAGAATTAACTAACAAACAACAAGTCTATTACAACAAACAAGGCCAGCTTTATCTCTAGCTAGAATTTCAGCCACCACATCCGGTGGTTCAAACAAAAAATGAAAATCAATTACATCAAGATCAGCTCCCATCCTTGCAAGCCGGTCAGCGCAACCATTTGCTTCCCTAAACACGTGCACCACCGAAGAGCTAGGGAAGGTCTGAATTAGGTCTCTACATTCAAAGAGGAGAGGTTCAAGCATTAAATTGATCATAGAAGGTGTTGAAACAAGCTGAACAATGAACTCAGCATCCATTTCAATACAAATGTTCTAAGTCCCATTTGCTTTGCCATGGTGAGCCCGTCCTTAAGAGCCCAAAGTTCTGCCATCGTGCTTGAAGTGCTGCCCAAAGTTTCAAATGACGTAACTTCTTATGAAGTACATGATTTTTTTTTTTTTTTTTTTTGAAATAAAACTATTCAGTTTGGATTATCTTAAAAAAAAAAAAAATTTACACCACTCAATATTTTTTAATTGGATGCAAATTTTAACAAATCTACCGTTAAATTACATTATCTTCGTATATTCTCTATACTTGCAAAATTTCAAGGTGATCAAAGATTAATAGCCATGTCATCAATCAATTTTTTTATTTTTTTTTAAATTCAAGTTTTTGTAGTTTAAAATAATGCATAAAAGATGAGTTTATGGATCAAATGGTAAATAATATCCAATTGACATGAAAATTGGCGTAATTGTTAAGAACATATAGAACATGTAATTCAACGGTGGGATTTTCAAAATATGAATTCTAAAAAAATTATTAGGTAGTGTAATATTACTTAGAGTTACACCAGGTGTAACTTGAATCCAACCTATATATATATATATAATGAGTCAAAAACTGACTTGGGATCATCATTCCCATCAATGACAATCAAAGCAAGCGTTACACATTTATTGTGCGAATTGATGATGAAACATAACGGACAGAGTAACAGTAACAAGTGAGCTGTGCACTTCAGAGCTCCCATTGATAATGTACTAGCCATTGAACATAAATACAGACATTCATTGTTCATTAAGGCGAAGGACAACTATAAAAGAAATGAGCAACAAAATCCAAAGGTACACAAAATACTCATCAAAAAATCACTCCAAGTCAATTTCTCTATAAACAACTTTCTCCCTTCCTGACTTAAGCATCAGAGTACTTTTGGCGAACATCACACTAGTGTGTTCCACTTCTTTCCCAAGCTCTGTTGCAGGTTTACATTAGAACCACAACCAACCACAAGATCGTCCATCTGCTGAGACGAGGATCTCAATTGCTAATTTTTTGCATCATCAATATATATATATATATTGCACGCATTAATGATGAAACATAACGGACGGCGCAACAGTAACAAGTGAGCTATGTGCTTCAGAGCTCCCATTGATAACACACTAGCCGTTGAACATAAATACATACATTCATTGTCCATTAAGGCGAAGGACAACTAAAAAAGAAATGAGCAATAGAATCCAAAGGTACACAAAATACTCATCCAAAAATCACTCCATTTAAATTTCTCTCTAAACAACTTTCTTCCTTTTTAACTTAAGCATCAGAGTGTTTTTGGCAAACACCACACCGGTGTATTCCACTTCTTTCCCAAGCTTTATTGCAGGTTTACATCAGAAACACGACCAACCGCAGGATTGTCCATCCATTGAGATGAGGATCTCAATTGCTAATTTTTCGCATCATCAATATATATATTATATATTCAAACTATTAAACTAATAGTATTACAACAATATTATAATAAATAAATTTCTAAATTATTATATTTTGATTTTGATTTTGATTTTGTGTTTAAAAATTAATACATCAATTCATAATATTATAAATTCTATTGTCACCGAATATAATACTTAAATTTTCATACTTCTCTCCGTATTTTATGTAAACAACCCTACAAGGCATCAATGGACACCAAAAAAAATCAGCTAATTTTTTACATCTTATCCACGTAACATTTGAGATAATGATGATAATGTGAAAAAATCAGTGAAAGCTGGACCCATTCCGAATTTTTACATCTTACTCACTTAACATTTTAGATAGAGTTTAAATTTGATAAGGTCCTGGTGTAAAACCTTTAGTTTATCCCTCTAATACCACGGTGCCACATCAGCATTTTACAAATTATTGAATAGAGCCTCCCACACACGATATTTCCTCCCTATTACAGAGAATCAAATCCTATTGAATCAAAAACTCTTGCTTCTACCATGGAAGAACCACCACCTTCAACCCCAAAATCTGGAAAAAGAGAGGACCACTAAACTCATCCCTCCAATTCCATTAATACAAAAAAAAAAAAAAAATACAAAAAAATACAAAAAAAAAAATACAAAAAAAAAACAAAACAAAATCCCTTTATCAAACAAACCATATCTTAAGGTTTTTCTACCCAAAAGATCGCCTATGTTGCTAGACGGTGGTCCGTGATGCTGGTGAAGCTACTATTACTCCTTTTGATGCTACAACTACTTCTATTTTTGCCAAAACCTTTCTTTAGTGATTTTAGAGCTTGCCCATAAGAACATCTTCATCTATCTAAGAGCCTGAACAAATAAATGAACCTTGCACGTAATCTCTGAACTGAAAATCTTTTGGAGTTTAGCTTGAAACCTCTGCTTCCATTACATCTCATTCTCCTGCGGTCCTACCGTTGTCAACCTTCAATCGTAGTAGGCTAGGAGCTTTGGTTTTTTAATTGAATGGGATTTGATTTTTTGTAATAGGAAGGAAGTATTGTGTGTGGGAGGTTCTATTCATTTATTTGTGCAATGCTGTGAAATACTGATGTGGTACAGTGCTATTGGAGGGTGTAAACTAAGGGTTTTACCCCTAATTTTTATAGAATTTAAACTCTTTTAGATAATGCTCGATTACAATATTTGAGAGACTTTTCCTTACCTAAGGTGTGAAAAAATGGCCTCAAAATTGGGGATTCAGATCCTTTAGATTTCTTAGGGTACTCTACCAAATAGATTTATTTAAATCTTAATCATTCTTTAATGATTTAATAGTTTAGATTCTGCTATGTCAGCAATCCACTAACAATAATCTTAATTGTTTTGTTTGCAATATTATTTTATTATTTTAAGAATATTGTTAGTAGAATGCTGACATGGTAAAATTTTGACCATTAAATCATTAAAGAGTGGTTAGGATTTAAGAAAATCTATTAGTAGAGTACCTTAGAAAATCTAGAGGATCTGAATCCCAAAATTGGTGTCTTTAACACTAGTGTACCATTGGAAACAACATACTATAGACACACTCATTTTCACACTTTTTTTTTTTGAGAAACAAACACACACACACACACAAGAGAGAGAGAAAGAGGTTCTAATACAAAAGCACACCATAACTCCACTAAAAAGCCATGGTAACTTTTAAGGGAACTCATTTTCACACTTGATTTCACAATTTGCTAATTTTTGCAAGCTGGTCCGTATAATTATTAGTAGGCAGAAAATATTCTTACACTACGTTGGGCATATTTTAGTAAAATTGTGAAATTGAGCGTAAACTAGATTTATTCCATGAAAAACTGACACAAGACTTTCCTTGAGATCATAGTCAGCCCCTAAAACAACAAGCAAGGAGTTTTGTCTTGTTTTCTTCTAGCATATTTGGATTAGTGACAGTAACACCAAGTTTGGCCATGTCTTATTCCAATCCACTTCACATACTGACAAGACAAGAATCCACTTTAGAGAGTGACTCAGTGACAGGGATGAAATCTAGAAACACAAACCTCTGTATTTTATAAACAAACCTCAATGACGACAAAAATAAATCTCCTATATTACCACCAATGCAGCCATGGATTCTAGTCCTTCAAGTCAAAGAGCTTAATTCCATTTGACTCACTCTTAAATAAAGTGACAGACCCCAAACCCTGTTTTTGCTAGAAACTACTTTGATTGTTTAAGCAGATTGGCTCAACAAGCGTGGGAAATTTTTAAGGGGGTTTTCTGGGTTTTTGATCAATTTCAAAACCCAGCTAGGAATTTGAAGTTGGTGGTGTACTTGATCAGTTCTCAAGGAGGACCTAATTGAGCATTCTCTGGTAATTTCCTATGTTTATGTTTCGTAATTATTTATTATGGTGTGAGAACAATTTTTCTGAGTTTCAATTATGTCCCCACTTCACCTCCTATTCACTCATGAGAGGCAACCTTGTTATAAAGCCTCGTGTGGCTCACTAGTGATTTTTTCGGCATCATCAGTTTGCACTGTCTGTGGGAAAAATTTTTACGACTTGTAAGCCATATTATCGCTTCCCGGACAAAGAGTTGCATGGTACTTACTCGCTCGATGGTGACCACCAACAACGTTCAAGGAGACGAACCACTCCCAACTGCACTCGAGAGACAGGTGCAGACTCTCATTGCAGCCGTGGAACGCCTCACTAAGCAAAACAACGATCTAGAAGAGTAGCTGCTCCAAAAGAATGCAGGGCATGGCACTTAGGAAGAGGACCAAGAAGGTACCTGATAAGGGGAATTTTTAAATGGCAAAATAAAAGAAGTTGTTGATCTCCAAAGACCTGTCAGCTTTATTATACATACTGAAAACTTCACGCAAGATGAAACTGTCTGTCTCTAAGCTGACGACTTCACACATGATGAAGCCGTTAAGTTGACGACTTCATCTTACGACCTGATGGCATCTACACCTGGACGGAATGAAAAGCTGACGACTATAAGCTGAAGGGGGTATGCAAGACCCCGACGGTTCTAATGCTGCTTTACTTGAGCTCCACGTGATAAGGGTAATTTTGTAATTAACCCGTGACGAAACAAAAGGCGATGGACATAACAAGGTTGTTGGCTTCACTCATGAGAGGCAACCTTGTTGTAAAGTCTATAGCTCCACCCCATACCTGGCAACTGCATCTTAAGCATAGTAAGATGAAGATAGTAAGCTGAAGACAGTAAGTTGAAGAGTAAGCTGAAGACTGCAAGCAGAAGAGGAGTTTATTCAGACATAGCCAAAGTCGCCTATGAGTGGACGGTCACTACGTTAAGTCACCTATGGGTAGACGCGTGGCTAAAGTTGCCTACGGGTGAACGGTCACTAGGTTAAGTCGCCTACGGGTGAACGGTCACTACGTTAAGTCACCTATGGGTAGACGCATGACTGAAGTCGACTATGGGTGGATGATCATCATACTAAGTCGCCTACAAGTAGATGACCAAAAAGGTGACGAGGCACCAAAATTTAGATCAGCTGTTGGACATGCCAGTGATGTCAAAGGAGCAAGCTAGTCAGACGAGTAACTTACAAGGTGGTGCTCATGATCCAAGTGATGACAAACGCCAGAAGATCTACTTGATAAAGCATGTAGAGATTAACACAAGTCGGCTGCTTTTGGAGCTTCAAGGACAGCACAACTCCTTTAACTTTGCAAATACAAAGAGTGAACATGGAAACACGTGGCTTCAGTACGTCACGGCTTGGAGAGGAACACCAACAACTGCGAGGTGGAGACGACGGATGCACGAACAAAACTACACACCTATGGTTGTGGAACGAGGGCAATAAGTGCAATTCGTTGGATGCTAAGATGAAGAGCAATGCACGATGACTCGCTCTGGACTTAGTGCCGACTCAAGAAGGTTGTTCGAAGACGAAGCCGCCAATGCTCGGATCTGTTGGACGCCAAGGCAAGAAGATCATAACACCGGTACTCCTCTTACGGTCTTCAGCTTTTGTGTTGTGCAGGTGCTATTTCGAGCATGCAAGAACCGTGTGACTCACTGGTGATCTTTTTGGCATCATCAATTATCAATACACATGCTATTTGTTTTTTGTATAATAGGTGACATTTTATTGAATTCTGGCATGGTTTTCATTCAGGCTTTGTTTAGTTGCAGGGAAAATGTTAAAGCAGAAAAAAAAAACGAGGGGTTGAATTTCAACACTTTTTTTTTTTTAGTGTTATTTTGGAACCTAGAAGCATTTAGCTTTGTACTTTTTTTTTTGGGTTAACTTTGTGTTGAGCTTTTTCTGTAATTTAGAAATTTTCTTGAATTATGTCATGGTTTCATTCAGGCTATGTTTGGTTGTTGGGAAAATGTTGGAGCAGAATAAAAATAAGGTTGCCTGTTACAGTAGCACCATTAATTATTTGTCTTTGTTTTGTTTGGCCTTTTACCTTTTTTTAGGGTAACTTTGTATTGAGCTCTGGTATTTGGTTTTAGAATCAATTGCAGGGTAAAGTTTAGGTACAAAAATTGTCTTTTCTTTTCTGGCATAGTTTTTTTTTTCAGATTTTTAATGTAAATCTGGATACAATTGCAGAAGAAATTTGGATTAAAAATTGGTTTTTTTCATGTTGGTTGTTCTACTTGTTTGAAGTTTCTTGGAGTTTATGTTTCTAATTCACGATCACTTGCCTGATACTGTGATACTGTTGACATAGGGAGGAAAAGTTTCACTGTATTGAAACTGCTTTCGGATATTAGGTGATTAGAAACCTAAATTGGCTCTGTTTAATTCTGTTCTGGAATTTATGGGAAATTTTATTTTTTGACCTTTTTGGCTGTTTTCAGAAAGTAGCATTTAAAACAAATACAGAAAAAAATTGTGAAAATGTTTCTATTAATACTAATGAAGTGGAAAGAGAAAACATAGCTGGAGGTTATTCACCCACGTGATAATTTGTTGAAAGCAAATTTAAAACAATGTGTGTTCTTTAACTTCTTCCTTTGAGTTGGAGAACTAAATCTTTTTCCTGAAAGTATAATTTTAAAATTTAGCTTTGCTTTTTTTGTTTTTTTTAACCTTTGTTGGATTAAGTTTATAATTATTTGAAAAAAAATCAAACAACTTAAAGAGAGATTCAATATCTTTCTTCCTTCTCTCAGCTTTCTCAATTTCTCAATAATCATAGTTTACTGTTATTATTTGTGGCAATTATTATTTCTCCTACATATCTGATCTCATTCTAGCTGTTTTAAAATAATTTTCAGATATCCATTCCCACTGCATAGAGTTTACTCTCAGTTGTTATGGCAGGAGCCAAAGACGGCAGACCTTCTGCATCCCTTGAATCCGGTCCCTGGATGCCACTATCTCCTGGGTTAGGATCACAATCTAGGAGGCCACTATCTGGGGAGGTGTGGCTCTGCAGTTGATAAAACTTCTTGATGAATGTGCTATCCATATAGCTGCCGATAGTATGCAGAGTGCTAATATCTGTCTTGAGCATATTTCCCATTTTGCCTCTGCTGATGGTGATGCAATTCAGCAAATTACGGCATACTTCATTGAGGCATTTGCTAATAAAATGCTTAAAAAGTTACCTGGTCTGCATAAAGCCTTCAATAAGAAAAAAATATCATCAGTTTATGAGGAAATTCATGTTCAAAGATTGTTCTTTAAGCTTTGCCCCTTCTTAAAGGTTGCATATGTGATCACAAATCAGGCAATTATAGAAGCTATGGAGGGGGAGAAGGCAGTTCATATTATTGATCTCTATTCATTTGGGCCTGCCCAGTGGTTTGATCTTCTTCAGAAATCAAGTTCACAACCAGAGGGCCCACCCCATTTGAAAATTACAGCTATTCATGAAAACAAAGAGGTATTAGAGCAAATGGATCTTCAGTTGACGGAAAAAGCAAACAATTTGAACATCCGATTTCAATTCAATCCTATAGTGAGCAAATTAGAGAATCTTGATCTTGAAATTTTGCATGTTAAGACTGGAGAAGCTCTTGCAATGAGCTCTGTGCTTCAGCTACATTCTCTCTTGGCTACTGACGAGGGAATGCTGAGGAACTCACCTGTGGCATCAAAGAACCGGCCAAAAGTTTTACATATAAACCAGCGGCCTTTACGAGAGTTCCTTAAGAAGGATCTGGTAAGTTTGTACATGGACGCACCTGATTACAATCCCACATCATCCCCGCTATCTCTAAGTGTTTCCTCAGAGATGGAGAGCTTTCTAACTTCTAAGCTCTCTTCAGGGCCTCTCACCGAAGTTGATGGTAATAACTGAGCAGGAAGCAAACCATAATGGTTTTACTTTAATGGAGAGAGTCATAAATTCATTCAAATTCTATGCTGCTCTCTTTGATTGTTTGGATTCCACAGTATCAGGAGCACTGATAGATCGACAGAAGATTGAGAAGATGCTTTTTGGAGAGGAAATTAAAAACATCATAGCATGTGAAGGAGTGGAGAGAAAGGAGAGGCATGAGAAGCTTGAGAAATGGATTTTAAGGCTTGAGTAGGCTGGTTTTGGGAGGGTACATTTTAGCTTTCTTGGTATGATAAAGGCAAAAGAGTTATTGCAGAGCTATGATCATCAGTATAATGTCAAAGAAGAGAATGGATGTTTGGTTATCTGCTGGCGAGATAATCCCCTATTTTCGCTTTCAGCTTGGAGGTAAAACTGAGATTATTTTCCATGGGGCCAATGATTTTTTTTTCTTTTCCTTTCTGTTTGTAATTTTTCTTTTTCTTTGTACAAAAGGGGTCTATATGTTTTTCATTTCTGCAAGTGTATACGGAATGGTTTTATAGATTGAGCTTTTTTCTATTTGGCTGAGACAAATAAGTTTATGGATAATGAATAATCTGTCTCTCTAGCATGTGATATACCCCAATAGCCTTATTCTATTATTAGAAAAATTACACTACTATCCAATATTAGAAACACACACTGCTACAAACACGACTGATTTGGAACATGTAATACTGAAGAACTTGGAACTCTCAGAAGTGCAAGACAGACACATTGTATTCAACCACAGCATCTCCAGTTTTTGGAGTAAACGAAACTGTCTTCGCCAAGGCATACCCCCGAGCATATCGGAAAACTCCACTGCCTCCAACGATTGGCATTTCCCTGACCTTATTGAGAAAAGGATTACGCCCAAGAATGCTAAGGGCACTCCCATTATACTTACGTTCCAAGAAAGCGAAATTCATCACCATAAGCAAGGCAGAGTCATGTTGAGAAGCAAATGCATATATTCCCTGAGCTCTTCCCACAAGCTTTGAACTAGCCTCTGGCCCTTCAGTCAATGGATCATCTGTTATAAAAGTAGTGCTAAATGACCTGTTTGCTGGTCCAGCGATTCTAATGGCAGTTGGGTTTGTTCCATCAAGGGTGTCATGGAAATAGAAGTGGAGGCGGGTCAGTTTCTCCATATGTTTTGTTAATATGACCATGGGGGATTGTTCAGAGAATACCCCATCAATGATGGTGAACGAAGTTGAGAAGAGCATGAGATACAAGGAGAAGAAAGTGAGAACAGAAGCCATATTGTAATAGTTAATTTTCCACTATGTTGTTCATTGGTAAAGAAGATCATTTATGGGGTGCTAAAATAAAAAGTGACAATGACATAAGCTTTTTAAATGATTTGTGGCATATGAAATAGCAATATTGCGTTCACCAAAAGTAAAGACAGAAAAGGAAAGCTATTGCTTTCATGATTCTGAGAGTTATCGAAGATTACTCTCAGCCTCCTCTCAACAATAACAATGAAGGAACATGGGTTGCTTAATTGTGGAACTCTATCTTCTAGAAACATGTGACATGATATGTGAAATGAGTAGCTCAGACTCAGACATGTGTTTAAATTTGTTCCCAAGTAATAAAACCCTCCTGGTCAAGTTGATGAGTGGTGACAAAAGCATGACCATGGAGTGACTAACATCTGAAATTAATATATAAAAACCCCCTCATAGTTTTATAAATGACAAGTGACTAACACCTGATATTAATATTTGTATTATTTTTATTTTTAATTTTTTTGGTTATATAACCAACTTAATTAGTATGTTTTATTATTTTATATGGGAATTTAATTTGAAAGTTATTTATTTTGACTCATTTGTGATGGACATTAAATGGTCATATGGAGTTATTTGTTATATAAATCAAAACTTTAAGGGATAGAAATTTGTTCATAAGAATAGGAAGGAGTTCTTGACATTTTCCAAAGCCTCAAGTGAAGTTATTGTAATTTTAATTCACCATTTTTTTGGTTATTTGTTGGCAAAATAATCCCATATTTTCCATTTAAGCTTGGAATTAGTCTAAGAGGTAAAACTAAGATTATTTCTCCATGGGGTCAGTGATTTCTTTCCCTTGTACTTTCTATTTGTTAATTTTATTTTCCCTTTTTGTACAAAAGAATCTTCAGTTTTTCATCTCCAACAAGTGCATATGGAAAGGTTTAAGAATTTCATTCTGTTGTTTATTTATTAGTTGTCTCCTTTAAATATGTAGACTGAGCTTTTGTATATCTCAGGATTTTTAGATTTTGGCTAATTCTATGACAGATTTATTTGTAGTTATTTTGGGTTTTGATTTTGTAATAACTATTGGCAGACTTACGCGATGCGCAAAAAAATTTGATATTTGTTTTTTGTTTTTTTTTTTTTTGAGAATGATATTTGTTTTTTGTTAAATGTAAAAAGAAAATATTAAAAGACACTTATAAGTGTTAGCCCCAAACCCTTCTTAAAATGATGTGATTATTTTCTAACAAACTATTGCTTATACGATATATTTCAATTAAGTTATTATATTTGTTATTTGAAAGGTTTTTAAATTTTGTTAGTTTTTTTTAGGGAAACATAATGCATTTTACTTTTAATTATTATATAAGGTAAGATATTTTGTAAATAATGTATTGTGTGGTTAGAAAGAATTTGTTTCTTGTACACCTTACAAATAATCTCTATAAATCTTGAATGGCTTAAAGAGTAAGTAGATATAAGTAAATTATCAATGAAGTCCTCTCTCTACACAAACCTCCTCACAATGCATTGCCAAAATTAACTGAATGGACAAAAGTGGACCAAAATGAATTAACTTGGAAAGAATGGACTAAACTAGACTGAATGGATCAAAGTAGACCAAACCAGACTAAAATGGGCTGAAATTGAGCTAATGGACCCAAGTGGATCGTAGTGGACAGAAATATACCTAAGTGGACCGAAATATAACAAATAGACCGTAGTGGACTGAATGAACGAAAATGAACCAAAGTGGACTAAATGAAACAAAGTGAACTGAAATGGACTGAAGTGAACCGAAATAGAGATGATGGACCAAAGTGGACTGAAGTGGAACAAATGGATCGAATTTGACTGAATAGACCAAAATAGACCAAAATGATGCTAATGGACCGCAGTGGACCGAAAAGACCGGCCTGAGACAATGTTTTATGGAAGTTTATGGATAATGAAATATACCCCACTGTAGTTACATTAGGTCTTGGTGAGTAATATACTTTCAATTTTTTGAGGACCTATCCAGTCACTCGTTTTAGAATAGAGATACTAGTATATCTGTTGATTGAGACTAGCCTTATTCTATTGTTACTAGGGGAATGACAGTACTTTCCTACAGTAGAAAGACAACTACAGAGTACAGATATGACCGACTTGGAATATAAAAACAAGGTGAAAAACTCAAATAATACTGATTACTGAAGAACTGGCAACCCTCAGAAGTGCAAGACAGACACATTGTACTCAACCACAGCATCTCCGGTTTTTTGATTAAACGAAAATGTCTTTGCCAAAGCGTAGCCCCGAGCATAACGGAAAACTCCAGTGGCTCCAACGATTGGCATTTCCCTGACCTTATCAAGAGTTGGATTACGCCCAAGAATGCTAAGTGCACTCCCATTATACGTACCTTCCAAGAAAGCGAAATTCATCACCATAAGCAGCAAGCCAGAGTCATGTTGAGAGCAATTGCATATATTCCCTGACCTCTTCAGTCTTCCCACAAGCTTTGAACGTGTCTTTGGCCCTTCTGTCAATGGGTCATCAATCATCATAGTAGTGCCAAATGACCTTTTTGATGGTCCAGCGATTCTAATGGCAGTCGGGTTTGTGCCATCAAGGGTGTCGTGGAAATAGTAGCGGAGGCGGGTCAGTTTCTCCATGCGTTTTGTCGATATGGCCATGGGGGATTGTTCTGAGAATACTCCATTGATGGTGGTGAAGCAGGAAGTTGAAAAGAGCATGAGATAGACGGGGAATAAAGTGAGAACACAAGCCATATTGAAATAGTTAATTTCCTACTGTGTTGTTTAGTTGTAAAGGAGGTTATTTATAGGTGGTAAAAACTAGAAAGTGGCTATTGTTGGAAATTGAGTAACTTCGATAGTGTGTCCTATTTCGGCTGAATAACTTGGACCTTATATATATCCAATTTCAGCCTTTTGTTATGTTGCGGCCTTCAGCAGCAATTTTCTTAGGCTTTCAATTACAGCAACATCTGCCAATCAAAATAGGTGAAGTACTTCACCTATTTCCTTCAGACTAACTGACTTGATATTGCTATATATATACATGAAGTTATTTCAAAGAATAGATACAGTTTTGTAGTAAAAGGAGTGGATGACCACTTAAATATTAAGTTCTATATACAATCACTTATAGATTTTTCTATTTTTTCGACTACTTCCTTTATTTTATAACAGCTATGACATACGCTTTCAAATGATTTGTGGCATATGCAGTTGCATTCACCAAAAGTGATGAAAGAAAAGGAAAGCTATTGCTTTCGTGATTCTGGGATTCTTCAAATTTTATCAAAGATGATTCTCAGCCTCCCAACAATAACAATGAAGGGAAATGGGATGCTTAATTGTGAATATCTATCTGAAAACATGTGACATGACATGTGAAATGAGTAGCTCAGAGTGAGCTAGGTGTTTAAATTTGCTTAAGTAAATTAAACTCTTCTTATCAAGCAGGTGACAAAAGCATGACCATGGAGTGCGCTAATAAGATAGTCGTTTTTTAAGTAGCAAATTACACCACTTCCCTAAGGGCTAAGGTTTGAAATTAATATAAAAACCCCGCTCATTTAAAAATGATTAGTGGCTAACAACTGAAATTAATATTTCTATTATTTTAATTTTTAATTTTTTGGTTATATAACCAATCTAATGAGTAAGTTTTATTATTTTGAAGTTATTTTTTATGAGAATTTAATTTGAAAAATATATACTTAGATTCATTTGTGATGGAACTAGGAGCATAAACGGAATTTTCGGTATATTAATTTGGCTGAGAGACTAGAGACAATGTTTTATAGAAGTTGATGGATCATGAATACTCGTCTCTCTAACATGTGATATACCTCATTGTAGTTACATAAGGTAGTCTTGATGAGTAATATACTCTCAATTTTCTGAGGACCTAACCAGTCACTCGTTTTGAAATAGAGAAACAATATTTCTTAATTGAGAATAGGTCTTATTCTATTGTTACTAGGGAAATGACAGTACTTTCCTATAGTAGAAACAATACTAGAGTCTACAGACATGCATGCACGACTGACTTGGAATACAAAAATAACAACTCTCAGACAATATTGATTACTGAAGAACTTGGAACCCCCTCAGAAATGCAAGACAGACACATTGTATTCAACCACAACATTTCCGGTCTTTTGGTTGAACCAAACTGTCTTCGCCAAAGCGTAGCCCCGAGCATATCGGAAAACTCCAGTTCCTCCAACGATTGGCATTTCCCTGACCCTATCAAGAATCGGATTGTGCCCGAGAATGCTAAGCGCACTCCCATTATACATACCTTTCAAGAAAGCGAAATTCATCACCACAAGCAAACCAATGTCATGTTGAGAAGCCAATGCATAGATGCCCTGTGCTCTTCCCACGAGCTTTGAACTTGCCTCTGGCCCTTCTGTCAATGGGTCATCTGCCATCATAGTAGTGCCAAATGACCTTTTTGATGGTCCACCGATTCTAATGGCAGTCGGGTTTGTGCCATCAAGGGTGTCATGGAAATAGAAGTGGAGGCGGGTCAGTTTGTCCATCCGTTTTGTCGATATGTCCATGGGGGATTGTTCTGAGAATACTCCATTGATGGTGGTGAAGCAGGACGTTGAGAAGAGCATGAGATAGAAGGAGAATAAAGTGAGAACAGAAGCCATATTGAAACAGTTTTAATTTCTTATTGTGTTGTTTAGTGGTGGAGGAGAGAATTTATAGGGTAGTAAAAAGTGGCTATTAGATAAGTTTTAAAATGGTTTGTGGCATATGATTCGCAATTGCATTCACCAAAAGTAATGAAGGAAAAGGAAAGTGAATGCTTTCATGATGATTCTCGGAGGCTGCAAGTCTTGTTGATGAAGATGGCTCTCACCATTAACAATGATGGTCAGGCTTTTGTTCCAAGAAATAAAGTTCTCCTGCTCAAGCTGGTAAAACTGCTAAACGTGTGGATCGAAAAGCTCATGACAAAAGCATGACCATGGATTGCCTAAGATAATCACATATTCTACTATTTACTAATCTTGATATACTAGTATTCCAAATCATGTTAGCGAGTTCATCTTCCTGTTAAGAGATGGCCTAACCTAAAACATGGCTTTTTTCTTACCTTCCAATGTTTTGATAAATTTGGGTAGTCTTTTATTTCATAATTTCATTGTTATCTCAGTGTTACATTGTTAACCAGGTTTGATTAACTTCATGGTATTTTTTATTTTTTATTGCACTTTTCAACCTTATCATGAAGTGAGATCTTGGTCCTTCGCACGTGTTAATCACAAAATTTGAACTGGAAAATCATCGCATTAAGCTTCAACCATAGATGATAGGTGCATATTTAATCATTTAAAGGAGAAAAAGGTTGAATTGCATGTGTGTGGTATTTCATTTAAATGGTTGGTACCAAAATGCAGAACCCAAAAAAAAAAAAAAAAAAGGCTTTACAGTGAAAGCAATTTGTTTATTTATTGAAAGTTCGCAAAAGTACAGTTGTACCCAAAAAAAAAAAGTGAGAGTTTAATGAATTGTACATAAATAAATAAGTTAACATACTAAAATGCTAATATCCAAAAGCCAAACTCACAACTTAGGACTAATTTTGGTATTGAATAGTTGAATTTGTAGGGTATGGTGTAAAGAAGAAAAGCAATTGGTATAGCTTTCTCTCAAGTCCCAAATGCACCGGAAAAAACAAAAAATTCCCCTTTTTGTACACTAGTGTGGCCCATTCTTGGAAGTAATGATCAAGCTGAGTTAAATGATCTCCATAGGCAGTAGAATATTCTGATGATCTGATGTAATTGTTCCCAAATTTGGAGTGTTATGAGAGTCTAAATTGGTCCGCCGGTGTATGTGCTTTAATTGGATAATATTGGTTCAACACTGAGATTCTCCATTGTGGTGTCCATACCACTTTTCTTTTTGCCTCAGAGGAAACAAATGATTGAAGATGAGCATGCGATTGAAGATGAGCATGCTTGCTTCATAAACAAGGCTATATAACTTTATTTTTGGCAGCTTTCTTTAATTTTTCTTGTATGTAACTTAAAGTAAGTTGCTACAATTGCATAGTATTCTTGAACGATCCTTGTCTTACAAAAATGAATCTCATAGACACACAAAAGCAACTGTTAATTGCATACAAGTACAACTATGCACATGGAATTTTTTTTTTTTGGGAACATATATGGGACTGGTTGTTCTAGGAAAAGAAGAGAAGATGCCCCAAATTGCTTGACAAATAGACACAACTGATTTAATTGGCCAATTTTGGACTAAATTTAACCCACGTATAGCTCAGCCTGAAAAATTGTGCAAGCATAGACCAAGGCCACAGGCCCGAGCCCAGAACATTGGGACTAATACAAAAAGTATGTAGACGTACCAAAATTCAGATTAAATTTTACAATTGTATGACGTGGCATATTGTTAATTGTGAGTAATAAAAGTAATGTCAATATTAGACAATATGAGAATCAATAATAACCTACCAATTTAATATGTTTAAAATTTGTTATATATGTAACATTACTCTTGTGATTATTGAATCATATAACTTTAGCACCTTCTAAAGACAAAGTGAAATTTTAGGTATACTATTTCTGTGTCTTTAGACTTTTTATTGTTTTACACCATATAAGTTAATTTTTTTGATCTCTTCTAAATCGAATTACTTATAAAAATTTGTAAGTACACAACCATATTATTGTGCCCTTTTTGTTAACATTTGTTAGAATCTTGACACTAACTCACTCATAAAGACAACATCGTTTTAGATAAGGAAAAAAAATGTAATTTTTTGTAAGATTAACGGTAAAAATGTGTCTGACCACAAGAAAAGGAATAAACTGACATCATTTTAATTGGCGAGATCTAAAATTGCAAGTTTTAAAAATCAAGAGACCAATTTAAAGGTGATTAAAAGTATATTTTAGCCACACACAAAAAAAAAATTATGTATCTTGGTCCACTACCCCAATAAATTGCATTATGAGTTCTTCTAGAATCATAACTTTTGTGCTACAACTCTGATGCGATAAATTGTGACTGGCTTCCTATCACTTTCATATGAACTCATCACTTTTTCTCCAACACTCACAATTAATTGTGGTAAAAGTTGTGACACAAATATTCTAGATTTTCTCTATTGACTTTTTTCAACTCAAATATGTTGCATGACAATAAGATAATAATTTGAACCAAAAAAAAAAGACAATAAGATAATCTAACTGATGATTCTAGTTCAATGTTTTCATGCGTGAATATAGTAGTTTGGTGGGCTTTTCCTAAGGGTGCTTAAGCTTTATAGGAAGTATAGAGTTACCTACGTACTCGTTACTCATCCAAGGGTACCATGCTTTTCTGAAGAGCTTGGGCTTGGGCTTCATAGCCGGTCTTTGAGAAACAAGTAAGGTCAGTTCATAAAATAGGTGCAAATTTTTAAAAGCTTAATCCCAACTGGGCCCTACGAATCTGAATAGTTAAACTTGGGTTGGACCTTTAGAGAACAAAGTATTAAGCGGCCCAAACACTAGTTGAGGCTTTGGTCAGCCTTTTGTCTGATTAAACATGCTCTTGTAACAATTTTCTAGGCCAGTGCTTTACCTCTTCGTGGATCCACCCAGTACGAACAGTAATTAGTCTCTAGTTGAAAACTTTGAGGAAACACTGTGAGAAACCAAAAAAAAAAAAGGTTGTCCATGCCCATTTTTGAAAGGGAGTCAATATTAAGAGAGTATTTTGTGTATCGATTGCATACAATATCCATCTCACATGACATTCACTATATGAGAGAGGTATTGTATGCAACCGTTTCATGAATATAAATCCAGTAAGTAAATTTTAAATTTTTGCTAAATGAGAAGGAAGATAGCATAAGGTGTAATATCATATCAACCTTAAAATTAAAATTAGTATTTGACACACACACACACACACACACACACACACATATATATATATATATAAGATGATAATGAGCATGCATAAACTCATACTCATTCTCACTCCCTAATCACATGAGATTATGGTGAGCATGAGGCTTTTTTTTTTTTTTTTTTGGTGGGAAAAGTATGAAAGCTAAAGCTTTGAGTAAGAATTAAGGGCAAATATCATTTGGCATCACATGCTTGTTATTGACTAGAAAAATGCTGGCTTTTTTTTTTTTTGGACTGAAACTGTAAGATATTTACGTATATTGAGTCAACATAAGTTTATTAATTTACTATTAAATTAATTAGATTAAAATAATTTGTGTTTATCCACTTTATTGTTCGACTAGACCTATGAAGAGAAGACTGCTCAAGCATGATCGATACAAATGAATTTGTTCATGGAAGAGATTACTCAGTAATTAGAAGAGACATTTGGTTGGGAATTTAAATGTGGTAGACAAGGCATATATATAGAATTTCACTAAGTTTCATTGCAACAATATATCTGAGGCAACAATTGCGCCTAATACAATAGATATCTGTATTCATGAAAACAAGTATATAAATAAAAACATAACCAAGAAAGCACAAGGAAATATCAACGTATATGCCAATGACCTCTAGCTTATCTGGCACCTCCTTCTCTTATAAGTATTAGAAGAGTGAGAATGCGAATTTAAGATCCATTGGTACATGTAACTCGCCAAAAGAAAAACAATAAAAACTACTGCTGCTATTGATCGAATGTGGCTATGCCATGCTAAGCCCGCACATAAGCATTGTACTCAACAATGGCATCTCCTGTGCTAGGATCAGCTGAAATTGTATGTGCCAATGCATAGCCACGAGCAAACCTGAAAAGCCCATTACCTCCAACAATAGGCATTTCTCTCTGATCATGAAGCACTGCATTCCTCCCAAGAATGCTAATGCTACTACCATTATACTTACCTTCCAAAAATACAAAGTTCATAACCATAAGCAATGCCAAATCATTTTGAGCAGCCATGGCATAGAGGCCTTGAGCTTTTCCAACAAGTTTTGATGTGGGTTTTGGCCCTTCGGTTAGTGGATCATCAGCCATCATTGTGTTGCCAAAGTTCCCAATAAAACTCTCTGGTGGCCCTGCAATTCTCACAACACTTGGGTTTTTGCCACCTACAATGTCATGGAAGTAGAAGTGGAGGTGGGTCATCTTGTCATCTCGCTTTATTGCTATGTCCTCTACGACTTCCTCAATAAAAACTCCATTGACTGTATTGAAAAAGATAGAGAAGTGGGTGAAGTAAAGGGTGAAGACAGTGAAAGAGAGGAAACAAGCCATTTTCGGAATTGTCACTAGCTCTGTTCTGTCTTTTTTTAGTAGGAACACATTACACATGAATCATTTTATAGACTAGGCAAAGGACAAAGTTGATTTTCTTACCATTATTTAAGTTACATGAACTTTTAAAAAGGAATAGCCTGCAGGTTGATGCATCTTGAAGAAACCATTCCTTTTGTTGGCTTTTTTATGGCTTTTAAGATTTCGGGGAAAGTTGTTGTAATTTTGAAGAAAGAATGATTATGCTTCCACTCATCACAAGAAATCCATTAATTACACGCAAAATGAGTCTGTACCATTTTTAGAAAACCAACATGTTTCTTCCCCTTCCCCCTTTTAATTCTTTGGCCTCATCCTAACCCTAAGAAAACAACGAAAGAAGTAAGAATTAAATCTCAACCCTAATGCCGTACCAACAAAAAGAAATTCCATTCAATCTAAGGATCCATTTGGCTGGAGGGGTGGAAAAGTAGAATGATAGAAAATGATAGGAGGATAGAAAAGATTTTAATTTCTTTCTTTTTTGTTTGGTTGGGAGTGAAAAAGTGGAGAGATGAAAAAAGTTAACTTGTATAAGTTTACTCATATACCATTGTTAAAAAATGATGTCTAGCCCAATTAAAAAAAAAAAAAAAAGGCAATATCCTAGGAAAGTATTAAAAAAATGAGCTAAAAGAATAGAAGAGGCAAACGCCTATTAGAGCAAAAGGCTAAAAAAATAAAATAAAATAAAAACATTTTGAAGCCCATGTGTAACTTGCACATGGGCATTTTTGTCATTTACCCATCAGATAACCTACCAAGTTTTTTCCCCATATTGGGGAGAAATCGTTTTGGTGGGTCCGGGGAAAAAACACTCGGGCCCCACCCATCATTTTCCCCACCTCCTCCCAACCAAACAACCTCCAAAAAATTTTCCCTCTTCATTTTCTCTAATTTTTTTTTTCCATCTTTCCTAAAATTCACTATACCAAACACACCCTAAAGCCTTCATTGCTTCGACATAAAACATTTTCCTAATAATGTTTAAAAAAAAAAAAAACTTTTTTGACATTTAGGGTGTCTAACAACACCTAGGATCTGTTTGAAATCCGCTTATTTTGCTAAAATTGAAAACTTTTTTCTAAAAATACTGTAGATAAAAGTAAAAGTTAGTTGAAGTAGTATAGTGAGACCCATAAATAGTACCAAAAAGAGCAATAAGACTCATGAATAGTAACAAAAATAAGTAGAATAGTAAAATAAGTTGGCAAAATTAATTATGTCAAACGGACATTTAATCAAACTAAAATACTTTTCAATGATTAGTGTGGACACCCCAAAAAAGGGAAAAGAAAAGCTAGTTTAGGGTTTTTTCCCTATTTCTTTTGGTTTATCGCACATTGGGTCCTTAGCGACATGGCTCTTTGTGTGATTGTATTTCTAGGGTGAGGTGTGTGCGTGTGAGTCCCTTTTTCTTACTTTTATTTTAGCAGTTGTCACTAACCATTGGTATTGTATTAGGTTTGACTGGTCACCTATTCGTCTAATCCATTTTAAGTTACCTAATTAACTAAACCGATTTTAAGCGTTTATTAATTAAGGTAAACAAAAAGTCTCAAACCAAAGATCTTAGACTCAAAAGTTTGGTTATGTGTGGGGAATATGTTAAGTACCCCACAACGCTTATCCAAGGATAATACCTTATTTCAATTTAATTCAAACTTTATCTTTTTAGTGAAGAAAATAGATACTTGGCATTTTGATTTTTGAAAAAGTTTGTGCAAACAATATAACCTTGACCTCTTTAACTGTCAAGAAGAAAGAGGGTGTGAAGAGCAAAACTGAATTGAAGAAGTCAAAGGTGAAGAAGAATAAGGCTTTGCAGAAAGTCCAAAACGACAAAGTTGGAAATAAGAGGAAGATTGCATTTTGGTTGAAAGAAATAAAAAAGCTACTTGCAGTCTTAAGCAGAGCATGTGATCCTCGCGTGTTAGGAATTATAGTTAGTTAGGATAAGAGTGACAAATGTCTTAATGTTATTGGAGGAGTGATATTAGGATAGTTAGTTATAGTTAGTTTCTTCCTTTTTTCTTCCCTTTTTTCTATACAACTTAACAGTTCAATTTCAGCCCTATTAATTTTAAAGAAAAAATTTCCTAAAAAATTAAAAATTATACAAATACCAGTCGAACAAAGAGAGAGTGTGTGTGATTTTTCCCTTTTTGATCCACTTATGACACTGCCGTCGATTATGCTTCATCAGTGAGACTGTGTGCCCAATCTCTTATCTGCTAAGTTGCTTTGACTCTAGTTTTTATCTTTGTTTTGGCTGAGTTGCTCTCTCTCTCTCTCTCTCTCTCTCTCTCTCTCTCTCTCTCTCTCTCTCTCTCTCTCTCTCTCTCTCTCTCTCTCTAAAGTGGTGTATAATGTGTTTTGGGAGTTGCTCAGTTGCGGCTGAACAATTAATATTAATTCAATTGAGATGTTTTATCTTTTTGTTTAGTGGAATGGTTACTGTTATGTTTAGTAATTAGTAGATAGTAAGATTAAAAATGCCTTACCCAAGCGAGTCATGAGACACACTACACATTGTTCAATGGTTGATGCACATAGACACAATTACTTAAGTTCCTAATGAGATTTTTTATGTATAAGAAAGTGGTGTTTGATACTTTGCTCAAACTATTCCAAATTATAAATTTATGGTTAACCGTTGTCATACTTGGTTTGAAATAATTATTTTAGTTATGATGATTTTTGAGATTTAAAATAATGCTATATTCCTTTTTGATATATAATTGTTTCATAATGTATTAAAAAATAGTTATTCGTGTCTTTCCATTTGTTATACTAAATGGATGCTAGTTTAAATTTTTAATAAAAAAAATTTTGTTTATCGCCCCCCCTCGATAGAACTCCTGGCTCCGTCCCTAAACTACTACATATAAGTAAAGCACAAAAAATAAAGAGAGGGAGTTGGAAGGATAGCACCTTGTTGTCATCCACAATTTTCTCATTTTTACCATGCAAAAAAGATGACAACAAAAATATGTTAGTGCCAAAGCAAAGAAAGGGGCTATGTAAGCTTGATGGGTGCCTATGAGTTCAATGGAGATTGAACCATAGGCACAAATTCTCAACAATGCTATTCCAAGGAAAAGTTTTAAATTAAAATGCATGCACAAGTTTTGAAATGTTATTTCTATTTTATTTTTGAAAGGGAAGTTTGGAAAAGGTGTTTTTTTTTTTTTTTTTAAAGAAAAATCTTATTTTTGAAAAGAAGAATTTTTAAAACTACGCATTTTTTTTTTTTTTAAGATTTCTTTTGAACGGGCAAAGTTTGCAAAAGGGAAATAAGTTTTCATCTTTTAGAAAAATATTTTTCTAGTTATTTAAAAAAGAAAAAGACTTCAAATCATAGAGAAAATTCCAATAAGAAAATTACTGTGTTCATCTCACTCCTATTTTGCTAAATGGTAACCGCATTTGTGTAGGACACAGCTAGGACACGTGGTGTGGCTTGGACGCGGTTGCACTTTTTAAAGCCTGAAATTTTGAATTATAAACTTCAAATCAAATCTGCTACAGTGCTGCCAAATGATTTGAGGGAAAAAAAAAACAGACGAAAAAGAATAATAGAACAAATATTTAGAGCTGTGGTGAAGGAAGCTCAAGTTTTTGTTGCATTTGAAACTTTCTTTTTCAATTTTGCACTTAACTTCTGGGTCTTTGAAACTTTCAAAGAAAATAGGAGTGATGAGATATTATTATAAGTCGTAAAACTGGTGAGATTTTGAAATAAAGTAGAATAGGAGTGGAGATGTCATTTGCACGTGGCTGGTGGTGAAGTGTGGTTTAGAAAAGAGAGCTTCAAGGAAGCTTCCTAGTCCCAACAATGTTTGTTTAGTTACAAAATTTACCCTAACTTGATTTTTAAAACACTATATTATTTTCATTAAATGATATTACATTCATTAATTTATATCAATTGATTTAAGATAGCAATGAGTAATAACATTTTTTTATTAATTACTAACAGTAAATAAATAAATATAATTTAAATATATATAAAATATATAAATAAATATATATTTAATAATTAATTAATAAATGTATCATGCCGCACTCGTGTTTCACTTTTTAAATAATTGTCGTGTCGCTGCATTGGACCCGCACCGTATCCGTGGAGGTGCTTCCTAGTTAAAAATACTACCCGAAGTGTCTTCCATTTTGATTTCCCATCCATATGGAAGCAGCCAAAAACCCAAAAAAAATTTAAAAAATAAAATAAAAAAACAAAGAAGTAAAAAGAAAAGAGTTTCCACTACTATCCAGCACAAGAAAAGTAGAGTGGAGGTAGCATCGCCAAGCTTGGAAGGCTGGAAATAGTAGCTCACTGCTCACGTTTTTAGTTTTAGTTTTTTTTTTTTTTTTTTTAATGAATTATAGCTCCTCATTTAACGAACTGGTAAACAAAGTCCTAATCAGACTAAAATTATATCAAAGCTCAAGTGTAATTTACCCTAAATTAAGCTAAAGCTAGATGTTAACTCCTAAATTAAGATAAAGCCAGAAATTAACACATAAAGTAGAGTATAATTAACTCTTAACCTATATTGATAATAGAGGGATAAACACTACAAGTAACACAAGCTTCGCCGTGGTAATCAATGTTGGCGATGGTACCACAGGTCCAACATCTCAAATCTCCAATGTTCATGGGCAATATAGCTCAGACTTGTGGTTCGATCTATCTAACCTTGAATAAAAAGGAAGCTCAGACTTGTAAGCCCCCTTTTCACTTAGGTAGATAGATTGAACCACAAAATTCACAAAAAGATGGATTTCTCTTCATAAAATTACTGTGCACATGGTTATTGTGTAAGGACATTGAAACAACTATTTTCTAATTTCTTTTGCAGGGATGGCAGTAGTTTGTGAAACGCACACGACTGTGCTGACCAAACCTCTTCATCTTTTTCCTACCCCGTTTTTCCATGGTGGTTCGATGAGTGGTGATGGTTTTAGATTCAGTCCAACCTCAGCCTCTCTCAAGGTTTAGTACTGTTTGTGTGTTTGTGTTTGGTTCAGTGGCAGCTTCAAGATTCTTTTTAGGGGGGTCAATAGTATTGGAGCTAAAAATTCGTTGTGGGGAGTAAAAAATAAAATGATTATTTTTTATTTTTATTTTTTTTGTATATACAACTTTTATACTATACACAGTAATCCAAAATAGTATTCTAAATACAATTTAGTATACAATACTGTAAGGACAAAAAATGAACTCAGGCCCACAGGAACAATGGACAATGGACAATGGCCCACTAAGCTCAAAACTATGTATTTGTAAGAGAGTGGATTGAGCCAGGGAACGACTCTGCAAGAAAAGTGGACCACAATTGACAATACTCAAGACGGTAGGATTAAAGACACATATTAATGGAAATAACGCTCCTCAATCAAGTCCGAGGATGTGATGTTTTTATATTCAACTCAAGTTTATATGAATACACTATCTTCTCCTTTTTGTTTTTCCTTTCTTAGATCACATGCCCATTTTCCATGGAGATCACTTTCTTATATAGTCCTTCACCCCTTCATCCTAGCCTTCCACCTATTAATTTAGTAGAAAATCCCTTGGATGCTTGTCCCATCAAGACCTCCAGGAAACTTTGTTGGTAGCTGTGAGCTGAGCTGCCACTGTTCAGGTGTCATTTCTCCATAAATGCGGCCAGTTCATTAGATGCAATGCATTTAATGTGGTGGTGGTAGCTTTCTTCCCAGATATTTCGTCTTTCATGGTTGACTGAGTTTTTTGCTACTTTCCCTACAGCTCTCCCGAGGAGACCCAGATCCTCGAAAACTAGAGTTGACCCATCATTCTTTTCCTTTGTCCTCGGCCCATCGACCTAGGCCCAGCAATCCCATTGACCATCCTCGGGCATCTTATCGTCCTCAGGCATGGCCCATAGCCCAACATGCTTGCTCGGACTTCCTATCCCCACAAATAGAATTATATTGGACAATAGCCTAAAATAATTATTAATAGTTTAAAGATTGGTAAAACAACAACCATTGAATGCATAAATAAATATAATTAAATAACTAATCATAAATATTTGTCAAATTAATAACAATTTATTATATCTATGTGTTATATCAATTAAACCAAAATATATGATAAAGAAGAATAGTAGCACACCTAGGAGTAGGACTAAGAGTAAACGTGAAACTAAGAAAAAAATAGTAACTAATATAAATTTTTTCTTTTGAAGTGCGTGACTTTTTAACCATATGTGTGGTCGTTTTCTTGGAACTGGAGAGAGCATTAAAAAAAAAAAATTGGACTTGGAAATCTGTAGAGCACTTATCAAACTACTTGATTAAATAGAAAGAAAATATAGAATGGAGAAAGAGAGATTGAGATAATGAAGAAAGAATCACAGATGTAGATACAGATCGGTTGGTTGTACAGGTGGTATAATTTTTTGCTTTTTTAGTGCTAAAAGTGGTGAATTTTTTGTTGATGAAGAGGGGGGAAAAAAATTCATTCCACCGTCAAATGCAAACTAAGCCAGAGTTCAGAGAGAAAATTTATTTATTTATTTATTTTTAACAAATGAGCAATTTTAAGAGTAGAACTATTGACACAACATTTTCACAAAAAAATCTAGGTGATAAATTGTTAAAGATATGTAAAAAAATGATGTCAATTATGGGTCTAGATAAAAACCAATTACAACTTGCCACTTAATCTTGATTGAAAAATTATTATGAAAATAATATTGTGAATGTAGCACTAAGATAATCATATTCAAGCTTATTTCAGCTGTGTTTAAACAAAATTTAGAATTAAGGGAGTCAAAAAAAAAAATTAAAAATATAATTTTTGTTTTTCAGCCGAGTCAAGGGGCTCATTTGAACACTTGGGCGGGCTATATGGCCGCACTTCGGCTGATTGTGTTTGTGAGGGAATTAGGGTTTACTTATTTATGGGCTGGGCTGGTCTGTTCTGGTACTAATTTTTTTGCTGATTTTCTGAAGCAGCTTGGGCTTGGGCCTCATAATCGGTCTTTGTCTGTTGAGAAACAGTAAGGTGGGTTTAAAAAAATTAAATAGTTGCATTTTTAAAAAGGCATCTTCCCAATTGGCCCTTCGAATCTGAAGAGTTAAACTTGGGCTAGACCTTTGAGTACTAAGTATTAAACGGCCCAAGCACTAGTTGACGCTTTAGTCTGCGTTTTGTCTGATTTAACATGCTCGTGTACCAAAGCCCTGTAGTTGAGTCCACGGGCGGAGCGACATTTCTCCCCCCAAAATTTTTATTTTCTCCTATAGTTATTCTAGTAATAGAATATAGTTGTGGGTTATAATTAACTCAATTAATAAAGTCTTTAATAGTTAAATAAAAAATTTGAGATTTAATCTTCGCTTACACCAAAAACTAATTGAAACTTTCTTCCCCTCTGTATCGAGGGTGGTTTCCCAAAAAAAATTGAAGCTTTCTAAAAAGAGTTATTATCAGGAGCAGTTAAAACTCTCTTTTAAAAAAAAAAAAAATAGTAATATAGCCCCCCAAAAAATTAGAACCGGCCCCCCAATTGTTTCTAAGATTTCTAGTTAATCCAATGGATTTCTAGTTAGCCTCCTTAATTGTCCAAAACTTTATTACCGGTCTCTCCCAATTATTCCAAAGACTTATAGTTAGTCAAAAGTAATAGTTGGTCTTCTCAATTGTCCAAAAAATTTATAATCAATTTAATGGATAATAACTATCTCTCAGCACTGACAACTCATTTCCCAACATAATTTCAATTTTTTTTTTCTCATCTTTCTTAAGTCAAGAAAGAAGCTTTCAGTGTTGTCACTTGTAGCTGCTGCCAATGCCAGCTTATTGCCCCATTTTCTTTCTTCTCAACACAACCAAAAAGTGAATATGCAATGGTGCATTTTCTTCTCTCTCTTTTATCAATCATCATCATTCTTTACCAATATTATTATTTTGTTTAATTTTATGTTCTAGCCTTCAAGAAAGCACGTGTGGATATGCCTTATGATTTTTTTTTCCTTCTGCACTGTATAGGTGCTTAGATTTATTCTTTGTGTTATATATATATATATATATATACGGGTATTTATTTTTTTATTTATAATATAATTTTTTTAGATTTTTAATAAGTTTTATGCATATTCTTTGTTAATTAAGATTTTGATGTTCATTTTTTTTTTTTATTGCTATATGATAATATATTGAATTGCTATCTTTATTCCTTGGAAGATTGTTGGCCATAATTTTGATGCGTAATATTTTTGTATTTATCTATAATGAACTATATAATTTTTTTATGTTCATTAATATTTAAGAATACGATAATATATCAGAGTTGATAATTTTATATTCAATCTCAACTATGGGGAAAGCCAAACTTGAAGGCTAAAGCTTTCTAGTACCTCCAATAATTGGCATTTCTCTCACTACTTCTAACGCAAGGTTCCCCTCCCAACAATGCTAATGCTACTCCCATTTTTGGCAGCCATGCCATAAATCCCTTGGGCTCATCCAACAAGCTTATTTGTGAGCTTGGGCCCTTGGTGTTCTTAGAGGCACTATTTGGTAATCTAGCAATTCTCACACTCACAGCAGTTGGGCTTTTGCCAGTAAGGGTGTCATGCAAATAGAAGTGGAGGTGGCTCCTCTTCTGCACAAGGGGCATGTGGAATTCTTTAAACAAAACACCATAAATACTGCTGAAAAAGGTTGAGAAGATTAGAAAATGGAGGGTGAATAGAGCATGATTAATGAGAAATTAAAGAAGACATTTTGGGATAGCCTATTAAATTTGTACTTCGGTTCCACTATATAGAGTGTGTTAGTTGATAATGGATCTAACAATTTGACTATGGAAAGATTAGAAGCAGGAAAATTTATATAAGATATATTATTTACATTTCTTCATTTAAACGTAAATGTTTTTGGTTGGTCACTTATGGCTTGTGATGAAGCAGTAAATGTGTAGAAGATGGAAACACCAACAAAAACTTGTATTTAAAAAAAAAAAATACTAAGTTTAGCTACAAAATTAGTTGTAATCTTAGGCTACAACCTTATTACATATTTTTTTATATTGGAGGTGAATTTTGACAAATCCACCGTTGGATTACATCTTTTTATATTCTTCATGCTTGCAAAATTTCTAGAAAATTAAAAATCAATAAATATATCAACAATAAATTGTTTAAATTGTAAGTTTTTGTAGTTTAAATTGTGCATAAAATATAAGTTTATAAATCATATAGTAAATAATATCCGATTGACACAAAATTTGATATGTATATTAAGAGAATAAAAAAATGCAATTCAACGGTTAAATTTTCAAATTTTGTAACTAAACTTTGTCCCCAAAAAAAAAAAAAGAGAGAGTCTCTAGCCTAGGGCATATGCGTGCAAAGATGGCAAAGAACTCAACAAATTTCTAACAAAAATTTTGCTAGAAACTCATAAACTACTCTTTTTTGTTGTTGTTATATTTTCATTTAAATATTCTTCTTCTATTCCTTCTTTTTTTCTTTTTCTTTTTTTCTTTTTTTACTGTAGAAAGATTGAGCCGTTGGTGAAGGAAATAACAAATTGAAGAGAAATTATTTAGCAAAGCTGTTGTATTCCAACAATTGGAAATGCTCATTGCAAATGCTCGTTTGTTTAGCTCATTGCAAATGCTCTTAGGTCTACTTCTATATTGTAAAACTACCATATTTTCATCAACCTTTTACGGCATCAAAAAACCACATGTTATCGTTGTCGTGTCTACTATACCAGGTATAAGGGCATAATAGATTAGTATTATATACTTTCCATTTCATAAGATTAAGGGAGAAGATACAATTTCGTAAGATTAATGGTTTCCTTTTCTAATACCCATAGCTATTAGTATTAGCACTGTGAATGTGTCATGTAGCACATATGGCACATGTACGTGTGATCAAGTTTGAATGATTTTTTTATTATTTATTATTATTAAAATAATATGAGGTACAGTGGATCATAACTTGTGGAAGTTATTTTTTGATACATAAATAGTTGGTTTTTAAAAGATAATTGATTTCTTAAAGGTTATAAATTACTCTAAAAAGTCATGAATTTAAGATTAGGTGTAAACCATGCCAAAATAATTGTGTTCATGAATCATGTCAAGAGGTAACTTGCCATTTAGCATTGTGATTTTTTTTTTCAAATTAATAATGATACCATGTAGACATGTTTCTACATGATTCAACTACAAATATATCCTATTATTGGAGAATACTTGACTTTTCAGCTAACATGGCTACACTTTTTCATTGTTTTTTGTAGATCTAACAACTTTCATTAGTGAGAGCTACAGACAGAAGTTGATTCCAGGTGTCTGGAAGCCCTGCAACACACCAATGGGTGCAATCCATGCCCTTGAATGCATTATAAGAGCTAGGATGTGCATCTTTTCTTAGTTGCGAGAGAGTGGTTATGTCAAACAACTGAACAGGTTTCTCTATTGTACTTAAGACATCCCTCACTACATATTCTGCTGTTGGCAAACCACTTGGGTAAGTTGACCCGTTTATGGGTGTTGTCTCCTTTGCACAGTTTGTCACTCCTGGCTCATTCCAATCAGTGCCACTAATTTTTACACAAGAAACAAACAGTCATCAAACTATGATTTGCTAATGCAATGTCAGTTTTCAAAATTGGATTAATCATAAAGTTTGGTGTAGGTCCAATTTTGATCCTTCAAATATAAAATATTTTTATTTAGTCCTTAAAATTTTGAAAATAGAACAATCTTTTTTTTTTGAGGAACGAAAATAGAACAATCTGGTCGCTCTGTTTATTTTTCTATTTATGTGGCTAACGGTATACAGAAGCACCCCATTTTTGAGGGACCAAATCAAGAAATCCAAGAGACCAAAATTGAACAAACAATATATTTCAAGAACCAATATCAAACTGATCCTATAAACAAAGTGATGAAATTGTTCCCGTTTTGAAATTTTAGGAACCAAATCACAACTTTTAGATTAAAGGACCAAAATAGAACTTACCTAAACTTTCAGGCCAATTTTTTTTTTTTTTTAATTGGATGTGGATTTTGACAAATCCACTAGATTTCATTTTCACATTATATTCTCTATTTGCAAAATTTCATGAAGATCAAAGATTAAAAACTATGTCATCAATCAAATGTTTAAATTTTAAGTTTTTGTAGTCTTAAATATACATAACAAATAAGTTTATGATTGAATAGTAAATAATATATAATTTGAACGAAATTTGACATACATGTTAAGAACATAAAAAACATGCAATTAAATAATTAAATTTTCAATATATGTAACTGCATTAACTTATTAGTAAGAGTTTGTAGCAATTGTCTACAAACTAGTTTATAACCAAACTTTGTCCTTTAGAGAAAGGGAAGTAACTTACTTGTAATGTTGTGGACTAATTCCTTGAAAAAAGACTTTAGTTTTTCCTGGATCCACATCTGTATCAACCCACCTGCGCCAAGTTGTCAAAGCCTTGCGAAAAGCATCCATACGATCCATGTCCTTGAGAACCTTGCCACCATCTTCAATATAATCCCATCTACGATCAATAATAAGGCAATCACAAGCATATTTTAAACTCACATTCTGCTTCTTGTTTTTCTCATAAAATTGATACAAAAATGCATGATTTTATAAAGCTCATACGGTTGTGCAGGTCCACTACGGTACCACCAAAGCCAAGTGTTGAAAACCAGAACATCCATATCTTTCCATATGTTGCCATTTTTCAGAGAATCGAGCTTTAACACTCGACCAATTTGTTCTTCTTCGATGTCCACTAAGTAGTGAGTTAAAAATAGTAGAATTGAAACTCCATAGTCCTGTACAGTTCAGTCCAATTCTTAGGCATTGAATTGCTCAAAATCAATGGAAAACTTTCAATTTATTATATACACTAATGCATTCAAGTGCCTAACTTAAAATTTCTAATCATTTCTTACTACTTATGGATTGGAAATCAATAACAGGTTTTTGTATATTTGATTGAAACATTACTAGTCATGGACGGAGACTTGGAGTTAGGGGGTGCAAAAGTATTAAAAAAATTTTTTTTTTGAAACTCCAAATAAACATTTATTTAATAAACCATCAACAAAAAAAAATACACGAAATTATTGTTTTTAAGATATTACAATGCAATCATTATGCACAATAAACAAGTACTATGCACACAAGCACTCAACAATTAACTAATAATTTTTAAAGTTGCAAATAATCTCTTTAATTATTTACCAAAAAAACATCTCTTTAATTTTTTAAAAGATACTAAACTAATATACAATTACAAAAACACTAATAGACAAAAGAAAAGCACTACATATTGGTGTTGACACGTTGAATTGTTGGACTGTTGGGCATTAGGATTAGGTGTTGACATGTTGAAGTTGAAATGCTGGGCATTAGGTGAATAGTCGTTGACATGTTGAATTGTTGGGCATTAGATGTTGCATGTTTAGGAGCTGTTTGGATTTGCTGTTTCCATAACTCATAACTCTGTTTCCATCACTCATAACTCAAAATATGTGGGTCTCACGAAAAAAAAACTTTGTTTGGATTTGTTTCTAATTTTTGTTTTCATCACTCAATTTTTTGATTTTTGAGTGATGAGTTATAAAAACTGAAAACACATTTTGATTATCAAAAGAGTGGATTGGAGTCACTGGAAAGCTTTTCTATTCATAAAAAAAAAAAAAATTATATATATATATATATATATATGTGTGTGTGTGTATAAATTTTGTTATTAAAGAGAGAAAGAGAAAGATAAGACAGAGACTTAGAAGTTTATCTCTCTTTCACTCCTTCTTTTTCACTCTTTCTCTCTAGTGTCTTCTAGGCCTTGTTTGGTAACGGAGTTTAAACAACGAAAACTTTTGTTTAAACACTATAACACGTATTTCCACACACTTTTTCACTCACACGTATTTTCACAAAACTTAAACAACGTTACTAAAAATCTTTTACCAAATGGGACCCTAGTCTCTTGACTCTCTTCTATCTCTCATCTATGCCTCTCTTTAAATTTTCTTCGCAAATCACAATCTAAGTTAATCAAACAAGCATTAGAGATTCAGATATGAGAGGGATACAATATTCTCATCTAAAAAAATTACCAAGTTTGGGCGGTGCTGCGGTGGACTGGTGGTGGTCGGTGGCATCAGGCGTGGTGTGCTAGTTAACCTCTACTTCTGCTATTCTACTTGTCTTCTGTGTTCTACCTTATGTTAAATTTTATTTTCTTTAATTTTTTTTTGAGTGCCTTAGAAATCCCCTTCTTTTTCCCTTTTATATGTGTGTCTTGCTGTTGGGTGTTCTTCTACTCCTAGTTAGAATCAGCTTTGATTTTTATTTTTTCACTTGTGTATTTTGGGGTGTTGTTGGGCTATTATTTTTTTTTTATAACTTTTAAAAATATCAATAATACTGTTGAGAGGGGCAAAGTGCAATTTTATTGAAACAAACTGTGAAAAATAATATACTACATATATACTAAAATAAAAAATAAATAAAAAATCTGGGGGGTCCATTGCCCCCTCCCCCACATCCAACAATAGCTCCGTCCCTGTTACTAGTCAATCTCTTTGAAAAAGTGAGGGGTAAAACAACCTACCAATCATGCCTCTCACTTTCAGATTTCGTAGAAGTAGGAGTTTTTTTCTATTGATTACAACCTTTTTATTGAAACATTATTAGCATGCTAGTTGTAACATTTTTACCATGCTAGTCTTAACCTTGGGTGATACCAACAATCAAATAATATATGAAACCTAATTATTAACTTCATGAGAATAAGAAAAGCTAATGAAAATTACTTGTTCTAGCTAGTTCATTTACCTCGAATGTTGTATTAGAATACAGGGGATTGCTCTCCTCTATGATTTTGGAATCAGGCACAGCAGCATGAAGCAAACATACTAGTGATTCCCTCTGGTTGACACTAATGGAGTCCCCTACAAACATAATTTTCTTCCCCTTTAATCTCTGTAAAAAATCTTGACCATCAAATCTGCAATGTTTTCCCAGTAGGAAACACGGTTCTATTATTAGTAACACTTAACAACAAGTATAAATCCAAAAAACTAAAAAACTAAAAACTAAAAACGAAAAGTAAGAAACTAATTCGACTGTTTTTTTGGCAAAGAATTTATGAGACAAACTAAATTACGTGCTTAGGATGTTTGTCTTACAAAGCCTAGGTAAAAACAAAAACAGAGAAGAAGAAGAAGAAGAAGAAGACGATGATGATGATGATGTCTTAGATGTTAGGAAAGCTAATTAATTTTTTCTACAAGCACAGATAAATATTTTCAAGGCTGATTAGCCATGTGTGTCCTTTCATTGGGTTTCCATATAAAAAAGAAGATTTACAAAGTAATAATGTCTTCACTGTGTAAAAGTTTGTTCAAAATAATTTCATAGATTCAAATCCTATACTGTTTTAAGGACTTTTTATTTTATTTCTTCACTTTATTTATTTTTTCTTGTCCTTATTAGTCGTCCTTCTAATTTATTTATTAATTAATATTTAGTACATGTTAGGGGTAATTTAGGATTTTCCTCATTGTATGATAGAAATATTTGAGGATCACATTCTATCTTTGAAACTGAGCAGGATAGAAGATATGTGTCGGCCATAGATTGCTTTTTTGTTCCTTCCTATTGTCTTGTATGTCAAATCTTACCTCAAATGCTAGTGATTATATATACCTATACTAATATTTATGAGAAAATTATTGAATACTTTAGGAGTATCATAAATGTGGACTCCCTGCTCACATGAATTATGAGTCTCACCATAAATTTAATTAGTGGAACATACAGTTATGTGAGAGAGGGTACGTATTTATGGTACTCTGAAAGTACTCAATAATTATCCTTAAGAAGCTTCCCTTGTTTGGAATCTCAATTTAAATACCTAAAATATCCTCAAATTTATCTGTTTCTAAGGTTTAAATTATAAAGCTAGACATATAAAATTAGTAATTTAAAACCTTCTAATTTTTAGCTAAATTAAACAATATTTAAGAGAGTATAGGAAAGTTGACACTAAAAAAAATTCTATCTCAATAAAGATATAACAACCACAAACCAATAAGAATTGGGGGCCAAAATTAAGCAAACAGTCAAAATACCTTTCCATGTGTTTCAATTCCATCCACTTGGAGTTCCTTTCATGGATATGGTACAACCATGAAAGAATGGCAGTTTTCTAGAGGCAATCATTTTCGAATAAAAAACATATCTCCTCATAAAATAGTGATTCGAGTGAACTTTTAAAGGTCAACAAAGGCAACTGTACTGTGAGGTTGCAAAAACATGGTACAAATATATGCCAGAAAGTCCTCCGGTCTAAGTCTAAGAGTCATCAAAATTTAGTGTTGGTTCAGTATAATTTATTTTACTTAAAAAAATAAATTGAACAAAAATACAATTATATGATGAAAAAGTATCGCAATTAACAATATTTAAGAGAAAAAAAAAAATTTAAAAGCAGCCACTTACCAGAAGATTGATAAATACTTGTTATGTGCAATCACATGCCTAATAGGGCACAGAGTAACTTTTTAAAGTTAATATAGTACAGGCTTTTTCCTTAAAATCCTAAATTCCTTTTCCCCATAACCCATTGAAAGCAAAGCCAGGATTTGAACTCATTTTCTCCGTGAAAGACATGTAATATTTGGTAATGTTGTCCTAGTAACGTTGTTTGTATTTTTTAGAAATACGTGTGGGTGAAAAAGTATATGAAAATACATGTAATGTTGTTTAAATACTAAAAACTGTTATTCTAGTTACACTAACAAACAGCCCCTTACTCCAATCAGCCATTGACAAATAAGCAGAGAAAATTTTAAGCAACCTAACACACACACACTGCACAGGGAGAGAAAAAGAGTACCTGGGTATGTCACATTCCTTGGGCTGCCATCTATATTTGAGGTAGAGACTATCAGGTCGACCATACTTTTGGCAATCAAATTCCTTGCGGATATGAGGGCAAGCTGAAGAGTCATATAGAGGGTATGAATTGTCAAACACCCAAGTCCCTTCATAAATATTACAACTTTTTTCTTGTAATTGTTTCCTCGACTTGACATGGTTGCTATGATATTGTTCTGATTTTGCTACACAGAGACATGAAAAAATCACCAAGAAGGTCACAAGGATGGAACACAATCTCTGAGTTACAAAACCCATGTTTAGTTTTGGCTGAGGTACAGAGTGAAAGACAGAGACAGAGACAGAGACAGAGACAAAGATTAGAATCTATATATACACACAGAGAAAGAGAGTAAATCCACCTGCTTGTGAGTTTGAAACCATATATAAAACTAGGCAACCTATTAATAACTTATTTGAAAAATTACCAGTTACCATATGTTTGTAATTTAATTAAGACGCAATAAAAACATAAATAAATTTTGTTTTTTTTCTTCATGTTTATCTTTGTTGTAAAATTCCTATTTCCTTTATAGATGCTTCATTTTATATTCCATCAATTACTATCTTTTTACGTGTCTTTTTTCTTTTTTTGTAGATATTTCATTTTATATTCCTCTAATTACTATCTTTCTACATATCTTTTCTCTTTTTTTCCTTCTAAGGTAACCAAAGAATTAAAAGAGGGCAAAAAAAAAGTTAAACACATGACATAATAAGCCAAGTAATAGATCTGGGGTGATTTGGCGTTTTAGACTTTAGGTGCTCTTCACATGCAACACATGAATTACACCTCACAATAGAAACACAAAACAAATTCTTGTGGCCTTCGTTATATCTGTCTGTGAGAGAGAGAGAATAAAATGATTAGAAAAAAAGAAAAGAAAAGAAAAGAAAAGAAAGAAAGAAAGATGGGAATGTGAAAAGAGTAAACTGTGTCTTCATGGATATAAACAAACAAATTGGACAAATTGGCCGTTAATGATTGAGATGCATGGAAGGTGCAAAATTATTTGGCCATATTCTTCTTGCACAACCTGATATAATATAATCCAAAGTTCTTTTTTGTTATTATTATTACTATTATTTTACTAGGTGAAAGTGCCAAATTAACTGCCTCCTTAATTTAATGATGATTACTAAGGGTTTTTTTTAAATATATTTTTGTTATGCTATAAAACATTTTCCAACTTTTCATACGTTTTGGCACGATTGAAGATGTTGGTTGACTAGAAAAAAGAATTGTCACCCACGTAACCATCTCGGCCACTTGGCCTACACACTTTTAGAGCACTCACATCAATGGGTGTATAATAGAAAAAATGTGTAAAACTTACATAGTTTTTCCCAAAAAAAACTCACATCAATCAGTGTATAATTATGTAAATTTACAAATTTGCTAGAGTAACCGTGTAAATTTACACTGACATTATTCATTTTGTATTTAGTTTTTTTTTTTTTTTTTTTTTACTTACTTATCCTAAGGATGAAGAAAGAGAGTGGATGGAGATTGTTGTGGATGAAGAAAGAGAGTGGATGGAGATTGTTGTGTATGAAGAAAGAGAAATTGTGGTAGAATTATATTACATTTCACATAATAACATTTCACATAAATTAGATTTGACCTTACAATATAAATAAAATTAGAATTATATTACCTTGTTGGGGCTTAAACAATTACCATCAATTCATGAGTTTTAAGGTGGTGAAGTTGAGATGTGGACCATGTCACTTTTTTAAGACGATACACATTGTTTACAGAATTTTCAATTTAGTAAACAAGTAATTATACCTGGTGCTCCAGAGATACAACAACCCAACTATCTTGCTAATTTTTTTTACAAGGCTACACAACTAGTAGGATCAAAAACTCTCTCAATAGTATTTTATTTTACCTGGAAATATAATGTATTAAAAACATATATGTTCTCAAAAGAAGTTAAAAATGACCGAGCAAAGGTTTTGAAAATTAGTTGCCGCGCACAAGGGTCAAGGGGGGAATTTGGCCACATTATGTTTTTTACTCTTGCTATATTTATATCAAAATAAAACTTGGTCATCTTAAAATATTACCCATTGGTCAATATATATAATATAATATCAATTCGAATTTGGTAAGAATGCGGTATAAAATTCATGTTTTACACCATCCACTAAGAGATTGTCACATCGATCTTTTACTTAAAACCCAAAACATCTTACCACACATAGTAGCATCTCAATAAACTTACAATTAAGTAGGATTTTCAAATGAATATTATAATTGATTGTGAGGTTGTGTCTATTCTATAATATGTAATATAAGGCTTCAAAAAAAAATATGTAATATAATGATGTAGTAAGTTAGGATTAGAGAGGTAAACCTTGATTTTACACCACATCCTTATAAAATATAATCTCATATAGTAAAGGATACATGCATTAAAAATCAGATGAATCGTTTGCAATAAATTTTCCTTTTATTGCTTTGACCAATTAAATCTATTGTAAGTAACAGATTGGTATATTCCTAAGTTAAACCTTTGGAAAAACATTTGGCAGGTGAAATGGTTCAATAATAAAAGTATTCAAAGGATAGTTTTAAGGACTCCAATGTATGGAAATGTTTGCTAACCAATATACATTGATTTGGCCAACTCATAATAGGAAAGAGATCAATGAAAGAAAACTGATTTCTATTAAATCACTTATAGTGTACATAAACCAATTGTGCACATAAACTTTAGAGACCAATAGTGTAGTTTCACCTTATTTCTTGCAATGTGGTAAATGCTCATCACACGCTATGTATGTGTATATATATGTGTGTATGTACAAAACTCTTTTCCAAAAACCAAAATGCCAAGTATCTTATTTCTTCACTAAAAAGTTAACATTAGAAATTAATTAAAATGGGGTACTATCCTTTGGATAGATAGTATGGGGTGCCTAACACCTTCTCCATACGTAACTGAACTTCCAACTCCAAGATCTTTAGTTCAAGACTTTTGGTTTACCTTAATTAATAAACCTTAAAATTGGTTTAATTAATTAGGTAACTTAAAAAGAATTAAACTCATAGGTGACTAATCACACCTAATACAAAACCAATGGTTGGTGGATACTCCTGAAATAAAAATAAGAAAAATGGACTCACATACACACACCTCACCCTAGAAATGCATGCACACAAAGAGTCATGTTGCTAAGGACCAAATGTGCGATTATAATTAATAATCCGATTTTTGGGTGTGTCGACACTTACCCTCTAAAAATGAAAGTTTCAAAATTGTAAGCAATGCAACATCATTTTTTTGCAGCCATGACATAAATCCCTTGGGCTCTTCCAACAAGCTTTGTTGTGAGCTTGGGCCCTTGGGTTAATGGGTCATCAGCTATCATTATATTTGTGAAGTTCTTAAAGGTACTATTTGGTAATCTAGCTGTCGACGCCCGGCCTCGATCGGAGCGAAAAACCACCGTCTTGGGCCTTCGTTCGACCATCCACTGTGGCAACGCTCCCGCTTGCATGGGGCCTGTTGGAGGCCCCTCTCAATTGATGGGTGTGTGTGGTCCGTGTAGTGCTTTGGGTGCTCTCTTTCTCTCTTGGTGGAGGAAGGTATCTACCTTTGGAGGTGTGGCAGGAATCTTGACCAAATTTTAAGGAATTACCAAAGGTAAGTGAAGTCACCACCAATCATTGGGTTTTTCTAAGGTGTGATTGGTCACCTGTTTCTAGTTGATTTTATTACCAATCCTAGGCTAAGAAAAAAGGCATTTTTCCTAATCTAATGTGGATGGCAAAAAAAATCTTGATTCTTGAGTCCGGAAGTTTGGATACGTGTGGGGAAGGTGTTAGGCACCCTACAACACTTGTCTAAGGACAATCATTTGTTTTGATAAAACCTTAATTTTCGGAGATTGGCAGTAAAAAAACATGATTTTGGCATTGGCTTTCGGGGCTTTGCATGCATGGGGGTTTTGAGGTTTGGCTTTTGAATGGGTGTGGTCCCAATCTATGCTTTCCTAAGGCATTCAAGCAAAGTACCAAATTTCCACGGCGAAAATCCGATAACATGTCACTTTACTTTCGCAACGGAAATTAGGCATCGCTTTGCCTTAGGTGACATAGACTGTGACAATCACACCGAAAGGGGCGAGCAGGTATATATATACATACATCATGCACAGTGCAAGCACACAGTGCAGGAAAGTAAATGTCTACATCCTTAGAGCATGACCCAAAATGTAGGTGTAGGAAATTAAATAGGGGTCGCTATACTCTAGAGATGAGGACGAATGGTACGTGGCATGATATACCTAATACAAACCATCTAAGAGAGAAGGGAAGAAGGAATGAAGTGGTTTTAAAAGAGTACATAACCAAATGGGAGATGCTAGACCTTTAAAACTACTGAACATTGCCGCTTGGATTATATCTACATGCTTGCGTCTTTACCTTTTTTGCTTGCGTCTGGGAGACCGTGCCCTAGCTCTATGTGTCCTTGCTCCATATGTGTACATGCAAAGACAAAGACAAGAAACCAACAGACAAGCAATGGAAAGAGAAGATGCAAAGAGCATATGAAAGAGGCACATAGCAAATAAGTATGATAGACATGGCAAACAAAGAAACAAGAAAGTAAGCAAACAAGTAGGAAGACAAACAAGCAAGAAAGCAAACAAAAGGTGGTGTCCGCGAGGGACAAGTGTCGGTTTGGATCGAATGTCCATAACTTCATTGTGTTGAAGAATGGACAACACACTAGCAAGTAAGACTCATGTATGAACATGTAAGCAAGCGTGTATAGATGCATAGAAAGCCAACGGGCGACACAAACAAGAATGGTAAGCATAGTATCACACGGAACAACCCGGCATCTGGAGATGCCTCCCAAATGGTTACATCCGAACAAGGCCTTATGGGCATCAAATGTAACCACACAAGGTCAAGCCCATGAAGGGCACCAAACATGGCAAAGACTAGAACTAGAGAGGCTAGCACAAGCATAAAGCATAAAAGCAAGCAAGCATAGACATGCAAATAGGATGATCAGGACCCTTTGATGTGGGCCTTGGTGTATGGACGATGACAAAGACCATAAGGTCTAGATTGGGTCCTAACCATTATGTCAAAACATAAGAAAATGCGATAAAAGGAACAGAAGGGCTACAATAGCACATGTCATGACAAAAAGGTCTAGGCCTAAATGCATAAACATGACGTGAAGCATGCAAGCACCTAGATGATGGCATAAAACATGTAGAGAACACAGATCCAAGAACATAGGCATGTGAAAACATAGATCTAGATATATAGCATGGAAATAAACACATAAACCCATAGATCCTAGCAAGGTATAGCCAACAACATCATACAAGCATGTGAGCATGTAACCCTAACATCAACCTAGAACAAAAAGAGGAACAAAGCATAGGAAAACATGGCATAAAGCATAAAACATGTAGATTTAAACATATAAGCATGTAAGGATGTTGATCTAAACATGAAACATGGCATAAGGCATAAAAAGTAAGGAGATTTAGGCTAGAGTCACATATAGAACAAGAGACATGCTAAAAAAAGATAAATGCTAGAAAAAGATTTATAAGGTTAAGGGTGTGGATAGTAGCTAAAAAGCTACATCCACACCCCTAAACCCCAAATCCCAAGGTATAGAACCAAGGAAACGAAGATTGGGTATAGGAACAATACCTTGTATTTTCGATGAAGAGAGGAATCAAGAGGTTTTGATGAGATTTTTTGTGTTTGGAAGAGAGGAAAAATGTGTAAAAGACTTCTAGGAAGAGAGCAAAAAGCCAAGAAGTTCCTTCTTCTTTTTTTTGGTCTGGAGGTGCTTGGGGCCTTTTTATAGCCCCGACATGCTTTACAAGGTGGCGGCCCTTGACACCCTTAGAAAGATCTTGACTTCCTGTTTCTGAAAAGGTATGGAACTTGAAAATCCAACAGTCGGATCAAAAGTTATGGCTCTCAGAAGTTAGTGGTGCATCGATTAGTGCGTTAACCCGGTTTTCATGATATCTTGGCCATTCTAACTCTGATTTTAACCCATGAATAGTCATTGGAATAAGAATCTGATAATATTCGCAATGGCATTAGTTCCAACCCGTTCTAATGGTCGGATCAAAATTAGGGTTTTCGGGGGCGATTCGGGGTCAATTCCGAGTCAATCTAGGTTGAACTTGGTCAAGTTGCCAAAAATCTTCGAGAAACTCGAGTTTGATGTAAAACTATGAAAAGTGCTGTTTTGTAAGGGTTTTGACCTCATTTTACCTTTGATCAACCCTAGGTTGGCCAAGGGCATTTTGGTCATTTTAGTTGAAAAAGGCACTTTGGGTGCTCTAGTGTCCAAATGGGTTGCGCCATGTCATTCTGAATGTCCTCACAGCCCCATAGAGAGAAAATAACATTTTTGGATTTTTCGGGGTCCAGCACGCAAATTGAAGGCGGACAAAATACGGTATCAACACTAGCAATTCTCACATCAGTTGGGCTTTTGCCAGTGAGGGTGTCATGGAAATAGAAGTGGAGGTGGCTCCTCTTCTCCATAAGGGCTTGTCAAACTTTTCAAAGAAAACACCATAAATACTATCAACAAAGGTTGAGAAGATTAGAAAATGGAGGGTAAAGAGAGCATGATTAGTGAGAAAATAAAACATTTTGGGATAGCCTATTAAGTTTGTATTTTTGTTCTACTATATAGAGTC
The DNA here is from genome assembly GCA_032727855.1 of Quercus ilex subsp. ballota. NCBI lineage: Eukaryota > Viridiplantae > Streptophyta > Magnoliopsida > Fagales > Fagaceae > Quercus > Quercus ilex. The sequence continues at coordinate 15,875,952 of CM064911.1, read as the reverse complement.
TTAAATAGACATGGCAAATGGGCGGGTCGGGTTGGGTCGGGTCCATAGGGTCGCGAGTTAAATGTGTTGTGGGTCAAAAGAGGGTTATTTTAAGCAAGTTAAAAAGGGTTCGGGCCAATCGGGTTGCAGGTAGGGTCAGGTCAAGTTGACTCGTATTTTTCACATAAAATTTTTTTTTTTTAATATAAGGAAAACAAAATGCATTTGCCATTTGGAAAGTCATGCAACAAATTACTTAATGTAAAATGCATTATTTTGAATTCACCACTTCTACCAAGAAGGAACTCAGTTAAACTTATTAATACTTATTCAATAATTTTAAAATTATACAAATCCTAATATTGCTAACCAAAACAAAATAACACAAAGATAAGTAAAACAAATACACAAGTTTTATTTCTACATAATATCAACATCCCAAAATATAAAACAAAATTACAAATGACTTATTAGATAACTCATTTGACAAAGAATAAAAACATATAAGAAATTTACAATCTTGAAAATTAATTTTATAATCTATTATTAATTGTGGTTCGCACTTTGTTTCAATTTGAGAATATACATTAAAATTTGATTGTTTATTTATTTATACATGGTCTCTTTTATGAATATCATATCATTGTTAAGCGACACACACTCTAGGAAATATCATAATTTATTTTGAAAAGCTGTTTAGTTTGGACAAAAATTGTTAAAAAAATAGGATTAAGCATTCATAATTTATGCTAATTTGATACTTTAGCTTCACTATTTTCACACTTATGAATGTTTCTCATACATGTCTACAATTTTAAATTTACGTTTTTAACTCTACTATAACCAGATTATCTTGGCATGCACTTTTGACTTTCCTATTTGATTTCTAAAAATCTTTACTTATTACATAATGCTCAACCATTCATATTTCAATTCATTAGCATGAAATTATGTAAATGTCTCAATTGTTTCCTTAAAGCTCACAACAAACAATTAAACCAATATTGTGTTAATTTTATTATTGTTTTACCCAAAAAAAAAAGTTTTAAAAAATGGTTCGGATCATGGGTTGGGTTGGGTTGACCCGTAAAAAACACGGTTCGGGTAACGAGTCAACATGTTTTTGCTTCAGGTCAAAAAAATCGGGTTTGGGTCGGGTCGGGTCTGGTCTGGTCAAAAAATTATGACCTGTTTTGCCATGTCTAGTCTCAGATGTGTAAGTTGATAATGGCTGTAACAATTTGACTATGGAAAGATTAGAAGCAGGAAATTTTATATAAGATATATTATTTACATTTATTCATTTAAAAATAAATCTTTTTGGTTGGTCACATATGGCTTGTGATGAAGTAGTAACTGCGTAGAAAGATGGGAACAACAACAACAACAAAAAGAGTCTCTAGCCTAGGGCATATGTGTGGATAAAATGGAATCTCTTTAATTGGCTTTGCAGAATGATAATTGGGACAAAATTGGCCTTTGCCCTTTTCGGGCAAAATAAGTAGCATTCTGCCCCCTTTTCCAAACTAATTAGGGAAATGCCCCTATTTTGAAACTCGACTTTCTCAAAATCGAGTTAAGCCCTATAGTGACATTTTTAGGGACCTATAGTGACGCTTTTAAGGACCTATAGTGGCATTTTGTAACTCAAGCTCCATGAACTCGAGTTATAGGTAAAATGATTGCATATAAGTCGATTTCATGGAGCTTGAGTTACAAAACATATAGGTCCTTAAAAACGTCATTATAGGGCTCTAGAATTTTTTTTTTTTTTTTAACTCGATTTTGAGTAAGTCGAGTTTCAAAAAAAAAGGCATTTCCCTAATTAGTTTGGGAAAGAGGGTAGAATGCTACTTATTTTGCCCGAAAAGGGCAGAGACCAATTTTGTCCATGATAATTGGCACATTCACAAAGAACTCAACAAATTTCTAACAAAAGTTTTGCCAGAAACTCATAAAATACTCTTTTTTGGGGGGTTATATTTCATTTAAATATTCTTCTTCTATTCTTTTTAATTCATAATATAAAAAGAGTGAGCTGTTGGTGAAGGAAATAACAAATCGAAGAGAACTTATTTAGCAAAGTTGTAGTATTCCAATAATTTGAAAAATAGAAATTTTGGAAGACTATCACATCTTTAGGGCATTAGCACTTAGTTTCTAAAAATTATCTCATTTTATCATTTCAAAAGCTACTTTATCTATTATACCATACTACTTTACAACACACTCAACATCACAAACTCTTTTTTTTTTTTTTTTGCCATTTTATTTAAATTTTTTTTTACTATTTCTCTCTCTCTCTCTCTCTCTCTCTCTCTCTCTCTCTCTCTCTCTTCCTCTTCCTCTGTTTCTCCCTCTTCCTTAAAGCAACCAACAACCACTTCAATGCGACCACCATGCCAACACCATGGCACCACCACAATAACCCATTAAAATACCGCCAAACAAACACAACAATACACTGCCACCACCACACCAGAACCACGCTACCGCCACTACCACCACCTCATTGCAAACCCACATCAGTCACCACCACCATCAATCACCCATCCCCACCTGCACAGCAACACTCCACCAGCACCATGAACTTTACCCATAACACAACAGCAAACACAATGAAACCCACCACCACAACCAACATGGCAAACCCCACCTCCACTACCACCAATCACCCACCACGACAATAGCCCCCCACCACCACATTAGTCATAAACCCAACCACACCCACAACCATCAGAAAATAAAAAATAAAAGGAAACCTAGCCACCATCACAACTCAACCAAAACCCACGCCGTCGATTAACAAACCCATCACCAAATTCACTCAACTAAAACCTACGTTGCCGATTAGCAACCATGTCACTGATTAGCAAACCCATCACCAAATTAACTCAACCAAAACCCACACCCCCGACAGGGGCAAAGCCAAGTGTGACTCAGTGTGGTGATGTGACCACCCTGATCTGAATTTTTTTTTAAAATATCTTTTAAAAAAATATCTTTTAAATTAATGTGAGTCATTGTCCACCCTTAAAAAAAAAAAAAAACTTGACCACCCTAAATAAAAATTTGAGCCCTTTGAACATACAATTCAACCTCTTCAAAATTTTAGTTTGTTGAATGTTGAACAAAAAAATTACCAGAAATGCTATGTTCACAAGACTTTTATAATAAATGCGAAGTCCTAGGTTGTTACTAGTGGACAAAAAAAATCATTTCAATGGTAGATTCAAATTTGAACAGGTAAAATCTTACTATCTAGGCTTTGTTGTAAAAGTGTTACAAAAATGTTCTTGATGTAGCACTTCTCAAACATTGTCCAAACAAAAAAATTAGCCAAAAAGCGACAATCAAACATTTAAATGTGATTTTTAAAATTTTATTTTTAAAGGGCATATTTTAATATCACTATTTTAAAAAAAAAAATGCACATTTTTCAAGTAGCTAGTTTGTTAGTGCTTTCTTTAGTTTTTAGTTGAATTTGTGGGATTTATGTAATAAATTAAAAAAAATGCATTTTGTTTATATTGTTACTTTTTTTTAATTATAGATTTTTATATTATTACTTATTTAGGCAATATGTTGGTAATTGAATGGGAAATCAGTAATTTAATGATTGCTTGGTTGTCTTAATTGAAAACGATGTAACTGATAGCATTGATAGTGAAACTATCATACAGCGATTTCAAAATATGAAAACTTGTGAACAGAAGTTTTAAAACTTTATGTATTTGTGTGAGATTTTTTTTTGCAATGTCAATATATTCAATTTTTTTTTTAAATTCATTAAATTTAAGCTTTTAAATGACTACCTTGAAAGAAATTCTTGAAGCTGCCATTGGCAGCTGATTTGTAAACCCATCACCAATTAGCACCACCTAATTATGCTGCTAGACCCATGCCCACACCACCACTCGACCCATGCCAATCCACTCCCATGCCAAGAAAAAACCACCAACGTGAGCTATTGGCAACCGATTTGTAAACCCATCACCAATTAGCACCACCTAATTACGCTGCCAGACCCACAACCCACGCCCACACCACCACTCGACCCATGCCAATGCACTCCCACGCCAAGAAAAAACCACCAACGTGAGAGAGAGAGAGAGAGAGAGAGAGAGAGAGAGAGAGAGGAGATGAGACTTTGAAGAGAGAGAAAGAGGAAGATATTTTTGAAGGGAATAAAAAATATTATATCGGGTTTGAAATGTTGCTACTGTACCATCATAAATTTAGGATGGTATTGTAGCACAATTGTAAATTTTTATAGAATTGCAAGTTCGATTAATGCAAGTTTTATGGGGTTTGATGAAAAATTTTGGCATATCTGAAGTTTTACAACTCCAGATATTGATGCTCTTAGAGACTGGTATTAGAGACAAAAAGGGGCAACCAAAATTTGGAAATTGCAAATGCTCTTAGTTCTACACTTCTAATTCTACATTGTTAAACTACCACATTTTTATCAACCTTTTATGGCATCAAAAAACCACATGTTGTCATGTCTACTGTAAAAGAATTTTTAATAGTTTAGAGACAAAGGTAGGGATAAAAAATTAAAAAAATTAACAATTTAGGGACAAAAAACATGCTGGCTTTGTGAAACCTAGTTGTGTTTGATCTAGATTATGTCTCAAGTCGATATAAAAGTGCTAAAGTCTCTAATGAAATTTTTCCTAAGGCTTAGTCCATGGAGCAGAGGCTTGGGCCAATAGGCCCAAGTCGGGAAAAAAAATTTGACCCCTTTTTTAACCCATTGAAAATCTTGTGCGCAGGATTAAAAAAGAAAAAACTTTTTTTTGGAGATTAGGATTTTAGTCTGTTGTTTTTTGAGCTTGAGAAAAATTGTACTATCACATCTTATATTTTTCCAAGTGAATAGTGAAATCATTGTAACTCTATGAATGTAAGCAAATTATCGAATCACGTAAATATTGTCATGTGCTATTGTTTTCTTTTGGCACATTTTTTTTTTCTCTATTTTGCATCTCATAGATTTGAGAATTTCGTGACTATTCCCTACAAAACAAACTTTTGGTAAAGTTTAAAGACAAAAAAGTAAAACATTTTCAATAATTTCATGATTAAAAAAATGAACTTTCCAATAGTTCAGGAATGAAAATAAAAAATAATAAATAATTTTAAGAATGAAAATAAAAATTTTGACAAAATTTAGAGATAAAAAAAATAGTATTTTATCATTTATTTAATTATTACTGCTTACAAAATGAGTCACAAGGATTATATAGGTACGTACATATGCCATCCTATATGGTTATTACGAGGGGTACATATTTGTGTCAAAGTACCATAAAATGCTGTTTACCACTTCTAATCAAGGAAGTCAATACCGTACTGTACCGGCAGGTACGGCCAGTATATACCGTACCGGCCAGTGCACCGGTACAGGTACACCCCCTATTTCGTACCAGAAAAAATACTGGCCGTACCGGCCGCTTACCGTCCGTACCGGCGAAATCCGGCTGTTTCGGCCGGTAAATGGATACCGGGCCGAAACATGATTCTGTCATTTTTTGGGTTCACAATCACAAGGGAATTGGTTTCCAAAACAAAGCTAATACCCAAAAGAACACTGAAACTGAAAAATCCAAAGATTTGTGAACTTACCCAACCGAGAATTGCCATAAAAATCCGAAGAACACTGTATTGCAGATACGAAAAATGCAGCTCGCTTGTCCGCGGGCTGAAAAAAAATGCTCATCTCCATAAAAATGCAGTTGAAGATCGAGTCCATTGCTACCTTCGATTTATACTTGGAATTTTCTGGAATAGCCTCTTGAGTTGTGGTTCTTTTACCGAAGCTTTTGTGTAGTTAGTTCAGTTGTGGTTCTTTTACCAGAGAAAAGAGATAAGACCAAACACTCTTTTTTTCAAACAATAGCTGGCATCAACTAGCCCACCGTCACAATTATAGAATAAGTCTGAATTTATTTGCTTTTCATTTTTTTTTTAAACATTAATATATTCATTCTTTACTAATGTACCCATGAGGCCATTACATCGTTTTTAATATTTATATTATCATTTTTTGACAAATAAAGAATAACAAATTAGTTGATTTTTCTTTAGTCCAAAGAAAATTTTGCTTAAATAAAATATTATACCTAGAAAATATTATATTTATATATCTATTTATGAAAATAGCGGTAAATCCGAAACGGTACACCGGTATTGACCGGTATCCGAAATATATCGTACCGCTGACCAAACCGGTACAGTCTCCAGTACGGTATTGACTTCCTTGCTTCTAATGTACGCTTAAATATTTTAAAATATATATACCCTCAATAGTTGTTTGGTCACCAATACATCAAATTGCTCCGTACACATTCAATTGCGAGTCATGTTTTTTTACTACTCAATTGCTCCTACCTTTCACTATATTGTAAAATATCAACATTAAAGGGTAACCGTTTAAAGACATGGAACTTAAATTAAATATTCAATATTGTTTTCCTTCCCTCAGCCCCTTTATTTAAGTTCTCAATGGCCTTTCCAGTTATGCTTTTGCATATGTAAATATGTAAGTGGCATTCAACTTGCTCGCAAGGAAGAAATATGGTGCAAATATAGCATCCCTATGCTTAACAAAAATGTTGTAATAGGGATTTTAAAATTAAGAAATTTCATATGTTCATGAATCATGTCAATAGGTACCTTGTCATTTAGCTTTGTGATTTTTTTTTTCATATTAATAATTGTACCATGTATACATTGTTCTATGTGATTCAACTATAAATATATCTTTTTATTGGAGACTACTTGACTTTCCAGCTTACATGGGTACACCTTTTTATTGTTTTTGTAGATCTAACAATCTTTCAATTAGTGAGAGCTACATATAGATCGAAGTTAATTCCAAGTGTCTGGAAGCCCTGCAAGACACCAATGAGTGCAATCCAAGCCCTTATCATAATTATAATGGCCAGGATGTGCATCTTTTCTTAGTTGTCAGAGAGTGGTTATGTCAAAGAAATGAACAGGTTTCTTTATTGTACTTAAGGCAAACCCTTTGGGTAAGTTGACCAATGTATACATAAACTGCACAAACGAGACAACACCCTTAAACGGGTCAACTTACCCAAAGGGTTTGCCAGAAGCAGAACAATGTATACATGATACATTTCTTTGGGTCTCCAATAAAAAGATATACATGGTATATATCTTTGGGTCTGCTTCTGGCAAACCCTTTGGCAAGTTGACCCGTTTAAGGGTGTTGTCTCGTTTGTGCAGTTTATCGCTCCCAGATTATTCCAATCTTTGCCACTGATTTTTACACAAGCAACATACGGTCATCAAAATATGATTTGCTAAAGCAATGTTAGTTTTCAAAATTGGATTAATCACTTTTCGTCCTTAAAGTTTTTGTAGTCTTATATATACATAAAATATAAGTTTATAATTGAATAGTAAATAACATTTGATTTGAACGAAATTTGTACGTGTTAAGAATATAAAAAACATATAATCAAATAATTAATTTTCAAAATATATAGCTATGTTAACTTTTTAGTATGAGTTTATAGCAATTGTCTACAAACTAGTTTGTAATCAAATTTTGTCCTTTAGAGAAACAAAAGTAACTTGCTTGTAATGGGTGGGATTAATTCATTGAAAAAGGACTTTAGTTTTTCCTGGATCCACATATGTATCAACCCATCTACCCCAAGTTTTCAAAGCCTTGCAAAAAGCATCATAAGATCCATGTCCTTGAGAACCTTGCCACCATCTTCAATATAATCCCATCTACAATCAATAATAAGGCAATCACAAGCTTATTTTAAACTCACATTCTGCTTCTTGTTTTCACATAATATTGACACAAAAATGAATGATTTTATAAAACTCATACGGTTGCTTTGGTCCGCTACGGTACCACCAAAGCCAATTGGTGAAAACCAGAACATCCATATATTTCCATATGTTGCCATTTTTCATAGAATCGAGCTTTAACACTCGACCAATTGCTTCTACTTCGATGTCCACTAAGTAGTGAGATTCAAATAGTATAATTGAAACTCCATAGTCCTGCACAATTCAGTCCAATTCTTAGGCATTGTTTTGCTCAAAATCAGTGGAAAACTTTCAATTTATAATATACAATAAAGCATTCAAATAACTAACTTAAAATTTCTGATCATTTCTTACTTCTTTTGGATTGGAAATCAATAATAGGTTTTTGTATATTCCATTGAAACATTACTTGTCAATCTCTTTGAAAAGAAGAGGGGTAAAACGACCTACCAATCATACCTCTCACTCTCAGACTTTGAAGAAGTGGGATTTTTATGTATTGAGTGTACAACATTTTTATCGAAACATTTTTACCATGCTAGTCTTAACATTCAGGGATACCAACAATCAAAAAATATATGAAACCTAATTATTAACTTCATGAGAAAAAGAGAAGCACATGAAAATTAATTGTTCTAGCCAGTTCATTTACCTGGAAGGTTGTATTATAATACAAGCTACTCTTCACCGCTGTGATATTGGAATCAGGCGCAGCAGCATGAAGCAAACATACTAGTGATTGCATCTGGTTGTAACTAATGGAGTCCCCTACAAACATAATGTTCTTCCCCTTAAATCTCCGTAAAAAATCTGGACCATCAAATCTGCAATCTTTTCCCAATAGTATACATAGTTCTTTTATTAGTAACACTTACAACAAGCATAAACCCAAAAAATAGAAAACGAAAAGTAAGAAACTAATTAGACTATTCTTTTCGCAAAGAATTTATGAGACAAACTAAATTATGTGCTTAGGATGTTCATCTTACAAAGCCAAGAAGAAGAAGTCCTGCTAATTAGCCATGTGTGTTTTAAGGAAACCTTTTGAACTAAAGGTAGTAATGTCCTTTCATTGGTTTTTTTCATACAAAAACGAAGATTTCCAAAGTACTAATGTCTTCATTCAGTTCATTGTGTAAAATTTTGTCCAAAATAATTTCATAGATTCAAATCCTGTTGTATTTTAAGGACTTTTTATTTTATTTCTTCACTTTAATCATTTTTTTTCTTGTCCTCATTAGTCCTTTTTATTTATTTCTTCACTTTAGTGCATGTTAGTAGTAATTCAGAGAGTATAGGAAAGTTGACACTAAAAAAAAAAAATCCTATTCCTGTAAAGATGAAGATATATATATATATATATATATATATATATATATCACAACCACAAACCATTAAGAATTGAGGGGAAAAATTAAGGAAATAGTAAAAAAGATCTGAAACATTGGATATGTATGCCTGAAGGATCGTATGTTCATATCTAAATGCCTTTCCTAGTGTTACAATTCCATCCACAAGAGTTCTTTTCTTGAATATGCTGCAACTATGAAAGAATGACACTTTTCTAGAGGCAATCCATTTTCGAATAAAAAATACCTCCAAATAAAAAAGAGATTCGAGTGAATTTTTTATGGTCAACAAAGGTAATAGTACTGTGTGGCTGCAAAAACATGGTACAAGTATATGCCAGAAAGTACTCCAGTCTAAAAGTCATCAAAATTTAGTGTTGGTTTGGTATAATTTATTTTACTTTAAAAAAAAAAAAAATTTGAACAAAAATACAGTTATATAACGAAAAAGTATCACAAAAGTTATACATTAACAATATTTATATATAAAAAAAAGAATTATAAAACGTAGCCAATTACTAGGAGATTGATAAATACTTGGTATGTGCATTCATAGGCCTAATAGGGCATAAAGCAACTTTTTTAAGTTGGGTTTTACTCACATGCCTAAGTTCATGCGTTATTAAACTATTTTTTTAAAAAAATTTATGGAAAAAGGAAAAAATTACTAATTTTCTTAATAGCTTTTTGAACTCCCAAAAAATGTTTTTAAAAATAGATGATTAACGAATTTAATGTATGTCCTAAGGATATAACATTAACTAAACCATTTTATTAAGTTTAATATAGTAAAAGCTTTTTCCTTAAAATCCTAAATTTCTTTTCCCCATAACCCGTTAAAAACAAAGCCCGGATTTGAACTCATTTTCTCCATGAAAGACATGTAATGTCACTACCCCAATAAGCCATTGACAAATCAGCAGTGAAAATTTAAAGCAAGCTAAAACACACACTGCACAGAGAGAAACAGTGCCTGGGTATGTCACATTGCTTGGGCTGCCATCTATATTTGAGGTAGAGACTATCAGGTCGACCATACTTTTGGCAATCAAACTCCTTGCGGAGCTTAGGGCAATTTGAAGAGTTGTATGGAGGGTATGAATTGTCAAACACCCAAGTCCCTTCATAAACATTACAACTTGTTACTTGTGATTGTTTCCTCAACTTCAAATTGTTGCTATGATATTGTTCTGAGTTTGCTACACAGAGACAGGAGAAAAAAAAATCAGAAAGAAGGTCACAAGGATGGAAGACATTCTTTGAGTTACAAAACCCATGTTTTGTTTTGGCTGAGGAAGAGTGAAAGAGAGACACAGAGATTAGAATCTATGATTCGGATTAGAATCATAAAGTTATCACTGGACACGTAAGGATTCAAACACTTGTCTTGGACACGTCAGAGGATTAGAATCATAAAGTTATCACTAGACACGTCAGGATTTGGACATGTGTCTTGGACACGTGTCCGAATCTTGACATATCCAGTGATAACTTTTACCGGACACAAGCCCTTCCCCAATGAATAATACTGTAATGTACTCCTAGCTGTCCAGAAGCTGCTAAGCACACTGACTATTAAAAAAGCTATAAAATAATAGTATTATTTTGACCTTTAAAAGGCTATACGTAGAACTGTAGAAGGTAGAACCATCCAGGAACTTTACCAAAACGTGAAGAGAAGTTTGAAGCAAGCGACGCAGTGGAGAAAGAGAAGAAAGCAACAGCCAAAAAAAAAAAATTTCGACACTGACAATTAGGGGTGTTTACCAAACTGCATAAACCGCACAAACCACAAAACCTGTACCAAAACTGCCCGCAAAATGGCAAACCGCACTACACCGCAAGTAATAGTGCACCACACCGCACCGCACTGCACCACACTACATAGTGCAGTGCAGTTTGCAGTTTTATAATAAGAAAACCGCACCGCACTGCACCGCAAGTAATAGTGCACCACACCGCACCGCACTGCACCACACTACATAGTGCAGTGCAGTTTGCGGTTTTATAATAAGAAAACCGCACCGCACTGCACCCTCTATGTATATTAATATATTAATTTATTTTTAATATTAAATATATATTATTAATAGTTTAATAACCCTAGTTTTCAAAAAAAAAAGTTTAATAACCCTAGCAAGTGTTGACTAGAAAAGTCAACTCAAAATAAAGAAAAACTAACTCAATAATTTAAAACTTGACCCAAAAAAAGGAAAAAATTAGTTTTGAGCTGAGTAGGAAAAGCTCAAAATTTAAAAAATATACCAACTTCAAACTGCATCTTATACATAATATGCACATGTGACTGCAAAAATGAATCGCAGTGCGGTTATGATTTTGGTTAAACTCTAAACCGCACCACACCACATTGCACCGCACATGTGACCGCAAAAACAAGATGCAGTGCAATTATGGTTTTAGGTAAACCACACCTCAAAATGCAGTGCTAAAAAAGGCCCAAAATCACACTGCACCAAACCGCAAACACTCTACTGACAATGTTATTAATCCTCCTCTCTTCTTAATTATTTTGAGTTATTGATTTTATTTTTTTATTTAAATAAAGCTTTAAATGTGTGAAACTGTGAATGAAATATTAACATTTTTTTTTTTTTTTTTTTTGAATTTGGTTCTGTTAAGTGTTAACATCTAAATTGAGAATTGTGAGCATCATCATCATGTGAAGAATGAGTTTGGGCCGAAATTTTCATTCCTGCCTTTTATTTTCCTAAGCGGGCCGAAATGACTGGAACCAAACCGAATGGTCCGAGAGTTGTCTCTAAGTGGTACAGCCGTACTGGGGCCTATTATAGATAACAAATTCAAATAGAGCAAAATAAAAAAGCGAAAGAGACAAACTAGTTGGAGAGGAACAGAAGGAAAAGCGAAACTCACCATTTTGAATAGCCGCTGATTTGGCAAAAATAAATGCACATTATTATGCCAACATGTTGCTTAACATCCTAAACTAATGGAAGGTGGGATTTTGCTAACGGAATCAAACTTAAGGGTGTAAAATTTAATTTTTCAAACTTCATAATGTAAAATCTAAACAACCCCAAACTTCAGGGGTGTATTTCGCAATTTACCTAAAAAAAAAACTTTCAATAATTCAAGAATGGAAAAACAAAAATTTTAAATTTTTAAGAATGAAAAACAAACTTTTGAAAAAATTTTGAAACCAAAATAGTATTTTATCATTTATTTAATTCTTACTGCTTACAAAATGAGTCACAAGGATCATATAGGTACATATGCCATCCTATATGGTTATTACGAGGGGTAAATGTGTGAGTCAAAGAACCATAAAATGCGGTTTACCACTTCTAATGTATTCTTAAATATTGTAAAAAATATATATCCTCAATAGTTGTCTGGTCACCAATACATCAAATTGCTCCGTACACATTCAATTGCGAGCCATGTTGTTTTACTATTCAAATGGCCTTGTTATACTAACCTTTCATAATGGTCACAAAGGATGGAAAAAATGGTGCAAGTATTGCATCCCTCTGCTTAACAAAAATGCCTTGTTATACTAACCGATACTTGCTCACAAGGAAGAAAAATGGTGCAAGTATTGCATCCCTCTGCTTAACAAAAATGTTGTAATAGCAATTTTAAAATTAAGAAATTTCATATGTTCATGAATAATGTCAGTATGTACCTTGTCATTTAGCTTTGTCTTTTGTTTTTTCTTTCATATTAATAATTGTACCATGTATACATTTTTCTATGTGATTCAACTACAAATATATCTTTTTATTGGAGAATACTTGACTTTCCAGCTTACATGGCTACACTTTTTTTTTTTTTAATTGTTTTTGTAGATCTAACAATCTTTCAATTAGTGAGAGCTACATATAAAAGTTGATTCCAGGTGTCTGGAAGCCCTGCAACACACCAATGGGTGCAATCCATGCCCTTGAATGCATTATAAGAGCTAGGATGTGCATCTGTTCTTAGTTGTGAGAGAGTGGTTATGTCAAGCAAATGAACAGGTTTCTTAATTGTACTTAAGACATCCTTCACTACATATTCTGGTTTTGGCAAACCACTTGGGTAAGTTGACCCGCTTAAGGGTGTTGTCTCCTTTGCGCAGTTCCTCACTCCTGGCTTATTCCAATCTTTGCCACTAATTTTTACACAAGAAACATGCAGTCATCAGAATATGATTTTCTAATGCAATGTTAGTTTTCAAAATTGGATTAATCACTTTTTGTCCTTAAAGTTTGGTGTAGGTCCAATTATGATCCCTCAAATATAAAATATTTTGATTTAGTCCTTAAAATTTTGAAAATAGAATAATTTGGTCACTCAGTTTATTTTTCTATTATGTGGTTAATGGAATACAGAAGCACCTCATTTTTGAGGGACCAAATCAAACCAACCAAGGGACCGAATTTGAACTAACAACATATTTCAAGAACCAATATCAAACCGATGCTATAAACAAAGAGATGAAATTGTTCCTATTTCGAAATTTTAGGAACCAAATTCAAACTTTTAAATTACAGAACCAAAATAGAACTTACCTAAACTTTTAGGCCAAAATTATATATATATATATTTTTTATTGGATATGGATTTTGAAAAATCCACCATCAGATTACATTTTCATATTATATCATTTATTTGCAAAATTTCAAGAAGATTAAATATTAAAATCTATGTCATCAATCAAATATTTAAATTTGAAGTTTTTGTAGTCTTAAATATACAAAAAAATAAGTTTATGCTTAAATAGCAAATAACATCTGATTTAAACGAAATTTGACATGTATATTAAGAACATAAAGAACATGCAATCAAATAATTAAATTTCCAAAATATATAGCTATGTTAACTTTTTAGTAAGAATTTGTAGCAATTGTCTACAAAACTAGTTTGTAACTAAACTTTGTCCTTTAGAGAAAGGAAAGTAACTTACTTGTAATGGGCAGGAGAAATTCCTTGATAAAGGACTTTAGCTTTTCCTAGATCCACGTCTGTATCAACCCACCTGCCCCAAGTTGTCAAAGCCCTGCGAAAAGCAACCATACGATCCATGTCCTTGAGAACCTTGCCACCATCTTCAATATAATCCCATCTACAATCAATAATAAGGCAATCACAAGCTTATTTTAAACTCATTCTACTTCTTATTTTTCACATAAAATTGAATAAAAAATGAATGATTTTATTAAACCCATACGGTTGCGCTCGTCCACTACGGTACCACCAAAGCCAAGTATTGAAAACCAGAACATCCATATCTTTCCATATGTTGCCATTTTTCAGAGAATTGAGCTTTAACACTCGACCTATTTTTTCTTCTTCGATGTCCACTAAGTAGTGAGATAAAAATAGTAGAATCGAAACTCCATAGTCCTGCACCATTCTGTCCAATTCTTATGCATTGTATTCCTCAAAATCAAAGGAAAATTTTCAATTTATAATATACAATAAAACATTCAAGTGCCTGACTTAAAATTTCTGTTCTTTTCTTACTTCTTATGGATTGGAAATCAATAATAGGTTTTTTTATATTCCATTGAAACATTACTAGCCAATCTCTTTGAAAAAATGAGGGGTAAGACGACCTACCAATCATACTTCCCACTGTCAGACTTCAAAAAAGTGGGAGTTTTATGTATTGAATACAACCTTGTTATTGAAACATTATTAGCATGCTTGTTGTAACATTTTTACCATGCTAGTCTTAACCTTCGGTGACGCCAACAATCAGATAATATATGAAACCTAATTATTAACTTCATGAGAAAAAGAGAAGATATTGAAAATTAATTGTTCTAGTTAGTTCATTTACCTCGAATGTTGTATTAGTATACATGGGATTACTCTCCTCTATGATTTTGGAATCTGGCACAGCAGTATGAAGCAAACATACTAATGATGCCCTCTGGTTGAGACTAATGGAGTCCCCTATAAACATAATTTTCTTCCCCTTTAATCTCTGTAAAAAATCTCGACCATTAAATCTGCAATGTTTTCCCAATAGGAAACATGGTTCTATTATTAGTAACACTTAACAACAACAACAACAACAACAACAACAACAACAAAAACAAAAAACAAACAAACAAACAAACGAAAATTAAGTAAGAAACTAATTAAACTATTTTCACAAAGAATTTATGAGACAAACTAAATTATGTGCTTAGGATGATGATGATGATGATGATGATGATGATGTCCAACACATTTGGAAAGCTAATTAATATGTTGAGTAATGTTACAGTCACAAACTATTTTATAACATTTTTATAAACTATTGATGTAGCTAGCTTCTTATTGGTTTTTATCTAGACCCACAATTAATATCATCTTTTTATTTACCAATAACTACTCACCACGTCAGCAGTTTATAAAATTTTTTGTAAGAAAGTTTGTATTTCTATTACTCTATTTTTTTCTACATGCACAAATAAATATTTCAAAGGTTAATTAGCCAAGTGTGTTTTAAGGAAATCTTTTTGAACTCAAGGTGGTAATGTCCTTTCATTGGTTTTTCATATAAAAAAGAAGATTTCCAAAGTAATAATGTCTTCATTGTGGAAAAGCATGTTCAAAATAATTTCATAGATTCAAATCCTATAGTATTTTAAGGACTTTATATTTTATTTCTTCACTTTAATAAAAAAAAATTTCTTGTCCTTATTAGTCCTTTTTATTTATTTATTTATTAATATTTAGTGCATGTTAGTAGTATTTCAGAGAGTATAGGAAAGTTGACACTAAAAAAATCCTATTCCAAAAAAAGATGAAGATCTGAAACAACCACAAACCCATAAGAATTGAGGGGAAAAATTAAGGAAATAGTCAAAAAGATCTGAAACATTGGATATGTCCTATGCCTGAAGGATTGTTTATTCATTTCTAAATGCCTTTAATTTCCATGTGTTACAATTCCATCCACTGGAGCTCTTTTCTTGAATATGCTACTATAACTATGAAAGGATGGCAGTTTTCTAGAGGCAATCCATTTTCGAATAAAAATATCTCCTCATAAAAAAAGTGATTCGAGTGAATTTTTTATGGTCAACAATGGTAATAGTACTGTGAGGCTGCAAAAACATGGTACAAATATATGCCAGAAAGTCCTCCAGTCTAAAAGTCATCAAAATTTAGTGTTGCCTCGGCATAATTTATTTTACTTAAAAATAAATAAATTGATAAATACTTGTTATGTGCACTCACCTGCCTAATAAGGCACAGAGTAACTTTTTTAAGTTTAATATAGTAAGGGAAACTAGTTTTAGAAACATTCTATTAGGTGAATGATAAAATAATATATATTGTTGACCGGTTTATTAACAATTGTCATTTACAAATCAGTAGAGAAAATTTAAAGCAACCTAAAATACACACTCTACAGAGAGAAACAGTACCTGGGTATGTCACATTGCTTGGGCTGCCATCTATATTTGAGGTAGAGACTATCAGCTGGTCGACCATACTTTTGGCAATCAAATTCCTTACGGATATGAGGGCAAGCTGAAGAATTGTATAGAGGGTATGAATTGTCAAACACCCAAGTCCCTTCATAAACATTACAACTTGTTACTTGTGATTGTTTCCTCAACTTCAAATGGCTGCTATGATATTGTTCTGAGTTTGCTACACAAAGACATGAGAAAAAAATCAGAAAGGTCACAAGGATGGAACACAATTTTTGAGTTACAAAACCCATGTTTTGTTTTGGCTGAGGAAGAGTGAAAGAGAGAGACAGAGATTAGAATCTATATATGTACACACAGAGAGAGATAGTCTACCTGGTTGTTTAATTTGATACCTATTATGCTCTAGATAGATATATATATTTAGAAAAGAGAGCCAAATCTACCTGGTTGCGAATTTGATACCATATATAAAACTTGGCAACCTTAAAAGTTAACAGATTTGATTGACTGAAATTCTTATTAACTTGGATATTTTGAGGCTACAAAGAGGTTTATACTAACTAACAACTAATCCTAACTAAAAGTGAAAGATGTACATTTAAGTAGTCATGTGTTCATCATGTGCTAACTAAAACTAACAAAACTACAAGTGGCTTTATAAAGAGAAACAATTACAGGCTATGCTACATTTGTTTTAGCTGATAATAAGGTGGCAAAATCAACCCAGACCCATGTGCCTTCCCAAGCCCACCCAATTATTAGTTGGGTTAAATGGGTATTAACTCAATTAAACTCAATTAACACTAATGTTTATTGGGTTTTAATTGGGTACCCAATTAGACTCAATTATGATCCAAGTACCATTTCCACAAATCACCCAACCCCAAAACCACTAAAATTACCAAAATACCCCCTCAACCTAAAAAATGACCAAAATACCCCCTAAACCCAAAAAATGACCAAAATACCTCCCAAAACCTTAAAAAAAATACCAAATTACCCCCAAACCCCTAAAATGACCAAAATACCCTAGAAACCTAGAAAATGACCAAAATACCCCTGAAATCCAAAAAATGACCAAAATACCCTCGAAACCTAAAAATGACCAAAATACCCTTGAAATCCAAAAAATGACCAAAATACCCCCGAAACCCAAAAAATGACCAAAATACCCTCGAAACCTAAAAATGACCAAAATATCCCCAAAAAAAAGACCAAAATACCGCTGAAACCTAAAAAAGACCAAAATACCGCTGAAACCCAAAAAATTACCAAAATACCCCTGAAACCCAAAAAATGACCAAAATACCCCCGAAACCTAAAAATGACCAAAATACCCCCCTAAACCCAAAAAATTTCCAAAATACCTCCAAAACCTAAAAAATTACTAAAATACCTCTGAAACCTAAAAAATGGCCAAAATAACTTCGAAACCTAAAAATGACTAAAATACCCTTGAAACCTAAAAAATGGCCAAAATAACCCCGAAACCTAAAAATTGATCAAAATAACCTAGAAACCTAAAAATGACCAAAATAACCCTGGAACCTACAAATGACCAAAATAACCCCGAAGTCTAAAAATTGATAAAAGTAACCCCGAAACCTAAAAATGACCGAAATACCCCCCTAAAACTATAAAATGACCAAAATACCCCCTAAACCTAAAAAGTGACCAAAATACCCCTGAAACCTAAAAAATGACCAAAATACCCTCAAACCTCTAAAGTGACAAAAATACCCCTAAACCTTTGAAATGACCTAAATAAGCCCAAAACCTCTAAAATGGCCACGAACAACGTTAAACTTCTAAAATTACCAAAAATACCCTGAAACCTCTAAAACAACCAAAATACCTCTAAAGCTATAAAACGACCAAAATACCCCTCAAAATATCTAAAATGACCAACATACAACTAATCCTGTAAGATGAACAAAATACACCCGAAGCCTCTAAAATTAGCAAAATAGGGGTTTGGGGTATCTTAGTCATTTTTTAGGTTTAGGGGGTATTTTGGTCATTTTTTATGTTTAGGGAGTATTTTGGTCATTTTTTAGTTTTACGGGGGATTTTGGTAATTTTTTAGGTTTAGGGTGTATTTTTATCGACTTACAGGTTTAAGGGGCTTTTTTGTCATTTTATAGGTTTCGGGGTATTTTGGTCAATTTTTAGGCTTCGTGGTTATTTTGGCCATTTTTAAGGTTTCGAGGGTATTTTGGTCATTTTCAGTTTTCAAGGTTATTTTGGTTAATTTTTAGGCTTCGAGGTTATTTTGGCCATTTTTTAGGTTTCAGAAGTATTTTAGTAATTTTTTAGGTTTTGGAGGTATTTTGGACATTTTTTGGGTTTATGGGGTATTTTGGTCATTTTTAGGTTTCAGGAGTATTTTGGTCATTTTATGGATTTGGGGGGTAATTTTTAGGTTTTAGGGGTATTTTGGTCATTTTTTGGTTTGCAGGGATATTTTGGTCATTTTTTGGGTTTCATGGGTATTTTGGTCATTTTTTATGTTTCAGGGGTATTTTGGTAATTTTTAGGTTTTTGGGGGTATTTTGGTAATTATCTTGGTTTTGGGGGTATTTTGGTTATTTTATGGGTTTTGGGGGTATTTTGGTAATTTTTATGTTTCAGTGGTATTTTGGTCATTTTTTGGGTTCTAGGGGTATTTTAGTCATTTTGTAGGTTTCAAGATTATTTTGGTAATTTTTAGGTTTCGAGGGTATTTTGGTCATTTTTAGGTTTCAGGGGATATTTTGGTCATTTTTTGGGTTTTAGGGGTATTTTGGTCATTTTTGGGTTTCAATGGTATTTTGGTCATTTTCTTGGTTTCAGGGGTATTTTGGTAATTTTAAGGTTTTGGGGAATTTTGGTCATTTAGTTGGGTTTCGGGGGTATTTTGGTCATTTTGTAGGTTTCGTGGTTATTTTGGTAATTTTTGAAGATTTTAGAATACTTTGATCATTTACAGTTTATGGGCATTTTGGTGATTTTGATAATTGGGTAATTGGGTGGGTTGGGGTTTACCCATAATAATTGGGTTAGGTTGGGTTTGGGTTATAAGCAATTAGTTAAATGGGTTTTAATGGGTAAATGAGTTTTATATACCCAACCCAATTATGCCTACTCCAAACTCACCCAAACCCACCCATTTGACACCCCAATATTCTTTTATGCAGATTCAGTTTCTTCTCTAGCTTCCTCATTCTGCAACTTTATTCTTTTACAATCCTATTAATAACTTATTTGAAACATTATCAGTTACTATATTTTTGTAATTTGAGACGCAACAAAAACCGAAATAAATGTTGTTTTCCCTTTTCATGTTTATCTTTGCTCTAAAATTCCTATTTCCTATTGTTTTTTTTTTTTTTTTTAGAGTTTCAATCAATTTTTAGTGTAGGTAGGGATTGAACCCCAGATCTCTTATACAACTATAAGAGACTTTACCAGTTAAGCTAACTAGAACCCACTCTTTCCTATTGTTGATGCTTCATTAAATATTATTTCCTAGGTGTTTTTTTTCCCCCTTTTCTAAGGTAACCCAAAGTATTAAAAGAAGGAAAAAAAAAAATTAAAAACATGACATATCCATATCTATATCTATATATATCTAAAAGCTAAAGCATAGCATTTATTATTATTACGTTTCTATTGAGTCACATCAGCGTCCTTGTCATTATCCTATTTCTTTTTAATTTTTCTATAATTTTTTTAGCATTTACTCATTTTTTTTAATATTTACACTTTCTCCCCCCCCCCCCCCCCCTCACCTTACCTTTTCATCTCCTCACTACCTCTACTTTAATATCACTCTTCATCTTTCCCTTTATCTTCCCTAATTTTGTCTTTTCTTATTCACAACATTTTGCTATAAATTTGTCATTCTCTCTTCCATTCTTTGCATAATTTTCCCTCACAAAAAAAAAAAAAAAAAAATGGTTATCTCTCTCTCTCTCTCTCTCTGTCTCAATTTTTTGGTTATTTTTTTATTTTCTTGCATCTCTGCTTTAGTTTGATAAATTTTTGTATTCTTTAGAACTCTACTTTTAGTTTATGCAATTTAATTTTGTATTTTGTATTTTATTTTTTATTTTTTATTTTTTTGGTTCTCTTTGATTGTTTATCTACTCTAATCACTTATTTTTAAAAAATTACAAATTACCTTTTAAATCCAAGTTGAACAGTATTCAAGATTATAAGAGTTTTTGTCTTTGTCACTCTCTGGTAGGACTTCCATTCTTTTATCAAAGTAGACGAGGATTACATTATATGATGTTGTCTTAAACATTATTGCAAGTACTCTTTTATCAAATTTAATTGTTTTCCTTTCTCCTTTTAAGTTATACTATTAAAATATGAGCATTGATAGTTTTAGTGACATGTAATGCATATTATGATATTGATATGGGTGTTTTTTAGGAGCCTCCGAGAAATGACCCTACACTATGGGAATAGGCAAATGCCCAACAAATATAAAGGCTAATGCAAAAGGTTAGTGTCGCTTTATTTTTGTTTGTAATGCACTCTTAATTTATCGTTTGAATTTTCAATCTTTATTGTTTAAACATTAAGGTCATAGGTGATTTGCTCATCACTTGTTTGATGTTTTGTTTATAGACAAATACCATAACTCGGGCTTTATAATACTTTGGTGCAAGATTGACATCATCAATTGATGGGCATGATTTTTGGTTCATTAGATTTTATGCTTTTTCCAATATGGATGTGACTCTATTTTCATAAGTATTTGTCTCTCTAATTAAAAATTCCTATGTTTGGTCTTTCGTACATCTAATTCAAATAATCGGAAAGAAATTTAGAAATTAGAATTTTGGGTAATCAAAATTTTACTTTTATTTTTGGGTTGTGATCATTTGTCAAATGTAATACCCATAATTTTCGGTTGCACTTATAAAATTTTATATACCATAATTTAAAATCATCCAAATTTTAATAGAGCAAAAAATATTGCCCCAAATTTTCTATAATAATCTTTCAAGTATAATATCGATAGTATTATTAAATAAGGACATTTTCATTAAACTTGTGCACAATGTTTCTCTATTAATTTTTATATATTATTTTGTAATGGTTGAAAGCAGATTTGCGTTCCTTTGTTTTTGTTTGTTATTTACAAGCTATTGTTTCTACTTTATCTCTTTTAAATAACAAGACGTCATATGAGTTTCATACGCAACATTAATAATAATAATAATAATAACAATAATAGTAAGCTGTGTGCTGTATTTATTTTGTTTAATAAGGAAACTGAAAAATTACTTCCAACAACAACAACAAGAGAACTATCAAACAAATGTGCAACTGTAAGACCATACAATTAGCATAAATGATCTTTCATCTACTTTGGCAAGAATATGCTAAATTATATTCAATATTTTATTAGATGAATGCAAATTTCAACCTATTGAATGAAAATAGAAAAGCTCATTGGAAAAACATTTGTGTTTCAACTAAACCTTATTGACTATAACTGGAAGGAAGGATGAGGATTCAAATATAGGAATTCATATTGTGTCAAAACAATCAAGTAAAAGTCTTTGATCCATTAATAATAAAATCTTTTTTAAAAATCGAAACTTATACAAGTTATACTACCTACATTCTTATTTTCTACCTACTTTGATTATCATTAAAAAAACAAATAAAATAAATAAAGCAGCAAAAAATTTGACCCCATAAGGTACATGAATCAAGGGTATCCAATTAAACACTAGCACTGATAAAAACAAACTATAAAATAAAGAAAAATAATGAATCGCATCAATACCAACCAGCAACTGTGGCTACTACTATTCCATGAAATTTACTTATTTAAGCTGAAATAAAAATTTCATTATTTAACAATCAAAATCTAATCTCGGCTCATTTTATTCAACATTTAAATTCAACAACATCCTTCAAATCTATTAAATTATATATATTCTCTCAGAGAGAGAGAGAGAGAGAGAGATTTATGGTAATAGTATATGTTTTTAATCATCTAAGGAAGTAGAATATATAGAGTTCCTAAATAACTTATAAGTTAAAACCCAAATTCATAATAGAACTATACAATCAAAGCATGAACATACAACATCAATTATTTTTTGAATTACTGCTTGAAATTTACACAATTGTTGGATGCACTTAAATTCAAATAAAAAAATCCACATAAGTGTTCTCATGAAACTTTACAATGCATTAGAAAAAATAAAATAAAAACAACATAGCTACCAGGGATATTTCCTCCGGTAATAATATAAATTACATAAAAAATAAAGTTACCCAATTTAAATATCTCATTTTCCAACATTTCATTTCACCTTTTACTTGCTGATGGTAAAATAAATGATGTGGATATTAATAACTTTTCAGCTACTTCAAAATTATTAATAATTAATTTGTATAGGAGTTTTGATAGTTCAGATACACTGTCTTTTAAATTTTTTTTTTTTAAAGGAAAGTGGCAATTGAATAGGTATGAAGAAGTAATTTAGTTAAATAAAGAGAGGAAGAGCCAAAGAATTGGATATTAATGATTGCTTCAGCTGTTTCAATATTATTAATAATTTAATTATAAGAGGCTTTTGATATTATAAAAGACAATAATTTAATATTATAGTCTGTTGATTTTCTTAAGGAAACTAGCAATTGAACAGGTATTGTAGCATGAAAGACTATTTGGCTTGAGCTTTATTGAGGAGAACATTAAACATCAGCTATAATTGAAAAATATATTAAATACTATAAAGCTTGGGCTTTATAATGGAGGGCATAAGAAAAGCTTTTGTTCACTTAATCGATAATGAAAAATTATTGCTAATAAATAGAGCAATCACTAATCCATAAAACACACATTACACTATAAATTACAATCCTAAACAACTTAAAAATTACAAACTAAAAACATCAAACAACTAGACAATCACAAAATAAGCATACAACATGATCACAAATATTTTGTACAAGATCAAATTATAAGGGGAAAAGAAATCCTTCTTCAAGCCAACATAAAAGGGGACATAAATACAAAATATGGACTAGCAATTGCAATGCTATGTGAATCAAATGACGAGGAAATACAACTACTATTTTTAATTCTAAATCAACCAGATGGGAAAAAAAAACTTCTCCAAAACTATCAACAAATCTTTCAACATACACCTTTCGGAACAAACACATTTCGTATCCCAAAAAACCAAGCCTGCAAAAATATTGGAGTAAATCAGTGGGATTGTGATTGTCGTTGCACTTATGGAAACAAGGAATTACATGTTACATGCAAAATGTGTTCAATTGACTTTAAAATATATAAATTAGACAACTGAGTATGGTAGAATTAATATTTCAAAAAAAAATTATATTCTACTATAAATTATCCTCATTTTGTTCCAAATAGTAATCTCTAATAAAAAAAATATAGTTCCACAAGCAAAAGCTCTTGTCAGCATGAATCCAACTATATATTGGTGATAGATATATAACACAGCTTGAGACATAATACGTACCATGACAAATACTAATAATAAAAATACTATCCTAAAAAAAATTATCACGCACAATGCGCGAGGCCATGATTAGTATATATTAATCAGTGAAACAAGGTGCATAATAAGCCAAGTTATAGGATCTGGGGTGATTTGGTGTTTTAGACATTAGGTGATCTTCACATGCAACACATGACTTACACCTCACAACAAAAACACAAAACAATTTCTTGTTGGCCTTGTTATGTCTGTCTCAGAGAGAGAGAGAGATATTTTTGTGTATAAAGAAAAAGAAAATGTTGTTCCTAAGAACAATAATTGATAAATAAATAATATTCAAATTATCATTTAAATAATAACATTTCACATAAATTATATTTGTCCTTAAAATATAAATTATATTACCTCATTGAGGCATAAACAATTACTGTCAATTCATGACTTTTTAAGTGGCGAAGTTGAGGCATGGACCATTTCACTTTCTTGAGACAATACACGTTGTTTACAAAATTTACAATTTAATAGACAAGTAATTATATGTGCTACCCCTTGGGATAAAACAACCCGACTGCCTTGCTAATTCTCTTTATAAGCCTACACAACTTGTAAGATCAGAAGCTCTTGCAGAGAGGGAAAATTCCTGACCTCTCACAAGCTGACACATCATACTACCAAGTCCATAAAGTACGGCCAATTACAAAGCGCCACGTACTACAACTAGGTTCTGCTATCACTATCTAGAAACCAACAGAAATTCGCCAAGTGCCATGAAATAAAAACATAAAAAGCATGCAAAATCACACATTGGCATGTGTAAGCAATGACATAAGCAACCCGGCTCATGTAAGCAATGACATAAGCAGTCTAATTGGGTGCTGACATGTGTCACCTTGAAAATCAAGTCATTTCAGCTAGTCAACAGATGCCATAAGTCTTGGAGAAAAAGTCTTAAAACTCCTCTAATCAAACTGTGACACATGTCACCAATCAGACTTCGCCACGTGTCGCTCATCCACCCCCAAACTCCTATAAATTGAAGTCTTCCTAAGGCATTTCTACACACCAAGACATCCAAAGTACAAGCAGCATCAAAGAAGATTTAAAAGCACTCAGAAGTATAGAAACTCTGTAAGAATTAAGCCTTAAAGCCTTCTAGACCTTCAACCTCAAAATCGAAGAACATTCAAAGCAGAACCATCCAAACTACCTTCCTAGATCTTAAAGTTTGCTGGAATCGAGCTCAAATGCCTCCAGAAACTTCAAGAAACCATAAATCAGTGAAGCTCTACAGATTCAAGCCTCAAAAGTCTCGAAGAACTTCCACCGCAAAGCCTTCGAAGACAAAGAACACGCGAAGAACATGAAGAACATACGAAGAACACGAAGAACAAAGAATTTCTAACAAGCTCACAACCATAGATTCATTGTAATTCTGTTTCAAGGGTCTTCGATCCATCCTTCAGCCAAATTGAAGGATATTTGGTGTTCGAGTCGAAATCACATTATTACAATTACAATCAACAAGTCTTTCAAGGAGATCAAATCAAAGGATCACTCTTTTGTAATTTCAGAAAATTGTACCACATATTCATCAATACAAATTCGCATTTGTGGAGGATTAAATTTTTAGTTTGAAATCAATCAAACAAGCAAAATAGTTTCACAAATGCAAATTTGTATTGATGAATATGTGATACGATTCTCTAAAATTACAAAAGAGTGATTATCTGATTCGATCTATTGATTGGAATTGTAATAATGTGACTTCAACTCGAACACCAAATATCCTTCAATTTGGCTGAAGGATAGATCGAAGACCCTTGAAACAGAATTACAATGAATCTCTAGCTGTGAGATTGTTAGAAATTCTTTGTTCTTTGTGTTCTTTGTATGTTCTTCGTGTTCTTCGCGTGTTCTTCATCTTCGAAGGTTTTGTGGTGGAAGTTCTTCAGGGCTTTTGAGGCTTGAATCCATAGAGTTTCACTGATTTATGGTTTCTTGAAGTTTTTGGAGGCTTTTGAGCTCGATTCCAACAAACTTTAAGATCTAGGAAGGTAGTTTGGATAGTTCTGCTTCGAATGTTCTTCGATTTTAAGGTTGAAGTTTTTGAAGGCTTTGAGGCTTGATTCCTGTAGAGCTTCTGTACTTCTGAGTGCTTCTAAATCTTCTTTGATGCAGCTTGTACTCTGGATGTCTTGGTGTGTAGAAATTTCTTAGGAAGACTACTATTTATAGGAGCTTGGGGGTGGGTGAGCAACATGTGACAAAGTCTGATTGGTGACATGTGTCACAGTCTGATTGGAGGAACTTTATGACTTTTTCTTCAAGACACATGACATCTTTTGATTGGCCGAAATGTCTTGATTTTCAAGGTGACACATGTCAGCACCCGATTGGATTGCTTATGTCATTGCTTACACACGCCGGATTGCTTACGTCATTGCTTACACGCGCCAATGTATGATTGGCATTTTGCATGCTTTTTATGTTTTTATTTCATGGCACTTGGCAAATTTCTGTTTGTTTTTGGATAGTGATAGCAGATCCTAGTTGTAGTACATGGTGCTTTGTAATTGGCCGTACTTTGTGGACTTTGTAGTATGATGTGTCAGCTTGTGATAGGTCTGGAATTTTCCCTCTCTATAGCTCTATCAATAGTACATACTTTATCTTACCTAGAAATATAGTGTATGTAAAACACATATATACTCAAAAGAAGTGAAAAATGATCAAATAAAGGTTTTGGAAATGACCACAGCACGCCCTTAGTGCAATAGTCAATTTACAAGTACAAATGCTTGTAAAATGTTTTTTTTTTTGGGGGGGAGGGGGAGGGGGGAAGGGTTGGGGTTCAAGTTTCTGAAAAAAAGTTTCACATACATATAAACTTAAATTAAGTTAGAATAAAATTTCAATATTATATCAAAAAGGTATTGGAAATTAGTTGCCGCACGCAAGGGTCAAGGGAGGAAAAATTGACTGCATTACGGTTTTTACTCTTTCTATATATATATATATATATATATATATATATATATATATATTTTTTTTTTTTTTTTTTGAAAAGCTTGCTATATTTATATTAAAATAAAACTTGGTCATCTCAGAATATTACCCATTGGTCTATAAAGGGTACATACCAATTAAAAATCATATAAATGGTTAGCAATAAATTTTCCTTTTATTGCTTTGACTTTTTTTTTTTTTTGAAATCTGCTTTGACCAATTAAATCTATTGGTTTTTTTTTTTTTTTTTTTTTTTTTTTTTTTTTTGGTGGAGAAACACCAATTAAATCTACTGTAATTTGTAGGTAACAGACTCGTATATTACTAAGTTAAACCTTAGGAAAAACATTTGGCAGGGGAAAAGGTTTAATAAAAAAAGTAATCAAAGGATAGTTTTAAAGACTCCAACGTATGGAAATGTTTACTCATTGTAAATTTTATTAAAATATTCCAACAAAAACAATTAAAAAATATTTTTTTGATATTTTAATGAAATATAATGTAAAATAGATAATATAATGTGTGGCATTTTAAAAAGTGAATATGTAAAAAAAAAAATGAAAAAAAGGTTTTATACCAAAATAGACATACAGAAATTTTTGCATAAATTGATTTGAATGCTCTTACTCCTCTCCCACATAACCATAGTCGCCCCATCCCACACTACCCATTGCTCTCAATTTAATGTGCTTTGTTTGGTAATATTTTTGTGAAATTTTTCGCAACATATATATGTATTGCATGTGTAATTATAAAATATTTATGTAAATTTTATCTGTAGACGACTAAATTTCTCGTTTGAAATAAATCAAACAAGTAAAAATAGTTTCACAAATGCGAATGTGTATTGATAATTGTGTGGTACAATTCTCTCTGATTACAAAAGAGTGATCCTCTGATTCGATCTCCTTGCAAGACTTAGTGATTTGGATTTGTAGTAATGTGATTGACTTGAATACAAAATATCCTTCAATTTGGTTGAGGGATGGATCGAAGATTGTTGAAACAGAATTACAATGAATCTCTGGCTATGAGCTTGTTAGAAATTCTTTGTTCTTCACGTTCTTCGTATGTTCTTCGTGTTCTTGGTGCGTTCTTCGTCTTCGAAGGTTTGTGGTGGAAGTTCTTCGGTGCTTTAGAGGCTTGAATCCGTAGAGCTTCGTTGATTTGTGATTTGTTGATGTTTTTCGGACACTTTAGGCTTGATTCCCGTAGACTTTTGGATCTAGGCGGATGATTTGGATGATTTCTCTTCGAATGTTCTTCGTATTCGAAGTGAAGTTCTTGAAGTTCTTGGAGGCTTTAGAGCTTGGTTCCGGCAGAGCTTCTGGACTTCTGAATCTTCTCTGATGCTGCTTGTGCTTCAGATGGCTTGATGTGTGTGTCCTCCTAAATGTCTTAGGAAGACTTCTATTTATAGGAGTTTTGGGGTGGATGAGCGACACGTGGCGGAGTCTGATTGGTGACACATGTCACAGTCTGATTGGTCCGCTTATGTCATCGCTTACACGTGCGAGGTTGCTTGGGTCATCGCTTACACGTGCGAGGTTGCTTGGGTCATCGCTTACACGTGCGAGGTTGCTTGGGTCATCGCTTACACGTGCGAGGCTGCTTGTGTCATCGCTTGCACGAGCGAGGCTGCTTGTGTCATCGCTTGTACGAGCCGATGCATGATTGGTTCTTGCATGACACTTGGCAAATTTCTGTTGGCTTCTGAATGGCAACAGTAAAACCTAGCAGCAGTATGTGGCGTTTTGTAATTGGCTGTATTTTGTGGTCTTGGTAGTGTGACGTGTCAGCTTATGATAGGTCGGGAACTTTCTCTCTCTACATTATCATTGTAAATCTGTTGGCACAATTTGTGATATTCAATTGGATGCTTAAGTTGTAGTTAATACTAGTTAAGATTGCTTTCACTTGGTAGAGATTTTTCAGAAAATGTGATGATGTGGAAAATTTTGTAATTTTCTGTATGAGCAAAAATAAGGAAAAAAAGATAAACTACCACAAATAATTCTAACCAAAAAAAAAAAGTAATTTTCCCTAAAATCTTTTCAACTAAAACTAGGTAATTTTCCCTAAAATCTGTTCTGAAACTATTTAGCCATATGCCCCTGTTTTAAACTCAATTTTCTAAAAATTGAGTTTCAATGAAAAACTCAATTTTTAGAAAATCGAGTTATAGGCAAAAAACTTTAAAAAAAAATAAAAAAAATTACATGGAACTCAAGTTCCATGTAACATTTTGCAAGTAACTTGATTTTCATTAACTTGAGTTTTTCATTGAAACTCAATTTTTAAAAAATTGAGTTTCAAAACAGGGGCATTTTACTAGATAGTTTCAGAACAAAGGCATTTTGCTACTTGTTTTGGGTGAAAGGGGCAAAAGCCCATTTTGGCCAGTTGGGATGAGAAGCTCTCTTGGCTCACTGTGTATTCAATATGGATTCACGTTATTGAATCAATTTCGGGCCTTTCTGCTACATATGCATTCAGTTTCAAAAGTGATTTACTGATTTCAGAAATTGATTTTGCAGGTTTGTTTATCTTAATTTTCAAATTTTGATTTTGAGTAAATATCACCTTGTGTGCTCAAGAACTGACTTTTTAAATTGTTCGTGTAAGAACTCTTCTTTAATTTTCTTCATAATGGTTATGGCAGGAAGTGATCTCTTAGAGTAGAACTTGCCATTGGAGTCGCTTTAACTAGCTTTGCAGAATGATAATTGGGACATTCACAAAGAACTCAACAAATTTCTAACAAAATTTTGCTAGAAAATTATAAACTACTCTTTTTTTTGTTGTTGTTATATTTCATTTAAATCTTCTTCGCTTCTATTCTTTTTTGTACTATAGAAAGAGTGAGCTGTTTGGTGAAGGAAATAACAAATCGAAGAGAACTTATTTAGCAAAGCCGTAGTATTCCAATAAATGGAAAAATAGAAATTTTGGAAGACTATCACATCTTTAGGGACCAGTATTTGAGACAAAAAGGGGCAACCAAATTTTGGAAATTGCAAATGCTCTTAGTTCCACACTTCGATCTACTTCAACATTGTTAAGCTACCACATTTTCATCAACCTTTTACAGCATCAAAAAACGCATGTTGTCATGTCTACTGTAAAGAGTCTTTTTAATAATTTAGAGACAAAAATAGGGATTTAAAAAAAAGAACTTTTTTTAACAGTTTAGGCACGAAAAACATGTTAGGTTTTGTGGAGTCTAGCTGTATTTGATCAGATTATGACTGACCCAATATAAAAGTGCTACAGTCTTTAATGAGGTCTTTTAGCCCATTGTTAATCCTGTGCGCGGGATAGAAAAAACTGTTTTTTGGAGATTAGGGTTTTGGTGTGTTGCTTTTTGAGTTAGAGAAAAATTGTATTGCCACATCTTGTATTGTATGATTAAAAAAATAAAGAAAAATTAATATTTTAATGAAACACGTAACGAACTTTTGTGATTGTAATCAAGAAAAACACATAAATATCGTCTTGTGTGATTGTTTTCTTTTGGCACGTATTTTCTCTCTATTTTACATCTCACAGATTTGAGAATTTCATGATTATTCCCTACAAAACAAACTTTTGGTATAGTTTAAAGATAGAAAGTAACAAATTTTCAATAGTTTAGGCATTAAAAAAAAAAAAAAATTCAATAGTTTAAGGATGAAAAAAAAAAACATTTAAATTTTAGAGACCAAAATAGTATTTTATCATTTATTTAATTATTACTACTTAACAAAATGAGTCAGAAGGATCATATTGGTACATATGCCATCCTAAATGGTTATTACGAGGGGTACATATGGAGTCCAAATCTTCTGTCCTACTTTTTCTACTCCACTCTATGTGTCAAAGTACAATAAAATGTGGTTTGCCACTTCTAATGTATGCTTAAATATTTTAAAATATATATATCCTAAATAGTTGTTTGGTGACCAATATTGGTTCTTTTCTATTTTTCTATCTTTTTAATTCATAAATTAATTTTTTTTGTTTTTGATTTTTTTTTTCAATTTAATTGCTTACATGTCATTTTTTAATAATATTTTATAAGCCACAAAGGCATGAAGTGTGCCAACTATATGTGCACACTGTTAGCCATGTAAGAATTTTCCATTAGTGAGTTGACAGTAGGGACCAATAAGTTGACTATAAATTGAAGAAAACATGGACCAAATTGACTATAAATTGATAATAACATAGACCAAATTGACAATGACCCCAAAATGTAAGAAATGGTGTTTTCGCCTTTAAAATATATATATATATATATATATATATATCCTCAATAGTTGTTTGGTCACCAATACATCAAATTGCTCCGTATACATTCAATTGCAAGCCATGTTTTTTAACTATTCAAATGTCTAGCCCTTGACACTCCCTAAACCTCTCTACACCGTCCTACCTCCGACTTGCCCCACTCCCAACCATGCACAAATTTTCCTAGCTCCAAGGGCCCGTTTGGATGGAGGGGGAAAGGAGAGAGAGTAAAGGGGAGTATAGTAGAGTTGGCTGAAAATAAGCTAATTTTGGGCTAAATCTACTCTACTCTACTCTACTTCCCCTCCTTCCTCCTCAATCCAAATGGATCACAAAAAAAGGAGCATTGGGACAAGGCACTCCTAACTCAACCATGTCCTACCTAATTACCATCTCTTGTTGCTACAACATTTTGTCTTTCACTATACTGTAAAATATCAACATTGAGGGGTAACCATTTGAGGACATGGAACTTAAATTAAATATTCAATATTGTTTTCCCTCCCTCAGCCCCTTTATTTAAGTCCTCACAAGTTAGCTTCTCTTCAAATGGCCTTTCCAGTTATGCTTTTGCATGTGTAAGTGGCATTCAACTTACTCACAAGGAAGAAAAATGGTGCAAGTATAGCATCCCTCCGCTTAACAAAAATGTCGTAATAGGGATTTTAAAATTAAGAAATTTCATATCTTCATGAATCATGTCAATAGCTGCCTTGCCATTTAGCTGTGGTTTTCTTTTTTTTTTTTTCTTTTTTTTTTTTCTTTTTTTTTTCTTTTTTTTTTCATATTAATAATTGTACCATGTAGACATTTTTCTTTCTTTTTTTTTTTTTTTTTGATAACCGGTCAGAAGACATTTTTCTATTTGATTCAACTACAAATATATCTTTTTATTAGAGACTACAATACTTTCCAGCTTACATGGCTACACTTTTTTTTTATTGCTTTTGTAGATCTAACAATCCTTCAATTAGTGAGAGCTATATACAGAAGTTGATTCCAAGTGTCTGGAAGCCCTGCAACACACCAATGAGTGCAATCCATATCCTTGTATATATTATAAGCGCCAGGATGTGCATCTTTTCTTAGTTGTGAGAGAGTGGTTATGTCAAACAAATGAACAGGTTTCTTAATTGTACTTAAGACATCCTTCACCATATATGATGCTGGTGGCAAACCAGTTGGGTAAGTTGACCCGTTTATGGGTGTTGTCTCATTTCCGCAGTTTATCACTCCCGGCCTTTCCCAACCAGTGACACTAATATTTACACAAGAAACATACAGTCATCAAAATATGATTTGCTAATGCAATGTCAGTTTTCAAAATTGGATTAATCACTTTTCGTCCTTAAAGTTTGGTGTAGGTCCAATTATGATCCCTCAGATATAAAATATTTTGATTTAGTCCTTAAGATTTTGAAAATAGAATAATTTGGTCACTCTGTTTGCTTTTCTATTTATGTGGTTAACAGGATACTGAAGCAACCCATTTTCGAGGGACCAAATCAAACCAACCAAGGGACCAAAATTGAACTATCAACATATTTCAAGAACCAATACCAAACCAATCCTATAAATAAAGGGATGAAATTGTTCCTGTTTCAAAATTTTAGGAACCAAGTTCAAACTTTTAAATTAAAGAACCAAAATAGAACTTACCTAAACTTTTAGGCCAAATTTCTATTTTTTTATTGGATGTGAATTTTGAAAAATTTACCATTAGATTACATTTTCATATTATATCCTTTATTTGCAAAATTTCAAGAAAATAAAAGATTAAAAGTTATGCCATCAATCAAATGTTTAAATTTCAAGTTTTTGTAGTCTTAAATATACATAAAAAAATAAGTTTATGATTGAACAGCAAATAACCTCTGACTTGAACAAAATTTGACAGGCACGTTAAGAGCATAAGAACATGTAATCAAATAATTAGATTTTCAAAATATATAACTAGTTTATAACCAATTGTTTACAAACTAGTTTATAACCAAACTTTGTCCTTTAGAGAAAGTATAGTAACTTACTCGTAATGGGTGGGAGAAATTCCTCGATAAAGGACTTTAGTTTTTCCTGGATCCACATCTGTATCAACCCACTTGGCCCAAGTTGCCAAACCCTTGTGAAAAGCATCCATACGATCCATGTCATTGAGAACCTTGCCACCATCTTCAATATAATCCCAACTACAATCAATAATAAGGCAATCACAAGCTTATTTTAAACTCATATTCTACTTCTTGTTTTTCACATAAAATTGAAAGAAAAATGAATGATTTTATAAAACTCATAAAATGAATGATTTTATAAAACTCATACTGTTTCAAAGGTCCAGTACGGTTCCACCAAAGCCAAGTGTTGAAAACCAGAACGTCCATATCTTTCCATATGTTGCCATTTTTCATTGAATCGAGCTTTAACACTCGACCAATTTTTTCTACTTCGATGTCCACTAAGTAGTTAGATTTAAATAGCAGAATTGAAACTCCATAGTCCTGCACAATTCAGTCCAATTCTTAGGCATTTTATTGCTCAAAATCAAAGGAAAGCTTTCAATTTATAATATACAATAAAGCATTCAAGTACCTAACTTAAAATTTCTGATCATTTCTTACTTCTTATGGATTGGAAATCAATAATAAGTTTTTGTATATTCTATTGAAACATTACTAGTCAATCTCTTTGAAAATATGAGGGGTTAAAACAACCTACCAAATTCATACCTCTCACTCTCAGACTTTGAAGAAGTGAGAATTTTATGCATTGAGTACAACCTTTTTATTTAAACATTTTTACCATGCTAGTCTTAACATTCGGTGATACCAAGAATCAAATAATATATGAAACCTAATTATTAACTTTATGAGCCTATCAAAAAAAAAAAAAACTTTATGAGAAAAAGAGAAGACCGTGAAAATTAATTTTTCTAGCTAGTTCATTTACCTCGAAGGTTGTATTAGAATACAAGGAATTTCTCTCCTCTATGATTTTGGAATCAGGCACAGCAGCATGAAGCAAACATACTAGTGATTCCCTCTGGTTGAGAGTAGTGGAGTCCCCTATAAACATAATTTTCTTCCCCTTTAATCTCTGTAAGAAATCTTGACCATCAAATCTGCAATGTTTTCCCAATAGGAAACATGGTTCTATTATTAGTAACACTTAACAACAAGCATAAACCCACCCCTCCCACACCCCCCCCCCCCCCAAAAAAAAAAAAAAAAAAAAACGAAAAGTAAGAAACTAATTAGACTATTCTTTTCACAAAGAATTTATGAGACAAACTAAATTATGTGCTTGGGATGTTCGTCTTACAAAGCCTAGGTAAAAACAAAAACAAAAGAAGAAGAAGAAGAAGAAGAAGAAGAATGATGATGATGTCGTCCTAGGAAAGCTAATTAATTTTTTCTACAAGCACAAGTAAATATTTTCAAGGATAATTGGCCATGTGTGTTTCAAGGAAACCTTTTTGAACTAAAGGTAGTAATGTCCTT
Organism: Quercus ilex subsp. ballota; assembly: GCA_032727855.1. NCBI lineage: Eukaryota > Viridiplantae > Streptophyta > Magnoliopsida > Fagales > Fagaceae > Quercus > Quercus ilex. The sequence continues at coordinate 15,841,144 of CM064911.1, read as the reverse complement.
TCATTGGTTTTTCATATAAAAAAGAAGATTTCCAACGTAATAATGTCTTCATTGTGTAAAAGTTTGTTAAAAATAATTTCATAGATTCACATCCTATAATATTTTAAGGACTTTTTATTTTATTTCTTCACTTTAATTTTTTTTTTCTTGTACTTATTAGTGCTCTTTATTTATTTATATTAAGTGCATGTTAGTAGTATTTCAAAGAGTATAAGAAATTAAGTTGATACTAAAAAAACCCTATTCCAATAAAGATGAAGATATATATAGCAATCACAAACCAATAAGAATTGAGGGGAAAAATTAAGGAAATAGTCAAAAAGATCTGAAACATGATATGTATGCCTGAAGGATCGTATATTCATATCTAAAATGCCTTTCCATGTGTTACAATCAAGATTTTGAAACCGGAGTCAAACCGTGATGATGTCATAATTAATTTAATAATTAATAAAAATAAAAATAAAGGTATTAAATCCGTAAATATTAATAAAATTGACTAAAATATTTTTAAAAATTGAAACAAATTTCAAAATAAATTTTATAATTTATTCTTATTATACCTAAATTATATAAATTAATGAATTAACTATAATGTTTTTAAAAAAATCCAAATAAGAGGAGAGATGATGAGATTTATTATTAAAAAAAAAAAGACTAAAGTAAAAAACTCAAATATAAACTTTTTTTTTTAGAGAATGGTAGAAATATAGCATGATAAAAGTTTACAGGTGTGCTCAAACAATAGACATGCTTAGTGCCACCTCGGCTTTAGTGTAGCCAGCACGAGTATGTTCTAGTGTTGAGCATAAAACAGTGCCACACGTAAAAATAAAAATATAGACTTTTATTAGGAAATAAATTAGTATGGTGGGGATTTGACTATTTGCATTTTGCAAAGTAGGAACCAGAAGGCTCCTTTTCAAATTTAAATTCACTCATCCATTCTGACTCCACCCACGTGATTTCTGATTTATCTATTCCCAATGCTTTTTTACTTTTACTTTGTGAACCTTTATTTCCTTCTTACTTCTTAGCATTAGCCTTCCAGTTCAGTACTCCTACAGTCCTCCCCTCTTCTTCCTCCTCATGAGTCACGTCTGCAACTGCGCTCATCTATTTTTTTTTTTTTTTTTTTTTTAATCTCATCATGCCATCAATCGGTGCTCCTTAAATTTCTTGCTTCATCTTCGGATCTTCTTCATCAGTTTCTCTCTTTCTTTTTATTTTTTCACTTCAGATCCATGCCAGAATTTCAGATTGGAAAATCAAATTTCAGCGATGTCTTACGGTCGGACCGGCCTACGGTTTGAACGGTTTTTCAGGTCAGACCTCGGTTCAAGCGGTTCTCTCATATTTTCTAGATGCCCGGTTTTCATGTATAAAAAACCGTTTTGATGAACGGTTCACGGTTAATTCGGTCGGACCGTACAGTCCGGTCCGAGTTTAAAAACCATAGTTACAATTCCTTCCACTGGAGTTCATTTCTTGAATATGCTACAACTATGAAAGTAGTGTCAATACTTTCTTATTATGGTTTACTAACAACTGCCCTAAGAGCATCCACAACCAGTTTCTATATCTCATCTTATTTTACCATCCCAAAAAGCAACTTTATCAATTATACAATACAATTTTACAATTCTCCAACTTCCCAACTTTTATTTCCCAATTCTACTCATTAAAATAATATTTATACGCAATAAAATAATATATCTCACAATTACCATTATACAATACAACACATTATTTATACATTATTTATTCTTTCTCTCTCTTTCTTTCTGTTCAAGAACCACAATCGCCACCACCGCTGCACACCACCACCACCACCGGCAACCCATAATCTACCGTCAACACCAAAAAAAAAAAAAAAAAAAAAAAAAAAAAAAAAAAAAAACCAGAGAAAAGACCAGAACCATGCCACTGCACCTACTGCCCTCCGACCATCAACACCACCACCACCACCCTCTCCGCCCATCAACACCACCAAAAAAAAAAAAAAAAAAAAAACCCACGGTCAAAAACCAGACCCATCACCGCCAAAGCTCGAAGGAAAAGGACCAAAACCATGCCGCTGCACCTACTGCCCTCCGACCACCAACACCACCACCACCACCCTCTCCGCCCATCAACACCAAAAAAAAAAAAAAAAAAAAAAAACCCAGCAACCCACGATCAAAAACCAGACCCACCACCGCCGAAGCTCGAAGGAAACCAGAGAAAACACCAAAACCACGCCGCTGCACCTACTGCCCTCCGACCATCAACACCACCTCCACCACCCTATCCGCCCATCAACACCACCAAAAAAAAAAAAAAACATAGCAACCCACGGTCAAAAACCAGACCTACCACCGCCGAAGCTCGAAGGAAGCAGATTCGCCGCTAGGAAGCTTGAAGGAAGTTGATTTTGTTGACCCACACGAAGAAGGAAAAATGAAAGAGAGAGAGAGTTGCTGGAGAAGGAAAAACACGGAGACCCACCACCGATCTAGAAACCCACCGCCGATCTAGAGACCCACCACCGATCTAGAACCCCACCGCCGATTTAGAAACCCAACACCGATCTAGAGAGTTGCCAGAGAGAGTGAAGATATTGAGAAGAATCAGAGAGCAAGAAGAAGAAGAGAGAGCAGAAAGAAAGAGAGAGAAGGAAGAGAGAGAAAAGAAAGAGAAAAAAATGAGAGAGGAGAGAGAAATTGCCAGTTAAATTGGATTAAAAAATTAATATTTTTTTATACTATTCAGCTACAGTACCATCTTACATTTGAGATGGTACTATAGCAAAATCTCAAAAAAATTTTGGCATATGCGATATGGCATTTCCATTGTTGAGCAGTTTTGGAGCTTAAATGCCAAATGTTCCTAACATTTGGCATATACAAGCCCCACTGCTGATGCTCTAAGGGCATACGTTAACATGACCTTAGTAGTAAAAGTTTTTTCCTTAAAATCCTAAATTCCTTTTTCCCATAACCCATTAAAAACAAAGCCTGGATTTGAACTTATTTTCTCCATAAAAGACACGTTTGTGTCGAAATAACTTATTTAGCTGACACTGAAAACTTTTTGCTAAAAGTATTATAAATAAAAGTAAAAGCTAATTGAAATAGTAAAGTGAAACTCATAAATAGTATCAAAAAATACAATACAAAAAGTGCAATGAAGCTTATAAATAGTAACAAAAATATGCTGAATAGTAGTAAAAATAAACTAAATAAAAAAAAAAAAAAGTTGTCTTTTTCAGCCAATGCTATATACAACAATGTCGCTACTCCAATAAGCCATTGACAAATCAGCAGAGAAAATTTAAAGCAAGCTAAAACAAACACTGCACAGAGAGAAACATTGCCTGGGTATGTCACATTCCTTGGGCTGCCATCTATATTTGAGGTAGAGACTATCAGGTCGACCATAATAATGGCAATCAAATTCCTTGCGGATATGAGGGCAGGCTGAAGAGTTATATAGAGGGTATGAATCGTCAAACACCCAAGTCCCTTCATAAACATTACAACTTTTTACTTGTGATTGTTTCCCCGACTTCAAATGGCTGCTATGATATTGTCCAGAGTTTGCTACACAGAGACATGAGAAAAAAATCAGAAAGAAGATCACAAGGATGGAACACAATCTTTGAGTTACAAAACCCATGTTTTGTTTTGGCTGAGGTACAGAGTGAAAGACAGAGACAGAGATTAGAATATAAATATGCAGAGAGAGAGAGAGAGAGAGTCTACCTGGCTGTTTGACTTGATACCATATAAAACTAGACAACCTATTAATAACGTATAACGTATTTGACAAATCAGCTACTATGTTTGCAATTTATGACCAAAAAAAATCCCGAAAGAAATGTAGTTTGGATATATTTAGAAAAGAGAGTCAATCTACCTTTTTTTTTTTTGAGAAGCAAGAGTCAATCTACCTGGTTGTGAATTTGATGTCATATGTAAAACTAGCCAACCTTAACAGATTTTTTTTTTTTTTTTTTAGAATACTAAGTATTTTTAACACACAGGGAGAGGGAATTTGGTTGAATGAGAATAATTTGAGGTTACAAAGAGGTTTATATACAACTATTAGAAGTGGGAAAATACTAACTAATAACTTAACTAACAACTGATCCTAACTAACTGTGAAAGTTGTACATTTAAGTAGTCATATGTTCATCATGTGCTAACTAAAACTAACAAAACTACAGGGTTGTTTAGTACCAGTGTTTAAACAACAGTTTTCAATATTTAAACAACTATAGCACTTCTGACATGTATTTCTATAATACTTAAACATGTATTTCCAAAACACTGAAAACTGAACAACAATACTAAAAATCTCCAACCAAACAAACCTTACATGTTTCTTTATACACAGAAACAATTACAAGCTAAGTGACAGTCTTTTTAGCTGATTAATTCTTTTCTGCAGATTTAGTTTCTTTTCTAACTTCCTCATTGTCTTTATAAGCCTACACAACTTGTAGGATCAGAAGCTCTATTAATAGTACTTTATTTTACCTAGAATTATAGTGTAAGAAAAACATATATATTCTCAAAAGAAGTGAAAAATGACCAAACAAAGGTTTTGGAAATTAGGGTACCTTTGTTTTGGCTGAAAACGATTTCAGGAAATCGTTTTACACCACACTCCGTGTTTGGTATGTACTGAAAATTGGGTCAAATGGAATTGGTTTTCTGCATTGACCGTAAAATGAGGCCTCTCTAGTGTAAAATCATTTCAGGTTTCATTTTACCTTCAAAGCATTTCCACTCTCCTCAAAAAATTTCTCTCCTCACTCACTCTCATCACTCACGCCAATCTCAAGCCAAAGGATGGAGAGAGCTATCGCCGGTGAAGCCCAGATCCAGTCCCCGACCCATGGCCCCCCGGTCTGATCTCGCCTCTCAGCTCCTCCGTTTTCATCAAACCCATATCCGATGAACGTAGCTAAACCCACCCCAATTCCACCACATCCCAGTCCGCGCCGCTCAAACCCATCGCCGATCTAATCGCGCCGCTCAAACCCATCTCCGATCTGATCGCGCCACTCAGCTCCTCCGTTTTGATCAAACCCATCTCCGATGAACCCAGCTAAACCCACCCCAATTTCACCACATCCCAGTCCCTGACCCACGGCCCTGTCGGTCTGATCGCGCAGCTCAAACCCATCGCCGATCTGATCGTGCCGCCTTAACTCCTCCGTCGTGCTCAAACCCATCTCCGATGAACCCAGCTAAACCCATCTCTGATTGGTCTTGTGACTTCTGATTTTGATTGTGTTAAATGTTTTTATTTTGATTTTTGGTTTTGTTAAGTGTATATTTGAAATTTTTTGTAATAAAATTTGTTTGGATGCTAAGAAAATGTGAGAAAATGTGAGCAACAAGTAGAAAATGTGTTTTCTATAGTATTTTCAAGAATACAACCAAATACCAGAAAATATTTTTCAAAGCATTTTTTAAAATGCAACCAAACACTTGAAAATATTTTACACCCATAAAATATTTTACACTGAAACAAAAGCAACCTTAGTTGCAGAGCGCAATGGTCAAGGGGAAAAAATTGACCACATTATGTTCTTGACTCTGGCTATATTTATATCAAAATAAAACTTGGTCATCTTAGAATATTACCCATTGGTCTATATATATGCATATAGTAAAGGGTAACTGCCAATTAAAAATCAGATGAATGGTTAGCAATAAATATTCCTTTTATTGCTTTGACCTTTTCTTTTTCTTTTTTTGAATCTGCTTTGACCAATCAAATCTATTGTAACAGGTTGGTATATTATACTAAGTTAAACCTTTGGAAAAACATTTAACAGGGGAAAAGGTTTAATAAGAAAAGTAATGTAAATGTTTACTTATTGTAAATTTTATTAAAATATTCCAACAAAAACAATTAAAAATTCAAGAAATTTTGATATTTTAATAAAATATAATGTAAAATAGATAAGTTGATGTGCAGTATTTTAAAAAGTGAGTATGTAAAATAGAAAAAGTAGGTTTTTATATTAAAATAGATATAAATTTTTGCATAAATTGATGCAAATGCTCTTACTACTCCTCCCCCACATAACAATTGTCGCCCCGTCCCATACTACCCATTGCTTTCAATTTAATGTGCTTTTTTATGGTAATGTTTATGTGAAATTTTTGGCAACATATATATGAATTACATGTGTAATTATAAAATATTTATGTGAATTTCATCATTGTATATCTGTTGGCACAATTTGTGATCTTCAATTGGATGCTTGAGATGTAGTTTTTTTTTTTTTTTTTTTTGATAATCGCTTAAGTTGTAGTTAGTACTAGTTAAGATTGCTTTCACTTGGTAAAGATTTTTCAGACAATGAGATGATGTGGAAAATTTTGTAATTTTCTGTACGAGCTAAAAATAAGAAAAAAAAATTCAGCTACCACAAATAATTCTAACCAAAAAAAAAAAAAAAAAGGCACTTTTCCCCAAAAAATCTTTTCAACTAAAACTATGGAATCAGTTTAGATAGAAGCAACGCAGTCTAATATAAAGCTCCAATTTGTATGCATATTTATACTTATATTTGAATTTTGTTGCATCAAAATTTAAACTTTTTTTCTTTTTATTGCTGGGTTTGTTGTGGGCATTTGGTTCTAGTGGCAAAGACATTGAATTTATTGATATTGGTATGATTTATAAGTTTGCGCATTCTACCTATCTGATGAAATGCCATAGTGGGCACTGATTATAGTTTACGTTAATTGAATCAATTTTGGACCTCTTGGTGTGATTGAGAATAAGTACTGTGTAGTTGGGATGAGAAGCTTTCTTGGGTCACTGTGTATTCCATATGGATTCACGTTATTGAATCAATTTTGAACCTTTCTGCTACATATGCATTCAGTTTCAAAAGTGATTTACTTATTTCAGGAATTTTTTTTACATTTAACTTTATTATTAGAAGAATTTATTTAGTTGACAAGCTGCGAAAGAAAGTGGAAAACTAGCCTCTCGAGTTTTTAAAACTTGAGTTCAATAGCAAATCGAGTTTTTAAAACTCGAGTTTCAGAGTTCTGAGACAGCTGACGTGGATAAAAATTCCACGTGGAACTCCAGTCTCTAAGACTCGAGTTCCAGTGCATACTGACTTTGCTAAGAACTTTGAGTCAAGAGACCATGCAAGAAGAGGAAGAAATCCACGGAGAAGAAAAAAAAGAAGAAGAAGAAGACCTAAACAAAACTATCTGTAGCCTCTCAAATCTCATTCAATTTCATCTCTCTTCCATAGCTTTTTCTTTCAAATCATTCACATCTTTATGAGTTGTGTGTAATTTGTTTAGGTCGTTTGCTCGGTGATGGAGATCGTGAACTGTACCATAGATTGACGATCGGGATGTGCTTGATGGAGACTGGGTTTGTGTGTGCCGTGGGTCTTCTTCTTTGTTGTGGATCTTCTTCTTCTTTCTTTCTTTCTTTCTTTCTTCTGGGTTCTTTCTTCTTTTTCTGGGTTTGTACTTCTTTTTTGAAATCGAGTGTAAAAGACTCGAAATCTATGTGGTATAAACGTGTCCAACTCAACAAGTAGGAAGCGAGTCTTTAAGCCTCGAGTTTTATATGGAACTTGAGTTTCTAAAACTTGAGATGTTAGTTTGCAAATATCTTTCAAACCCGTGTTAACTTACTATATTCTATCCCCTCACTATGCTAGTCTCCAAATATCCCCCTTATTTCAGTAATTGATTTTGTAGGTTTTTTTAATTTTATTTTTAAAATTTAATTTTGAGTAAATATCACCTTGTGCTCTCAAGAACTGCCTTTTTAAATTGTTCATGTAAGAACTCTTCTTTAATTTTCTTCATAATTGTTATGGCAGGAAGTTCTCTTAGAGTAGAACTTGAAATTGGAGTCTTTAGGTTTAAGGTTGTATGTGTGCAAAGATGGCTAGACAAAAAAAATAAGATAAAATGTAGTCTCTTTAACTAGCTTTGCAGAATGATAATTGAAACATTCACAAAGAACTCAACAAATTTCTAACAAAATCTTTGCTAGAAACTCATAAACTTCTCTCTTTTTTTTCATTTAAATATTCTTCTTCTATTCTTTTTTGTACTATAGAAAGAGTGAGCTGTTGGTGAAGGAAATAACAAATTGAAGAGAACTTATTTAGCATAGCCGTAGACCGTAGTATTCCAATAATTGGGAAAATATAAATTTTGGAAGACTATCACATCTTTAGGGGAAAAAGAGACTAGTTGAGCTCATTGCAAATGCTCTTAGTTCTATTATTACATTGTAAAACTACCACATTTTCATCAACCTTTTACGGCATCAAAAAACTACATGTTGTAGTGTACAACTTGCTTACAAGGAAGAAAAAATGGTGTAACCATAGCATCCCTGTACTTAACAAAAATATTGTGATAGGGATTTTAAAATTTAGAAATTTCATACATTCATGAATCATGTCAATAGGTACCTTTTCATTTAGCATTGTTCATAACCACCAAATCAATAAATCAATTACATATGAACTAAATTAATAATTAGACCATGTATACATTTTTCAATGTAATTCAACTACAAAAACTATGTCTTTTTATTGGAGACTACTAGATTTTCCAGCTTACATGGCTACACTTTTTCATTGTTTTTTGTAGATATAACAATCTTTCAATTAGTGAGACCTACATACAGAAGTTGATTCCAGGTGTCTGGAAGCCCAGCAACACACCAATGGGTGCAATCCATACCCTTGTATGCATTATAAGAGCTAGGATGTGCATCTTTTCTTAGTTGTGAGAGAGTGGTTATGTCAAGCAAATTAACAGGCTTCTTTATTGTACTTAAGACATCCTTCACTATATAAGCTGCTGATGGCAAACCAGCTGAGTAAGTTGACCCGTTTATGGGTGTCGTCTCATTTGCACAGTTTGTCACTCCTGGCTTATTCCAGTCAGTGCCACTAATTTGACACAAGAAACATAGTCATCAATATAATATTTGCTAATGCAATGTCAGTTTTCAAAATTGGATAAATTGTACTTTTCGTACTTAAAGTTTGGTGTAAGTACAATTTTGATCCCTCAAATAGAAAATACTTGGATTTAGTCCTTGTAAATTTTGAAATTAGAATAATTTGGTTCCTCCATTTATTTTTCTATTTATATGCCTGACGGGATACTTAAGGCACCCCATTTTTGAGGGACTAAATCAAACCAATAACCAAGGGACCAAATTTGAACAAACAACATATTCCAAGAACCGAAATCAAACCGATCCTATAAGAAGAGGGATGAAATTGTCCCCGTTTTGAAATTTTAGGAACCAAATTCAAACTTTTTAAATTTAAAGGAACTTATACCTAAAATTTGAGGCCAAAAGTATAATTTACTTTTCAAAATTGAAGTTGGAAAGAGAAAGGGAACTAACTTACTTGTAATGGGAAGGTGAAATTCCTAGATAAAAGACTTTAGTTTTTACTGGATCCACATCTGTATCAACCCACTTGGCCCAAGTTGTCAAAGCCTTGCGAAAAGCAACCATACGATCCATGTCCTCGACAATCACGACACCATTTTGAATATAATCCCATCTGCAATCAATATATTAAGGCAATCACAAGCTTATTTTAAACTCACATTCTGCTTCTTGTTTTTCTCACAAAATTGATACAAAATTGCATGATTTTATAAAGTTCATACGGTTTCGTAGGTCCACTACGGTACCACCAAAGCCAAGAGTAGAAAACCAGAACATCCATATCTTTCCATATTTTGCCATTTTTCAGGGAATCAAGCTTTAACACTGGACCCAAAACTTCTTCTTCAATGTCCACAAAGTAGTGAGATAAAAATAGCAGAATTGAAACTCCATAGTCCTACAAAATTCAGTCCAATTTTTAGGTATTGTAGCATTGTATTGCTCAGAATCAATGGAAAACTTTGAGTTTATAGTAATATAGCATTCAAGTACCTAACTTAAAGTTTCTGATCCTTTCTTACTTTTAGAGGATTTGGACATCAATATTAGGTTTTTGTATATTCCGTCGAAACATTACAAGTCAACTTCTTTGAAAAAATTAGGAATTTTGGAGTTTTATGTATTAGGTAATAAGTACAATCTTTTTATTGAAAGATTATTAGCATGCTAGCTGTAACATTGTTACCATGCTAGTCTTAACCTTCAATGACACCAACAATCAAATAATATGTGAAACCTAATTATTAACTTGATGAGAAAAAGAGAAGCTAATGAAAATTTATTGTTCTAGCTAGTTCATTTACCTCGATTGTTGTATTAGTATACAGGTCATTGCCCCCCACTATGATTTTGGAATTAGGTGCAGCAGCATGAAGCAAACATACTAGTGATTCCTTCTGGTTGACAATAATGGAGTCCCCTACAAGCATAATGTTCTTCCCCTTAAATCTCTGTAAAAAATCTTGGCCATCAAATCTGCAATGTTTTCCCAATAGGAAACATGGTTCTATTATTAGTAACACTTAACATCAAGCACAAACCCAAAAGAAAGAAACTAATTAGAGTACTGTTCGTTTCACAAAAAAATTTATGAGACGAACTAAATTATGTTCATGCTGAGGATGTTTGTCTTACAAAGCCTAGGTAAAAACAAAAATAAGAAAGTATAATTCACAAAGAAGTTGTTCTCGTAAATGCCATTTCGGAATTTTAGGATGTTTAAGACAGTATGGAGCACAAAGCCTCCAAAATGAGAAGTACATGATGTACTGAATTTCCTCCTTTATCCCCATCAACCTTGCCCCAATTTTTTATGGGAAGAACTACTTATCTATTCTTCTTAGTCATGTTCAATTTCTCTCTCAAAAGTTTGAATAATGTTAGGGATATTACAAATTTTACTACATAGAGTTTACAAATTGAATCATTGAACACCAATTTAAACATAATGCTGTATAACCTACCAATCACATTTATTACCACGTCAGTTCGTAAATTTTATGTAGTAAAATTTGTAATACCTTTATAATTTTTGTGAGATTATATTCTGTCTTTGAAAGTGCACAGGATAGAAGATATGTGTCGACCAAAGATTGCTTTTTTGTTCCTTCTGCGCTACTGACATCCTCATGTTGCTTGCCTTGAATGTCAATCTTACCTCAAATGCAAGTGATTATATATGTGTGTGTGTGAGTGAAGAATGATGAAAGATGCTGTCTAAAAATAAAAACATGATCACATACATTCTAAAAAATAAACAGATAGTTACATTGCTAACAAGAGTGTGCTAATATTAAACACCTCATTTTCAAGGAATTTTATTTTATTTCTTCATATTAATTAAAAAAATATTATTGTCCTTATTAGTCCTTATTAGGAGTATTTCAAAAAGCATAGGAAAGTTGACACTAAAAAATCCTATTCCAGTAAAGATGAAGATATAACCACAAATCAATAAGAATAAGGGGGAAAATTAAGGAAATAGTCAAAAATATCCGTAACATTGGATATGTATGCTTTCTTTCTTTTCTTTTTTTCTTTTTTCTTTGTTGAGGAAAAAGACATTGTTGATTATATTAATGAAAACTTGCTATGTCAGCCTGGATTACAAAAAAATAAAACTCGTGGTGGAACATTCTTCTTTCACACAACAAAATCTTAGATATGCAGAGCAATGTATGCCTTCTTTTGATATATGTACTTGTACATACTGTCGTATTTTTTGGTACATGCATGACTGAAAGATCATACGTTCATATATAAATGCCTTTCCGTGTGTTACAATTTTATCCACTGGAGTTCTTTTTCATGAATAGGCTACAACCATGAAAGGAGGGCAGTTTTCTAGAGGCAGTTGTTTCCGAATAAAAAATATATATATATATCCTCATAAAAATAAAAAAAAAGTGATTCGATTGAATTTTTTTAATTCAGCAAAAAAAAAAAAAATTGAATTTTTTTAAGGTCAACAAAGGTAATTGTGCTCTGAGGCTGCAAAAACATGGTACACATATGTGCCCGGAAGTCCTCCAGCAAAAGTCATCCAAATTTAGGAGTAATTTTTAGATATTTTCGAAATATGGAAAATAATGTTCATTTCTCTCACATTCATAAAGGAGTCTATTCATTAAATTTATAACGGAATCTACTATGAATGTGAGATGAGAAAGCACCATTTCTCTTTACTCTGGAAGTATCTAAGAATTTTGATTTACAAAATATAGTGTTGGTTCAGTATAATTTATTTTACTTAAAAAAAATAAATTGAACAAAAATACAGTTATATAATGAAAAAAAAAAGTATCACAAGAGTTTTTTTTTTTTTTTTTTTTTGGCTAATCATATCACAAGTTTTATAGATAAACCATATTAAGAAAAAATAAATAAAAGAATTTAAAAAAGCAGCCAATTACTAGAAGATTGATAAATACTTGGTATGTGCAATGCAATCACTTGCCTAATAGGGGCACAAAGTAACTTTTTTCCTTAAAATCCTAAATTCCTTTTCCCATAAAACAAAGCCAGGAATTGAACTCATTTTCTCCATGTAAGCCATGCAATATCACTAGTCCAATAAGTCATTGACAAATCACTAATCAGAAGAGAAAATTTAAAGCTACCTAACACACACACACACACACACACACTGCACAGAGAGAAAGAGACCAGAGAAAGGGTACCTGGGTATGTCACATCCCTTGGGCTGCCATCTATATTTGAGGAAGAGAGTATCAGGTCGACCATACTTATGGCAATCAAATTGCTTGCGGATATGAGGGCAAGCTGAAGATTCATATAGAGGGTATGAATTGTCATACACCCAAGTCCCTTCATAAACGTTACAATTTGCTACTTCTTGTTTTCTTAACCTCACATGGTTGCTATGATATTGTTCTGAGTTTGCTTCACAAAGACATGAAAAACTCACAAACAAGGTCACAAGGATGGAACACAATCTCTGAGTTACAAAACCCATGTTTTGTTTTGTCTGAGGAAAGAGTGAAAGAGAGTGACAGAGATTAGAATCTATATTACAGAGAGAAAGAGAGTCAATCCGTCTGGTTGTGATTTTTTTTTTTTTTGATGAACGTCTGGTTGTGAATTTGATAACATTTAAAACTAGACAACCTATTAATAATGTATTTGAAAAATCAGCTACTATGTTTGCAATTTAGACAGGTGATCTTCACATGCTGTAGCAGAGCTACAGCAAAGCTTGGGTGTCATGACCCCTCCAAAATTTTGAAAATATTTTTTCTTTTATCTATAATTATTAAAAAATTTATATATTTAGCTACAAAAATAAGGGTTGATCTCCAAATATTTTAGTTAGTCAATGACGCCCTTGAAAAAAAAAAGAATTTGTCAATTGATTTAGTAGTCATAGAGACAATGTAGTTTTTGTTTTCTCAATTTTGTTTGTTGTACCTATCAAATATCAAATTAGATAACTTTTATATAGTCATTGGAGTTTGAAAGATGATAAATTCTCCTAAAAAATTATCTCTTAAATATACAAATCAAAGTTGATATTTTTGTATACAATATATTTATAAATTATAACCTACTCTATATTAAAATATTAATGTTTATACATGTATGTTTATGCATGTGTGTGATGATTTATCTTGAATTTTGTCTAATATTTGAGTACCACAATTTGGCCCCAAACAAAAAATCCTAGCTTTGCCGCTATTGTACATCAACACATGACTAACATCTCATACAGAAACACAATACAATTTCTTGTATGTCTCTAAGTATCTGTTTGAGAATAGCTTATTTTTGTATACAATATATTTATAAATTATGACCTATTCTAATATTAAAATATTAATGTTTATACATGTATGTTTATGCATGTATGCATGTGTGCGGTGATTTATCTTGAATTTTGTCTAATATTTGAATACCACAATTTGGCCCCAAAAAAAAAATCCTAGCTTTGCCACCATTGTACATCAACACATGACTAACACCTCATTCAAAAACACAATACAATTTCTTGTCTATCTCTAATGGCCTGTTTGGAAGTTTAGAGAGAGAGGAGAATAGAGGGGACTAATGGGGAGGAGAGTAGAGGGGAATGGTTCCCCTCCATCTTGTTTGGATGTTTTTAAAATTAGTAAGGAGGAAGGGAGTAATTAGCCCTTCCCCTTATTTGGATGTTTTAAAAATTAGGATGAAGAGGAGAGTAAATTATTAAAATAAACAAATTTATCCCTATTTGAAAATGGACTTGCAATATTGTTCTATGATTAATTTGTTAGAAATGGTAAATTAGGGAATTTACTTAGACAATAATTTATCTACTCTACTCTCCCTCCAAATCTCTCCAATTTTGGAGAATTAAAAATGAGGGGTTAGAGGGAGTTGAAATCCCTCCAAACTCTTCCAAACCCCTCTCCCTCCTTTTTTAAAAAACTTCCAAATAAGGTAATTAGATTACTCTCCCTCTCTCTACTCTACTCCCCTCTCCTTTTTTAAACATCCAAATATGTCATAAGTGTCTATTTGAGAATTGCTTATTTAGTTAAAATTGAAAACTTTTTGCTAAAACCACTATAAATAAAACTTAAAGGTAATGAAATAGTACAATGGGACTCAAAAATATTAAATTATACCAAAAAGTGCAATAGAACTTATGAAAGATAGTAAAAATAAGCTCAATAAAAAAATAAAAAATAAAAAAAATAAAAAAAAATAAAAAAAGAAAAGAAAAGAAGAGACTTTTTGGGCACTCCCAAAAAGAGAATGAAATGATTACAAAAGAAAAGAAAGATGGGAATGTGAAAAGTAAACCGTATCTTCATGGATATAAACAAACAGATTGGACAAATTGGCCGTTAATGATTGAGATGCATGGAAGGTGCAAAATTATTTGGCCATATTCTTCTTGCACAACCTGATATAATATAATCCAAAGTTATTTTTACTTATTATTATTATTACTATTATTTTTCTGGGTGAAAGTGCCAGATTAACTGCCTCCTTAATTTTGGCTTTCAATTTTCAAAAAAACTGCCTCAATTTAATTATGATTACTAAGGTTTTTTTTTTTTTTTTTTTTTCTGTTATGCTATAAAATATTTTTTAAATTTTCAGACATTAATTTTGGCTTGATTGAAGATGCTGGATGACTAGGGAAAAAAAAAATGTACTTAAGAAATCTACTTATCGACTTACACACACCCTTACTCCTTCGCTCTTATTAATGCGTTTTTTTTTTATATAATATTTTTGTGAAATTTTTCGCGACATATATATGAATTGCATGTGTAATTATAAAATATTTATGTGAATTTTATCATTGTATATCTGTTGGCACAATTTGTGATATTCAATTCGGTGCTTAAGTTGTAATTACTTCTGGTTAAGATTGCTTTCACTTAGTAGAGATTTTTCAAACAATGATGATGTAGAAAATTTTTTAAATTTTTGTATGAGCCAAAAATAAGAAAAATCTTGATAATTTTCAAGAATTCAATCAAATACCACAAAATAATTCTAACCAAAAAGAAAAAGAAAAAGCAAATCTCCTTAAAATCTTTTGAACCACAACTTTTTTTTTTTTTTATTAAACATTTTAGATTGAAGCAATGGAGTCTAATAAAGCCCCAATTTTGACGTGGGTTTAAAACTGAAATTGACCACACACACACACAACAACAACAACAACAACAACAACAAATCCAACACATCCAACAAACCAAAAGAAAAGAGAAAGTTCCATCAAAAAAGGAAAATAGGAAGTGGGGGAGGGAATACTGTCGTGTCACGTTATAATAGGCATGCAATCATCCTAAGTTTTGTGGTCAGTAAGGACTAAAATAGTGTTCTACCAGTGGCGACGCCACGTTAGAGTCAGGGTGTTCCCAGGAACACCCTAACTTGAAAAAAAAAATTATATATAATAATTAAAAAAAAAATTATTTGTTTATCCTTTTAAAAAAAAAATGAGGAACACCCTCAAGAAACTGAGGAAAACTCTCAAATTAAAAAAAAAAAAAAAAAAATTATTTGTTCTACTTTCAATCAAAAAAAAAAAAAAAAAACCCAAAAAAATTTTGAACTAAAATCTGAAAAAAAAAAAAAAAAAAAAAAAAATTTATAACAAAGCAAGCCCACAAAAAAGCCCAACATCAATCCTAAACATAAAGCAAACTCAATCTAAAAAAAAAAAAAAAAAAAAACAACCCAACAGATGGTAAACAGTAAAGCAAACCCACGGATTTTCAAAAAAAAAAAAAAAAAAACTAAAACCAAAACCCAATATACACTACAAATCACTAAATAAGAAACCTTAAATCACTAATCAAATATCACTAAAGCGAACCTAGAGACAAAAACGTCAACAGAGCAACGCAGCCAACACTGCAACACAAGCCAACAGACGGATCGGGCATCGCCGCATCGGAGATTAGTCAGCCAACACAACTTGAGCTCCAGTCCAAAGCACATCGCATCGGGATTCAGGCATCGGAGATCGCTCACTGGATCGGATCAGAGATCGACGATCGGTCACGTCACTTGCTCCGTCGCTCGTCGCTTGCTCCGTTGCCCGTCGCTTGGCTTACTTCGTCGCCCGTCGCTCGGCTTGCTCCAGTGCTCCTCCAAGGTATTTCATAACTTCTTTCCTTTTTTTTTCTCTCAATCTCTCTCTTTTATCTGAAAAATTAAAATGAAGTGAAATCTGAAATGAAATGAATGAGGCTCTCCTCTTTATTCTTTTAAGACTTTAACAGTTAACTTTAATAATTTATCTAATTTTTTTGGATAACTGTGATTGGC
Organism: Quercus ilex subsp. ballota; assembly: GCA_032727855.1. Lineage (NCBI taxonomy): Eukaryota > Viridiplantae > Streptophyta > Magnoliopsida > Fagales > Fagaceae > Quercus > Quercus ilex. The sequence goes on along the minus strand of CM064911.1, from coordinate 15,824,386 downwards.
TCAGCTTAGCTTTAACTTTATTAATATTTTAGTCCTGTTCTTGACTTTTTCTTTTTGGCTTTATCCGTTGGTGTTAGTATTGGTGTTGGTGAGACTTGGTGAGATACAATTAATTGTTTTATTGTGATTTGTGATTGTGAAATTTTCTGATTGGCAGCTAGCTCTTGTGATGGGGTTTGTCTTGTTGTCTGATGAGTGGGGTGGGGGTGGATGGGCACATCACATGGGGCCAGGTGAGGAATTTGAATTGGGGGAAGTAAATGCACATGGTGCCACTAATAAATAATAATTTAATTAATCAATAATTAATTAAGGGAAGCAACTAATAAACAATAATTAATAATTTAATTAATCAATATATTGTAAAAAATAAACAAGTTAAATTATGTTAGGCTAAATAATAATTAATAATTTTATAATTAATGAAAAAAAATAACAAATTATAGTTTATAAAAGACAAACAAATTAATGAAACGACTAAACAATAATAATTAATAATTTTATTAATATCTCAAATCAACTTATAGTTTATTGTTTATTCTTTTGCTAAAATTATGGACAAATATTTGATAAAAAAAAACCACGTATCCAAGATTCATCTACTTGATGATGGCTTTGGCCTTTGGATATTTCAACTAAAAAAAAAAAATTAGGAACACTTTGGAAAAAATTCCTAGAGTCGCCACAGAACACGCTGTAGATTTAAGACTCACGAATCATGATATATCTATCTAGGAATTTTTTATTTTTTTTTATAGGAAAATGTTTTATATTGAAATTTTCACGAAACTTTTTTTTTTTTTTTTTTGGTCCTATAAAATCTTGATTTATACTCTTACTATGATATTCAAATGTTTTTACTTTTACACCAAGATACAAGAACATTGTAGGTTGTAGCTAAATAGACATTTTTAGGGTTTGTTTGGATTGAGGGGAAGGGAAGAAGAGTAGAATAGAATTAGCTAAAAATTAATGTCAATCTGTGGCCAACTCTACTACTCTACTCCTTTCAGTGTAATTTTTAACCAATTCTACTCTACTTCTCCTCAATCCAAACAAGTCAATAATATTTTCAATGGAAATGCTCATAGTTCAATCATTCTAGTTAATTTATATATATATATATTCTCGGCCTACATGATGTCTGACATGTGATGTGGTTATAGAGCTTGCATTTTATCAATAAAATAATATTATAAAATTCTTAATGAATAATATTACTTGATTAAATGATATATATATAAAATTGTCACATAATAAGTTAAAATAATGTAACTTCAAAATTGTTTAAAGCTAAAAAAAATTTACATATGTAATAGGAAGCAAGATAGTGCAAGGTTTGATTTTTGTTCAGTGCATTAAAGCACTATACGAGATATAGACAAAACACGTATGTAAAATTGGTTAGGTAATTCACACACACACACACACACACACACACACACACACACACACACACTCTCTCTCTCTCTCTCTCTCTCTCTCTCTCTCAGGTTGTAAACAAGTTGAGTCAAACCGAGTATTAAAAGTTCAAGCTTATTCATTCAATTTTATTTCAAATACGAGCTAAGCTTGAGTTCATCACCAAACAATATTACAAATTCAAACTTGGTTTATTTTCTTGTGAAATAAGCTTGATCTTGTTCACAAATTACTTAATTAACTCTCTTTTTTCCCAAATTTAGAGAAAAGCTATGAGTAAATTTTGTTTATTTTATCCCTTCACAAATCAATGAATTTTAACTATAAATGAATTAATTATATTATTCATAAACTATAATAATAATTTGATATCATATGAATCTATTTACACAATCAAATTTTAAGTCTATATAAATATATCTTTAGACAAATATAAAGATAAAAATTTAATTATAACTAGTTAAATCGAGCATCGATGTTCACAAATACCTTTTTATATTTGAGTTTGACTTGTTTAATAGTTTGAGCCTAAACTTGAGTTTGAACTTGTTTTGTCTAGCAAACACAGCCAAGCTTGAGCCGATTATAAACGGTTTTGTTTCTTTATAGCCATATATCTCTCCTCCTCACCAATTGAATTTTGACACGTGTATCTTAGCAAGGTCTACCAAATAACAATGAGTGCAATTTGCGTATCTCTCTAGCAATACTAGGACCACATAATTTTACATAACTTTAATCACAACTTATCACGTGGTAAGTTATGAGTGGCAAAAGAATGGTGGTGTGTTTATGTGGGTTCACAACTCTACCACTCTCAACTTGCACAAATTGCAAAATGTGATCAAAGTTGTGTAATATTATATGGTTATTGGCATTTTCCTTCATACCCTCCAATTACATTTCGCCACATCAGCTTATTGCAAAACTAAAGAATAAACCTTACCGCAAAACTAAAGAATAATCTTTCCTCAACAATTCATATACCTCCAAAATTGTATCCTTCTCCTGAAGAACCACCCAAGCCTCCAAACCGGCTAAAGACTCAGCCCCAGCCGTCGGAGACGCCGCCCAAAACCTCTGGAGATACCACCAAAATCCGCCACCGAATCCGCTCATCCTCCTTCCTGAAGAAACACCGAACCTACTGGCCTCTGTAAGTTACTTTTTTTTCTTGATTTTTTTTTCTTTTTTTAATTTTTATAATTTTGTACATGTGGGTTAGAAAGATATCCAATCTGGGTTGTGTGCATATGGGTTTTTGGAATCTGGGTTCTTGGTCTATTGTGGAGTTGTAGTTGCAAAACAGAGTTTAAAAATGCTCTTTTAATCTCCGAAAACGCCTAATCAAACGGAGACCTGATTGAATTTAAACTCAATAACAATTCAAAGTTTACATTAGTCTCTTTTGATAGTTTTGGACCTTTTTGGTTTGATTGAGAGTAAGTAATGTGTAGTTGGGATGAGAAGCGTTCTTGGGTCACTGTGGATTCCCCATATGGGATTCACAGAAATGCAAGAATCAATATGGTGGTAAAGTAAGGAATGATAATGAAGTGAAGCTGGGATTTTTTGCGAGCTGTGTTATGTAACTTGTGGAGAGTTCATTTATCTTTGTTTCTCTGGTTTGCAGCTTGTGCTGCATCTCTCATGTAATACCTGTTTACTTGGTCAATGCACATTCATAATTAGTAAAATAATTTTGCTTATCAAATTAGCACCAAAAAAAATTGAATTTTTAATGACGGGTGTTTCTGTTTTTCAGGATTATTTTGTGTGCAAACCCTGTGTACATTAAGTATTTCCTCTTTGTCAATAAAATTTTATTTTATATATGTATATATAAAACTAATAAAACTATATAAAGGTTGCCTATCAGTGTTATAGAAGTTAGTGATTGTGTTCTGAGAATATGCTGCTTGAAGTATATTTCTTTTTGTTTGTCTGCATACTGCTATAATAGTATTAGGACAATTCATTGATTAGGTTCCCCATGTTATTGATATATTGGACTTTTGATACTTCTGGTTTCTCTGTTACTTGATAATGGTTGTACAGATGGAGGGGAGTATTGCTGAAGAGCTTTATTCAGAAAGTTTGAAGCTGTCAAAAATAGAATTGGGTCCGAACCCTTCTTCAACTGCCAATTATAAAGAAAGTGATTCACATGGTATAGCTATTAGTTTAATTTATTTGTTTTAAAATGAAATTTTCAGGAAACTTTAATCATCAAATGCCATTTACATTTTGTTCCATGGAATAATAGATATATAATTGTTCTTTGGGGTAAGTGGCATCTCCATCCCACATAAGAATGGAATTCTCAGTTTTGTCATAAGTTCAAGTCCCCTATCACCCGATGGAACTTAAGTTACTTTCTAATAAAAAAATTAATATTAAAAAGAAAAGAAGTTCTTTGCTTTAGCCCTTTATGTTTCCGTATTATTTTTCCTTTTCTTTTGGACAAATTTTAAAAATTGATACTTAAATAGTTAGTGGTAGCATTAAAAGAGGGCTCTTAAGTTGAGGTGGATTCTTGACCTCAGATCTGTGGTGCACCCTGCCTGAGCTAGCATAAGATTATCAAAACAAAAATGTTCCACAATTGAATGTGTGATTAGAGACCCCCAAAATCTTCATTATTTTTTCCACTTCCAGTTGTTTATATTTCTGATGATCATGTGTAACTTCTTTTGTGATCAATATACAAATGTTTCCACCTTTTGTACCTAAGCATATTAATTCTTGACATCCGGGAAGATATAAACCCTTTCTGCTACATATGCATTCAGTTTCAAAAGTTATTTTCTTTTTTCAGTAATTGATTTTGTAGGAATTTTTTTTTTTTTTTTTTTTTTTTTTTTTTGGAGTAAATATCACCTTGTGCTCTCAAGAACTGCCTTTTTAAATTGTTCACGCAAGAACACTTCTTTAATTTTATCTTCATAATTGTTATGGCAGGAAGTTCTCTTAGGTAGAACATGTAATTTGGTTAGTTTTGTAGATGGGGATGACTTGCAGCATGAAGATGGACCTATTTGGGACAGTGGTGGTGAGGAACTGGATGGAACATCCGAATTGGATAGGGAGTGGCAAAGGAGACATGACCAATTTCATACGGTAATTAGACAATTATAGTTGGTTTTCTATGCCTATTTTCTATTTCTCCCATGCATACAATTAAATGGCTTTGTAAATTTTATTTTTTATGATTCTTGGACTTTTTAGCATGGATATCGTGAAGGTATATCTGCGGGGAAAGAAGCTTCTGCACAAGAAGGGTTCAATATTGGCTTTAAGCAATCAGTCCTAGATGGGTACAACTGGGGTGTTGTAAGAGGAGTTACCAGGTAAAAATGGGGGGAAGGCAATGGGTGGGGAAAACTATTATTTTACTGTTTTCTAGCTTGCAAAAAAATATTGAATTACTTGAGATTGCTACAGACATAATAATTTCCATTTTCTTTTGGGTGTCTACAACTCATATGAAGTGCATTGGCTTCGCTTCCAGATGGGTTAAAAGAAAAGTTAATTGAAACACAAGAAAAGAGAAATGAATTCAGGGGCTTGTATGAATCTGTTCACTCTATTTCAACAGCAGATGCCCTTAGGCTGTTTAATGATGATATTCTCTCAAAAAAGGCTCTGGAACGAAGTGAAAATGCTGAGGCTAGTTCTCAGGTACCAGGTTTGCAAGAGCAAAGTTCAGACTGTAGTCGTCTAGAAAATTACTTCCAAGAACTCCAATCACTTCTTTCAGACTCTCCTGCACTCAAAGGACATTTTCTTGTAGACGAGTAGATGGTGTTGTAACGTTTGTACAAGTAGTTACTCCAGTTTAGATTTGGAAAAAAAATGGCATGTACTGCAAACAAAAAAGAAAAAGGGTCTTCACAATTTTGGTGGGATTTGTTTTAGAATTTATTCTAGTACTATTGAAGAAAATTTAGTCACTTTGGTTCGCTATTTACAATGACTATGTCAGTAATCCGTAAGTTTGTAGATATACTAGTTGTTAATCTTAATAATTTTTTACAAAGAATCATCAATCATGTGTTTGAGCTAGGGTAGTGCTAGTATTGGTGATCTCTTGGGAAATCCTAGTGTTGCAACCCTTTCTTTGTACATATAAAAAAAAGTTCATGTGCCTGAGAGAGAGAGAGAGAGAGATTATCCACTTGTAAGTTGTAACTGCAATTGACTTGTAGAAAAAACATATACGACAGAGGTAAATAATTTTTAAGAAGTCAGAAAATGAGCAAAGCAACTGATGTTCTAGCAGGCTATATATTCAAATCAACAATTAGGTGTCAGTAGTTTGTTTTAGTGACCTTGTCTCTTGATTCTTCCTGTACCCCGATGTGCAGGGGAGCTGTTACATGAACTTTGCAATTGAGATGCTATTATATACTCCACCTAAGGACTGTCAAAATTGAAACTTCTATGGCTATCGCCTATCATCAATATTCATGTTTTTGCTTTTTTATTCTGTGTTTAATTTGGATCCGTGGGTTTCAGTGGAGACTGAATATTGAGTTCTCTTGAATAAGATGCTTAAAAGTGAGTTGTTTTACTTTGGGCAATTGGAGTTTCAACATGATCAGCTAATACTCTTATGGTTTAACATACATATAAGAATACCCCCGGGCCAGCACAATTGGCTGGGGACAACCAAGACTCATGAAGCTGTTTGCTCCGAGGAATGCATATGAGATGGCATGGTGAGTGCAGATGGCATGGTGACGAGTAAAGCAATTAGTCAGCATAAACTTGACTGATATAATAATTATACAAACTAGTAGACAAGCAACTAGAATAAATTACAAAGTTTGGAGGAACAAGTGCCCCCTTAACAACAAAGGATCCGTTTAAAACCTATACCACGCAGAGAAAATAAACACCATAATTTATACTGTCATTACACGTTATTTATTGAAGCAGAAACTGGAATTTCACCCACAGAGTTTAGGAGAAACTACAACACTGTCCACAGCTCAGTCTCCATTCAGCCATCAGTCTAACACTGTATCAGAATCCTTTCTCTCTGTAATTCTGAATAAAGTGAACCGGTAGTTGCTCTGCAGAACCTGTAGTTTACTCGTATAAAATTCAGGGCTTGGCAAAGTATTGATACATTCTACTTAACTGACTGATTATAGGTATGTTAAAATTGATTCCTCTTCATATCACCTGCAGAGATTGCAAATATATTTTTGTTATAATGGTTTAAACTTACGACTGGAGAATAATAAGTTATTAAAAAATAAAGAGTTACAGAAAGCATAGTTTCTATACTTACCTCATTAACTGCTATCAGCTACATGCCATGGGTCTCAAATGGGTTTCCCATTTAGATGTTGGCATGACAGTTTCAAAAGCTTCAACAAGTAGGGCCACCTTCCTCTTCCTAGCGGGAGCAAGTTTGTTAACAGTCCGTTGAAGGGCGTGATCAATCATCCATTCCTCTGCATTTTTCCTGTCATCCATCATTTGATGCCTCAGATCAACCTTTTCTGCTTCTGGATCCGGAACCAAAGGCAGATAGTTTGGATCTCGTGGGTTGAATTTCTTTAGTTCTTCCTCTTCCTTAATTGGTCTCTTGCTTCTGATTGTCCACTTCCGATTGCTGCAATTGTCTGGCAGTTCTTTGGTAGAATTGGTCCCAGCATGGAAGAATGTGCTCTCCATTTGTGGACTGGTTATACCATTGACTGTTGTTGATAAATTTGCTGCATCTGAATTTTTTTCTTCCATTTCCATGTTGTCAACTTCTTCTATACTATTTTCAACTGTACTGATTTTATATATCCTTGGATCACTTTGTTCCTCAGCATACATGGAACTTGAGATTCTTAACTTCTTAGCTTCACCTTCATCTTTTTCCAAGTTCTCCTCCTCGACAACAACGGAGCCCTTGGAGTGCCCATCAGACGGATTATTTTGAGTCTCATCAGAAAAGCTTTTGTCATCAATCTCTTCACTTGAATTACAGTCTCTGGCTGTGTCCTCAGGCTGGCAAGGTTCAGTCATTTTGTGGCCCAATATTTTGTCAGCATCTGCTTGCTCTTTCTCTTCCATTCCATCTAAGTCGTCTTGGAGAGTTTGATGCTTCAGCTCATCATTCAAAGCTTCACCTGTCTCTTTTCTGGCAAGATTGGTTTCTTCATCTCCAAGTTGATGATCAATTTCAAGGATTACATTCTCTGCTTCCATATCTCTGTTCTTCTCTTGACTGTCCTCGCCATTTGCTATTGGTTCCATGTTTGGCTCTTCCATTGAAGCTGAAGGTTTCTCAGTGCTGATTGACTTTGTCTCAGTTTCTCCACTTTCTTCTTCTTCAGCTCTTAAATCCTGAAACGCATCTTCAGTCAAAGAAAGTTGGTTGTAACTGAGGCTCTTGGACACTTGGCTAGATTCATGAATCTCGGAATCCTGATGCATGCAATCTAGTTCAGAATCACCATCATCAGATTTTTCTTCAGAGCATGCACTTTCTTTTGCAAGGAGTTCCACAAGTATTTCATCAGCCATAATCTCTTCACTGCAGCTGCTAGCAATGTCATCTGAACTGATCAGATGTTCATTTTGGGAATCAGGATTCTTGATGTCTAAGAAACACCCAACATTTACATGAGATTCACTATCAAGCTCTGAGTCAGAAAGATGCCCCTCCTCCCACTCCATATCGGTAGCTTCAGAACCAGCTTCATCTACTTCACTGCTTGCAACCCATTCCCCTTCCAAGTTGCTGCCATTGCAGAAACTTACTGGAGTTTTCTTTTCATCTGCATTTTCCGCTTGTTCTTCAGGAAAGCTCTTTGTGATATCCATTTCTGTTGCAGTAGCATCCTTGTACTGTTCAAGTTTTTCCTCAAAATCAACCTCAGATTGTTCTGATCCATCAGAAAAGATCTCTGCAACTTCTTGTTTGTCACCGTGCTCTCCCACCGCTTCATCACCCCTATCAATAGAAGACATGCTATCATTCTGATCCTCAACTTTGCCAGCTTCATCAATTATTTCCTCTTTATCTCCATGTGTTCCTTTTTCAATTGCTTCTGATTCATCATGCTTACCTTTAGCAAAGATTTCAATGAAAAATTCCATGCCTGTATCTTGCAGCAAAGGAGGCGGGGTCAAGCTAAAAATATCGGCTTCTTGGAATGCAGGCTTGTGATCAAAGACCACCTTTGCAGTTCCAATTTCTTCCATTCCTTCACTAGACGGCTTTGCTCTACGGGGGCTTAGAGCTTCCATTTTCATACTCTTCTGGGTCTTCAGCAAACGTCTCCTTGCCGACAAGAAGCACTTCAATGAAGGCAAAGGAGCATGATGATGACCGTTTAGAGAACAGTATGCATAGGGGCAAACCTTCTTGACTGAAGTTCCTTCAGATTCAGTACCCCCAGGATTAAGCACAAGGTATGATGGAAACTTTGAGTCCTTCAAAGTTGAAGAACAGGTTGATCTCTGTGCTTTCAAATCAGCACAAAGAACAACTCTGGAAGACTTCTTCGCCGAAGCTCTTGCTGGCTTGAAACTAGGAGTCTTTGTTAAAGTCCTCATCAGCTTTAAACTAGATGTTCTTGTTAAAGCTCTTGCTGGTTTATTACCAGAAGCAGAGCCAAGTTTTGAAGTGCTAGAGTTTCTTCTACTCGGATTCTTAATTTCAGAACCAGTTTGAGTATTCCGAAGACTGACCTGAGATTGTTCCTTCCTTGCGTCAAAACAGGTGGTGGACTTCATATAATTTGGTGAACCATCAGTTCCTTTGATCACAGGCTGCTGCTTCTGTGGAGTTGCTGCAGCGGCGCAAACATTGAGCGGCGGAGGCTTTCCAGGCTGTGATAAGTTCCTTTTGAAAGGTGTTGACCTCAAGTTATCAATATCTGATAGTTTGATGGATCTTGACTTCTTCATCTTCTTCTTCATATCAGTTCCTCTGTTTTTCCCATCCTGGTATTGAGAAGAAGATGCTTTGAGGTTTCCCAACAGTTTGTCTGACTTAACATGATCAGCTTGGATACCAAGCTTGTTGGGTACCTTTCTTTGGACCATTTTCAAAGGAAAACCAGCTGCATAGACATAGATGGAGATGAATTTGAAGTTGGGTTTTCTTCCCTTTGGGATAGGATATTCAAGTTTAGGAAGTAAGGTAGGTTTCTTGTGGATTTTTAAGGTATGAAAGTTGCATGGGAAAGAAAAAGGAATTCTTGAAACATGAAACCCAAACAAGAAGAAAAAAAGATTCTTCTTCTTGTTTTGGTTTGGTTTGGTTTGGTTTGCTTTGGTATTCAGTGGGTGGTCTTTTTGTTAGTTGATTTTCAACTTTGGTTTGGCAGATTAAATTTTGAATAAGGCTGAGATAAGTGTTCGATGCTGACATGCATTAACAGGTGTGTTTGGGGCCCTTTGGTTTAGGCATTTTCTGAATTGAATTATTTCCTTTGTGACATGGGAATTATACATTTGGCAATTACCTTATTTCTTATTTTTTAAGGTATAAAATCAATGGTGATTGGATATGCTAACCCACTATTTAATACATTTACAGAATTAGCCCTTCATTTATTTGGATAAGGAACATCAATTGGGAGATGCATATATTATGAGAATTAGTAAATTCTACTATATTATAAGCACTGTTTTGTAGTTTCTATATACTTAAATTGTTTCTTATTTGTATAATGATTTTTTTTTTTTTGGATGGTATGTGAGCATCCGCATCCAGATGCTAAATCTCATCTTATTTTACAATCTCAAAAAGCTACTTTATCTATTATACCATCCCATTTTACAATACACCCAACATCCCAAAATTCTATTTCTTATCCCATTTTATTTAAATATTCTATTTTATTCTTTTTTTTTACTATTTCCCTTTTTCTATTCCTCTTCCTCCCTCATTACCGGTTTCAACCCAGCCACACACACACACACACACACACACAGCCAAACCCATCACCACACACACACACACACACACACACGGCAACCCCACCTCCACGGCTCCACCATCATCAACCACCACACCACCACCAAACCAACCAATCCGCACCAATCAACCACCACGCCACCACCGCACCGATCAACCACCACGCCACCACCACACTCGATCAACCACCACGCCGAACCCAAACCCACACCGCCACACTCGATTAACCAATCCGCACCGATCAACCACCACGCCACCACTGCACCGATCAACCAATCTGCACCGATCAACCACCACACCACCACCACACTCGATCAACCACCACGCCAAACCCAAACCCACACCGCCACACTCGATCAACCAATCCGCACCGATCAACCACCACGCCACCACCGCACCGATCAACCAATCTGCACCGATCAACCACCACACCACCACCACACTCGATCAACCACCACGCCGAACCCAAACCCACACCACCACGCCGAACCCAAACCCACACCACCACGCTCGATCAACCAATCCGCACTGATCAACCACCACGCCACCACCGCACCGATCAACCACCACACCACCACCACACTCGATCAACCACCATGCCGAACCCAAACCCACACCACCACGCCGAACCCAAACCCACACCGCCACACTCGATCAACCAATCCGCACCGATCAACCACCACACTCGATCGCAGCCGTCAGCCAACCGATCTGCACCGAGAAAGAGAGAAGGAAGAGAGCAGACAAAGCACAAAAGCTATGGGTTTTGGGTCTGAAGAGAGAAGGATGAGAGAAGAGTAAACGAGAGAGAGAGAGGGGATGAGAAAGAGAGAAGGAAGAGAGAGAAAAGAAAGAGATAAAATGAGAGAGGAGAGAGGAATCACCCGGTAAAATAGCATTAAAAAATTATTATTTTTTATACCATCTTGCTACAGTACCATCTTACATTTGAGATGGTACTGTAGCAAAATCTCAAATTTTTTTTAGCATTTGGGATATAGCCTTCCCATTGCTGATGGATTTTGGGGTTTAAATGCCAAATGCTCTTAACATTTGGCATTTAGAACCCCAAATGCGGATGCTCTAATGGTGTTAAATGCTAAGAATGCTTCTATTCCATTGTCAGTAGTTAGATGTTAAATGTTTTAATGTTGATAGCTTTGATGAGCCCAAGGAGTTTGATTCTTAATAGAGATTTTTAATTTTCATTCATAAATTGCACAAACATCCAACTATAAGCTGCAAACTAACACATTTAATTTTCATTTAGTGTTGCACATAAAACACTCATCAGACAAAAATGTCACAATATTGTCTAGGTGTAGGTTCAGCTTCAATCTTATCAAACTGAGAAGTTGGGCATATGAAAACTTAGACAATTCTATGGTGAAAAATTAAAAGAGTCATGTTAACGAGTGCCGTACGGCATTGGTTAACAATCCAATTAAAAAAAGTTTTTATGGGAAAAGAAAAAAAAAACAATTAATATTTTGACAGCTTTTTTCATTTCCCATAAAAGTGATATCAAAACTTTCTTAAAATGGATTCTTAACTAATGCCCCAACGGCACTCATTAACATTTCCCAAACTAAAATTCTACTCAAAAAGTTAAAACTTTCTGAATAGTCATACACGTTGATCAATGTTTATGTGACTTCAACAAGGAGCTTTAGTCAAAAAGAGAGAAATTTATATCTTGCACGTAAAATGTTATGGAGTTAAGCTTCTCAACAAACTTTTGATCATAAAATTGATTTAGCTTTTAAGTCTCTATTTAATGATTTAAAAGGTTCAACACTTTAATAGGCACAAAAAAATTTGTAAGAAATTCCTTCAAACTAGTTTAAAAGTAATTTTCTCCAACGTGATCATTCATTTAACAATCAATGTTATTTCAAATAATAATAATAATTCACATGTATGAACGATCCCATTAAGTTGTATAATTGTATAAATAAGTTATGTGATGGTTAAATTTGTTATGTGATTAAAAATACATGTAATGGTTTTTTTTTTTTTTTCAAATCAATTTAGAAGAAAGCTTTTAACTCACCTAGATAAGATTAGGATACCATCTAGTTTCTAGGATAATTCTACCATAGAGTTCTTAAAATTCAATCCATTTATTTTGAAATGAGTATATTGAATGTTAACACGTCATCAACATTTAAGCAAAGGTTGACTACCACCATTTTTTTTTTTTTAAAGCTTAGTTAGGAATCTTAATCTAATAAACCTAATATATTATTCCCACCTCGAGACCACTCGAACTTGGATCCTCAAACCTCACAAGCCTTTAAGGCTTGGGGAAGTACCACCTCGCCCAACGTGGGCGACAGTACCATTTTGATATTTATTTGAATCATTCATGACGTGGTAAAATCCACTCCACTTATTTTAAAATAGATAATTAGGATTTTAGAAATTTTACAGTGGAGGTTCTCTAGAAACTTCCAAGGATCATAATCTGATTAGAATAAATTACAATTTACTCACTTGTGCTTTGACCAAAATTTAAGTTGTTTATCTATAGTTTGAAATTTGACACTTTATCCACCTGAGGTTTGACCAAATTTTAAGTTGTCTACATGTAGTTTGAAATCTCATTATGTAAGTGTTCCGTTTGGTTATTTTTTATTTTATTTGATCTTATATTTTTGTGTTTTTTGTGTTTTTGGAAGAGTGAGACATAAAAATGAAACAAAATTACATATTTAGCCTTACTTTTAAAAAAAGTGAGTTATAAAACTCCCACTAAGCTAATCTCATATGGGTAAAATATCAAATTTCAAATCACAGATAGGTAATTTAAATTTCGGTCAAACTACATATGTGTAAATTGTAATTTGCCCATTTAATTAACATACAAAAAAAAAATATATATATATATATATATATATATATAAATAGATAGATAGATAGATATTGTGCGTGTGATTTTAGAAAGAGATACCATGATAGTGGAATTTTTTTTTTTTCTTTTTAAAAATGTATCCAAAGTTGACTGGGAACCCAGAAAAGAAGGTTTGGGCGGTTGCACTTTGGAAAAGACAAGAGGAGTGGTCGGCGATAATGGGCTAGAGTGGGGCCTACTCCGGGCCTAAGGTCTAATTTACGCAGACGCTCCTCTTCTCTATCCCCATTCTCCAATGCCCATCAAAACCTTCTTGTTACAGATAAAATCAGTATAATTTGGGCCCACTAGCTTTTTTGAACTTTCCCACCATCCATTGCCCATGCTTATTTTTTAAAAAGAAAAAAAGAAAGAAAAAAGAAGCTACTTAAAATTGACATTTTTCATGACTTTCTATGATAAACTAGTATTAATTTAAAGATTCAAATATGGATGAAAGACACAAATTAATAGATATTAATTTAAGAAGCATGGAGTTTATGAATTACTAGTATTTTAAAAAGAGAGAGATGATTTATATGATATTAATGTTGAAAACCTATTTCATAAAAAAATTTGTTGAAAACCACATTGTAATTTAGGGATTATTTTACATTTTAATACTTTTAGCAGAGAAACTACTTAGGAATTAAAAGAGTTATTTTATTATAAAGTTTGTAGTATTTAATGTAAAAAAAAAAAAAAAAAACTCCTATCACTTACTCAAAAAAATGTCTTTTTTTTATAACTTAAAAAAAAAAATCTATTTTCAAAAAAAGAATTAGAAGTTGCAACTTATAAGGAGCATTCAAAAACTTGTGTAAAATATTGATAATGGTGCTTAAATTTTATTTTATTTTCTTGTAAAATTAGATTACTCATGAATACTTTTGATTAGGGAATGAAGGAAGAACAGGTATGTCAAAATATGAAGGAGAACGAGAGTGAATTATGAAATGGACCCATTACCTAATATCATTTAATTTATAATATTTATTGATAAAATTTGAATTCGAAATTTATATATATATATATATATATTTTAAAATGAAGAAAGGGAAGGACCCATTATCTAATAGCATTTATTGATAAATTTTGGATTTAAAAAAAAAAAAAAAAAAAATAAAGGGAGAAAGGGAAAGACAAATATACTAGAAAAGAGCAATAAGTAAATAGATGTAACTAGTTAGAGTGGGAACATAAAGGAATTGAATTTGCTCAGAAGGAAGGGGAAAAGGTCATAAAATAGAGAAGAAAATTGATCAAACTTATTAATTATTACTTATTGAACCGTACGATGAGAAGAATCCAGAAACAACTATAAAGGTAGATTCAGAATTGGGTCACTGCTTTCTTCAAATTTATATTCAAATATTGGTAAATTATTAAGAGAAGAAGCAATGTTAGGCTTCTGTCATTTTAGAACACCATACGAAGGAAGGAAGATATTTTTCCCTGAAGACTAATAAAGAGTGACAAGAAATGTGATTCATTTAAATCACTCAACATATTCTGAATTCAATTTTAGTATATCTAGTCATTATGAGTTTGGATGTTTATATGTGATCTTATTAATTATTATATGTCTAAAGTGACAAAAAAATGAAAAAGAAAATAAATATGAGTTATTATCATGTGATATGGTGAAACCTCCCGTCGAATTTGACTCTTGTCATAGTTTATAGTTTGGAAAAAAAAAATTATCAAAGACTTGTGGGATTACTGTTCAATGTGACGTGAATTATTAATTGATATGATATAATTCTTGTCATGTATAAGTCAGTATAACCTTGTTAGTTTCTGTTCAAAGCGACAAAAATGAAATGAAAGAAAATAAGAAATCAAGCATTTTACCATGCAACGTGGCAAAACCTAACTACTATAAGATTTATAATGTATAGATGTCTTATGTAACCATGTCATGATCTAACTTAAAATATAAATACGAAAAAATGGTGGAGTTATTACTTGATTTGTAACGTTATAGTCCAACATGAAATAGAAAATAAAAATAAATAAATAAACTGAAAAAAAGTTGTTTAGTTACCCACTTGATTTAAGGTAAGTTACCAGCAAATATAACAAATTAATTTAGTCTTGCCTTTTTATTAATTAACTATATAAATACAATATGATTGGAGTATATAATGTTCACTTTATAATGATTATTTTTTATCATTAGACCAAGATATTAATTAATTAAAATAACTTTTTTATTTATTTAATCAAGGCTTTTATGCACTAAGAAAAATTATACAAGTACTATGTAATAATGCTACAATTTTATAATTGAAGAATAGGTTTAAATTAACCATTCTTTAAGGTCAATCTTTGACCTAACTTAACTCCATTTCATATTTCAAACGGGGGAAAAAATCCATATCATCCTTTTTAAAATCTTAACATTCATAAATTAAGATTTGGTATTCAACTACTCCTACGTACGTGGCAGCTATAAGTGTTTCTTTAGGTAGGGTAGTTAACATCTATTAATCTAGTTTATTATCAAATGATATATCTGCCATTTCTCATCAAAATACAGGTTTTGAAGCCACACGATCAATTAATTTATAAGGGAAATAGTATGCACACACACTGAGTGTTTAATTATTACTATTATGGCCGCAAATGATTAAATAATAATTTACAACCTGATCAATTTTTTTTTATTCTGAAACTCAATATAATTTGCAAGTTGCAACTCTAAAATATAAAACTTCTCTCTCTCTCTCTCTCTCTCTCTCTCTCTCTCTCCACAGTAAATGTTCTCTCACAATTATTAATATAAACTTCATACATATATATTATATCCACAATTTTAGGAGAAATTACATTTTACCATTTTAAACTATATCTTATGTTACACTTTACACTCTAAACTTTTTAAATGCACGTTTTGCACCCTAAATTATGACTCTTGTTACACTTTACCCATGCCGTTAAGTTTACTGTTAACTTAAAGGAAAACTCAAAGTTTAGGGTACAAAATGTAACAAAGAGTATAATTTAGGATGGTAAAGTGTAATATATTCTGGTTTTAAAGCATTGAGAAGAGGGGCAATTAGGTCTTTTCATGTGGTGTCATATTTTTCATCCAAGTTAATAACAAACTTAACATTGGGGTGCAAAACGTAACAAGAGTTATAGTTAATTTAGAGTACAAAAAGTAAATTTGAAAAATTTAGGGTGCAAACTGTAATATGAGATATAGTTTAGGGTGGTAAAATGTAATTTTTCCACAATTTTACGAATGATATTCATTTTTTTTAAGAATGTCCAAATTTAAAACATGAAAAGAATAATGTGTACGATTATATACAATAATAAGTTTGTGAATCAATCTAGTTAGTGCATGCAAATATAGACAACAGAGAAATATGATTGAATTTGGAAATTGGCGCTTGTTTAATTAACTCCTACTATATTGAGCTTGTGTTTGCCTCCAAGAAACTACATATTTGTGAAGAACATTTTCATGAGGTGCATAGAGATTTGATTGACATAGAACAATGGTAACTCCAACAAGAAGACGCAGCAAATATGTCATACAATTTGTTGCCAATTCTCTTTTACTATCTTTCCAAACTCCTGCCGATCGACACTGATTACCGACTTCTCTTTCGGTGTGACACACGTTTTATCAAGATACTAATTTTTTTTTTTTTTTTGAGAAACGAAAAATGGGGGTCTTTATGGTCATATTGCACCCCCGGGCAGGGAGCCCGATCTCGAGGGCCCGACTGTACCACTGTGTGAGAGTCACCTCATCTCTGAGTACACCTCACCACTAAGTTTACCCACCAATGGAAACCTGCTGGCAGCGGGACTCGAACCTAGATGGGTTAGACGAAGCATCTGAACCTTACCAGCTGAGCCAAGCCCCCATTGGCTTATCAAGATACTAATGAATACCCTTTTTTTGCAAATGTTTTTTGTACTTAGGTGATGCTAGCTAATAGACACTTAATTTATATCCATATTGCTTGTCTTAAGGACCAATAACTCTTCCATTTCGTCGGTGATCATTAACCATCTTGTCCCATCAGCAAGAACCAAAAGGATTGCTGATCATATCCAAGCTTGTGTATATTAGGATTGTTATAAATCATAATCAAGTAAATCAACCAATTGAATTGAAATTAGGTTCTAGCTACTTGTCTTTAATTACTGTAGCAAAAAAATGAAAATACTTGTTGTTCTTGATTCAGCTTTAAAAAGTAGAAATGACCCATTATGAAAAGAGATTGGCCATTAAGTGAATCTTGTCACCTTACAACTTGTGAAGAGCCACACAAATCATTGCCACACAGCATAAGGGCAAGCAATTATTTTTTTCTAATGTTTGGGACACACAATAGTAGTCTATCCCTAATTGTTGGTGTGAGAAAAATTCAATTTCGTGTGTATAATACAATACCGAATGATCTTAACACTAGTTTAAAGGGTGGCCATGTTAACTGTTTTGCACCTCAAAAAAAAATCAATTACAGGAAGTTGAGAACTGAATAAAGGCTATATAAACTAGCTATACATATCATGATAAAGGAGTGTATAGCACCTATTCAGCCAAATAATTATTATTATTTGACAAAAATCCCTATGGATAATGAATGTGTTTTTTTTTTTTGGCACATGTTTGTCATTTGGGCTACCTGCCGTAGTGAGTGGAAGTGTCCTTATGCCCATGGGCAAAGGAATGAATCATGACCACCAAATCTATCCTGGTCAAAGGGTAACCCTTTTTTTTCTTTGTTTAAATCCCAGCCACTTAATTTATTGCATTGCTTGGTAACAAAGTCTAGCTTGATGAAAATTTTATATAGGTGGACAAAATATTAAAGAATTATATGTAGAGTAGGCTTTATAAGAAAATAGTTTTGATTTCCTTATATTACAATCTGCTCATGAATAGTTCATAATTTCCAATATCCTTACATAAAGGTCCCCAAATACTTGACCAACAAGTTCTTGGCTTTTTCTTTTTCTTTTTTCTTTTTTTTTAAGTTATTGGCTTCCTTGTCATGGATTTGTGGCTCCCACTCCCACTACATAATTTTTTTGTCAAACTTAGTGAAATGCTCACATAATTAGAGCCTCATTGACTTTGTAATAAGAATATTTGAGTAGTAAAATTTGAAAAATTTTAGGGTTAAGAGATAAGAATGAGAAAGAGAATAAGAAAGAGACAAGGAAAAAAAAATAGAGCTAAAGCAGTTAATCTCTCATCTCAGCACATATTTATATTATAAGCTTATAATAATGACATGTAAAGATTACAAGAATACTTATTTTAATATGATATATCAACTATCAAGCAAATAGAAAAATAACAACAATAATCTAACAAGAATAAATTCCAAATAATCTCTTCTTCTTTTTTGCAGGGAAAATTTTCTTGAAATATATGTTAAAATTTAAAAAAAAAAATTCCTTAAATTACAAACTCAAAATTTTATTTATCCATGCATGAAGTATTTGTAATTAACTTTGAAGAAAGCTAACAATCTCCTACTTATTTGATTCCGAAAATATTACTCCATGTTTTACTCTCTAAACTTCTTGTTTTATTCTATATAATTAAAATAAATAAATAAATAAAGTTAATGCATATGTCAAACCACAATTGGAGATCGAGCTTAATCATTATAACCTAAAGTGTAAATTAATTCTGCAGCTTCATTGATGAAGCTTGGTGTGGACACCACTATAGGAGTTGGCAGACCAGACCAGGCAAACAGTACACATTGCATAGCCATGCACTTTCCACGTTAAAAGTTCTTTTCAAGCCCTAATATTATATATATAGAGAGAGAGAGAGGGAGAGAGAGAGAGAGAGAGTCAAAAATTCTCTCTGCGCAATGATAAGGGATTGGACACTTTGAATCCAGCGATATATATATGGTTAAGAAAGAAAAATGCAGATGTGAATTGAGTTTGGCTTCTTTTGAACCTATGGGGCTAACATGCACTAACATAGCACAAGTGGAAGCTATCATGGCATAACACGTGAGGTGCAAATGGAAAGACAGCTCTCACATTCCTCATGTGTCGGACCCAAATCCTATAACTTCCAAATTCTCCAAAAACAATCCCATTTTTCATTGTCTTGCTCTCACCAAATATGGTCCATATATGCACGAAAAAGAGCAGAAGAATAAGGTGTTTTTCGAACTATATATTTCTGATGAAATGATACATCTTATGCCATTGATCATACATCTAAAATTGTCAAGAAACTACCATAAGATAATTTGATTTGCATCACATAGTGACATAAGTATAACTAAGTTTAAGGACAAGCAACAAGGTATCTTATCTTTGAACAAAGCTTAGCTTACAAAGAAGAAAACCAAAAGCGAAAGATGGTGCTTTTTACGACAATATCGCTGACAAAATGTCATTTTTTGGCTTGAAGGAAGATGTTACTCTTTGATTGTTTTCTTTTTTGTAATAAAATAATATATGTTTCTTTCTTTTTTGCAAAATGAGTAAAAGTTCCAATCGTGCGAAGAGATATGACCTGTAAAATTTCCATGGTCAAATTTGCAAATCTCTAGGATATAGTAAGAGTATACTCTTCAACTTTTTTTTGTCCAGCTTTTGAACTCGTTAACTTAGATACAAGATACAATCATTATATCTTAAGCAACTTTCAATAAAAGCCAAATAAATTGGTGTCAAATGAACATTTAATATATATCAAAGAACATTATACAAGAATATGATGACCATTCCGGTGATTTGCTTATTGGAATAGAATATTTCATGCATTTGAAAATACTTTTTCAAATATCTATAATTTATATATTTATAAATACAAAATCATAGTGACTTTTTTTATAGAAATAATAGGGTCATTTGATCTCCTTTCAAAGTTAAAAATATTAAAGAATTTTAACATCTTTATTGATTTTTTTTTTTTTTAAAAAAATCACCTAATAACAAATACATTCACTATTGTCAAAATTGGCTAAAAAAATCTCAACATTAAGAGAAAAATAATTTAAATCCTGAATATTTTTTTGACAAAATTAGAATGTGCCATTTAATCTAAATATCATAGACAGTTAATACATGCTTCCAATACTATTATTACCATGGTGGGTTTCCTTGTACTGATTTTGGCACCATTACCATACTAAAAGGTAGTTTCAAATTGTTTGAATCAAATAATAAAAGTAAACAAAAGGCCTAAAAGTATATTTTTCTTATGTTTCCCTTATTTATAAAGCAATGATACTTTTACATTCTTTTTTTTTTTTTTAACATCCATTTTCATGTTTTAAAATGTGGACATTTTTATATCAATTGTAGGTATTGATGTAAAATAGTAAATATAAACAGAGACATACAAGTTATAAATCTCATAGCTAGGGCAGGCTAGGACACATTGAGTACATGACATGCATATACATATACATAAATACATATATATACATACATGCATATATATATATATATATATATATATATTTATATATGATAGATCTTTACTGAATGTGCAGTTGGATGTATTAATTTATGAAAATCTTAAACTTTTGAATTAGTAAAACTAAATATATAATGGATATCGTAAAAAGGGGATGAAATTGAAATTTCAATGAACGCTCAAAAATTTATTAAGAAAAAGGTGGATACACATGATTTAACACATCTCATACTAGCAAGCTTCTTAGTGGCTTCAGAAATTAAACATTTACGCTATGTTTCGTAACTTTCGTTGTTCTTTTCCAAAATTCCAATTTCGTACTCAAATAGCCAAGACTCAAATCAAGAATTGGTAAACTGATGAAGTTTCTACGAAATCGTCATGAAGCCAAGTGTACCATTCAAATTTAATCCAAAATTTCTTGCAAGAATTATATAACAGTGGAGCTTAAAGACCTATTAATTGTTTCAATGTTAGTATTAAGTATTTTCCTAGAAATTTCGTTTGCATAATTTAGATCTAATAGTTCAGTACTCCCCAAGAGCCATTTTAACAATGATTGCTGGCAGGAATGGTTGGATTTGAAACTTTGAATTCTTCTATATAATTTGGATATAAAAAAATTATATATATATATAGACACACACAAGGAAGTCTATTAGTCTAATGATAATCCATGTATTAATTTTAAGTATTATTTTTGAAAGAAAATGTTAGACCGTGCCAAATTGGCAATCTGAAATTGGGAATGGGTCTGTGGTGTTTTTGGTAAGTACCAATTAAGATGTCATTATATTCATCATTTGCGATGATAGTTAACCTAATCATTGACTAATGAAAGCATAAACTGAACTAATTAACAATGATATATAAGGCATCAACCAACAGTAGTACTCTCTCTAGCGTAAAAAGAAATAAGGCATCATACCTACTTTATCAAAAGAAAAAGAAGAGATAGATAATAAGTGTACCTTTACATGATTTAGTAGCATCTCTTTATTTAGGTGATATGTTTTTAGAAAGTAATCAACTTGGGTAAATTAAAGACAAAAAGATCTTATTGGGAATCTGCTTTTCCTTTTGGTACATTAAGGCATCTAAAAATAACCAAGAAACTTTTCTAAACCAACATAATTAGTTGGTGTCTTTCTTTTAGAGAATTAATTAGCACTGAATCACCAGATGAATGATAGGTTTTGTTACAATTTACACAAACCCATAAGGCCATTCTGAATCCTCCAAGGCTCCAATATTTTTGGTGGGGTAAACGGACAGTAATAAACACTATATATGAATCTTCACGATTCTACATTGCAACAAAACAAAGACATGATTGAAAAAAAATGCACTGATTTTGCAAACTAACGCCTAAACTAAAGTCTAAAGACCACCAAAATTTTAGTTTAAAGTTTTACTTCTTTTCTCTCTCTATTGCTTATTAGGCCAGAATTAGATAACAAAAGTTGAGGTCAAGAGCGATACTTCGTTAGAACTTTGTTTTTGGACAAGCAATAGAAGCATTCTTTATCCTACAAATCTCAATCTCATTATGAATGGAATTCCAAATTATAATTTTTTTTTTTTAAAGGCGAATAAATACCACTAGTTTCCAGGACAGTTTCTTAAAAGATGGAAATGTATGGCCTATACAAAGTTACATTACGCATTAGCTTCCAACTCTTCAAAACATTTTTTAAGTCACATTGAAGAGCATTGCAGTCAAGATACACCAAATAAATGGTCTCACGTTCAATTCTCCAACATTATTCAATTTTTTTACAAAATGCTACGGACCTCAACAAATTTGGAGAGCACATTAGTATTTTGTAAAACTTTTCTTCTCTCCTTTTTTTTTTTTTTCTATAAATAAAATAATTTATAGTGAATATTTTAATTAGATATATATAGAATATAAACAATGGAATATATCATAAATGGTATATTTGAAAAGTTGGTAGTTAAATATTTTTTTTTTAAATTTAACTTTTACTTTAAAATTTGATTACAATTCGCAAATGTGAATGCTCTTATAGAAATTGTATGCATCTTTCAATAACACCTTAAAAATACAAATTAGTCAAATTCCTTGACAATCACCACTAATTTTGTCTGTTCACTCTAATTTGACCTAAGTGTATTTTTTTAAAAATAATTTGAAATATTTGCTTAGTGGCATATATTCTAGTTTCTATAGGTATGAACTAATCTGTAAGCAATGAGCTCCTATTCATGTCATCAAGACTTGTGCATGCATGTAGCATAATATAAGCTCAGTTAAAATATTGCTAGCACCTCAACAAAACTTACAACTTTGCCACAACTTGCTCACGTGTCAAGTTGTGAGTTGTGGATCCATAACTCCACCACTCACAATTCGCCCTATAGGCAAATTGTGAGTTTTGTTGTGGTACTAGCATTATTGGCTCAATTCAGCTAATAACAATAGGTGCATTACTAATTATTTTAAATGGTATTTAAATTTTTTTTTTTTTTTTTTTTGTATGGGATAAATGACATACACAAAAAGATTAACAGTAGCAATGCATTTAATAATACACAAAAAGATTTGTAAGGTTAAAAAGTGTCAGGTTTTACCTAACCAAGGAAAGAATAGATAATTTAAAAATTGTAGCATAGATTAAAAAGTGGGGAAAAATAATTCACACATGATTGCAACTAAACATAGAACAGAATAAAACATGAAAGTTGTATCAGTCAAATTGTGCTGCTCTTTGTGTAGACACTAGTTCATATTTTCACAAAAAGAAGGCCCCAAAAATATTGATAAAGTGGAGCTTTTCACAACCCATTAGCATTTTTTTTTTGGTGAGTGTTATGTGTAGTAGGTATTGTCATTTTGTTTCTTGCATTTGTACCCCAAATCCCAGAAATTATGGATATGCTCTCTTTCTAAGATGAACACTAATATATTGTATCAGTTCCTGCATTCCTTTAGGACAAATTTCATACGTCCCTATACTGGCTTAGTGAACCCATATGATCGGTGGAAAAAAGTAAGCAATTGGTATATATTGTAAGTGACTGGTGGAGGGGCTTAATATTATTCAAGTGCATCTTCTATCTTAACTTATTTCGATTTATTAGCACACTAGACAAAAGATTATGGTGGGGTTAAGCGAGTTGAAAAGCATGACACTGATTGCTCTGTAATGTAAAAAATCTTGGGGGGGTGTTTTTCACCACTAAGAGTATAAGATCTGTTCAATTTTTACCATCTTTCAAGGCAGATTAGTACAGTTGATGAGATTAGATGGCTTCCATTTTTATTCAGCATTCCCCAAAAAGTTTTTACTCCATTGATTCATTATTTTATATCATGATTAAGAGAGTAAGTACAAGTGCCTATCAACGCCCAAATAATTGACATAAGTTTCCTAATTCATTCATCTACTCCTTGTTTTTAACTAATTACCAAAGAATATAATAAAAAAAATAGGCACAAGGTTCTGATGTTGCTAGAACACTATGACCTGCACCCAAATTAACATCATGATTGTTTTACTTTCTTCTTCTTTTTTTCTTTTAATTTTATGGAAAGACTTTGCACAGAAGCACTGCATTTAATTATACACAAAAAGATTTGTAAGGTTAAAAAGTGTCAGGTTTTACCAAACACAAAAAAATAAAAAGGTTATTTAAAAATTGTAGCATAGATTAAATAGTGGGGGAAAATAATTCACACGTAATTGCAACTAAACATAGAACAGAATAAAACATGAAATTTGGATCAGTCAAATTGTGCTGCTCTTTGTGTAGACACTAGTTCATATTTTCACAAAAAGAAGACCCCCAAAGATATTGATAAAGAGGAGTTTTTCAGTTTTCACGACCCATTAGCATTTCTCTGATTCTAAAATTGGCATTAGATAGCTAACGGCCCAATTGTGTTCAGATGGTGAATGTCATGTTAATGATTCTTGACTATTCAGCCTGCATATTAGTTTACATAACGCCAAGCACACACAAATTTCTCATCCTTGTATGATCTAACTATACGTGCCTCTTGCTTACATGTAAATAGAATTCTTGGAAAAGCTTCTTTTTACTGAACCAACCACATGAATAGAAATACTATGAACTAACAGAATAGTTAGAGATATATACCATTCTTTTTCCTTTTTTTTCGTGTAAGGTGGGGGGTGGTTAAGATATATACAGTTCCCAGAACAATGATTTTCAATCATTTCCTAGTTGTAGTTGTAAACTCTATCTTTGAATTTATATCCTCTTTTGTATAGCAATGAGCAATATGGCAAAAATGGGAGAAAGCAGAAAAATAATATATGGGAGAACTTGACTCAGAGAACCCTCTTCAATCTCAGCTTCTTTAAGTGGGTAGTTGGATTTATTTTCAACAAATGCTTCAAAAAAATTCTGGTAACCTGTGTTCTTTAGATAAAAAGGACTGCTCGTTGTGACCTTCATCATCTCCATGGCCTGTAAGAGTTGTAATTTTCAGTTGAAAAAAAAAAGGGTACACAAGACAAGTAGGGAAAAGAAGTGAATTTATTTTAGCAGGAGGAACAAAAAAAAAGTGATTTTATTTTGTAATGTGAAAGATCAATTCTAAAGAACCCGTAACACATAAGGAACTGGTGTTGGGAAAATAAATTTTGAAAACCATTAATTTGTGATGATTAGGAAAAGAAAATACCCGCATAGCAAATAGCTATTTAGGCATTGAAATGCTGTCACTGTTCATGTTTGTTGAGGCTTCCCTGTTAGCTTTCACCCATAAACATAGACACTATATTATTCACACAACGAATTGGTGATTACCTGAAAGCTGAATACGAATTGTCTTGCTTTCTTGTTTACTTGAGCATTTGGGTGGGACTGAAGCTTTTCATACATTAATCGAGCCTCATTCGACCTGTCAACAATTATTACAACTGTTAACATCACTCAGCACTTTCCTTTGCTAGTCAAGAGGTTACAAATACAATCTAACATACATCATTACCTGAAATTTTTTCAACTCATGCACAGCAAACTATTAGTAATTAGGCACAATAACTTTGATATATCCATTCAGGTATTACAATCAACAGTATGTAGCTTTCAGGAAAAATTATATTGTATTGATAGTTGTCAGGCTTGCAAATTAAATTTGACTTCCACAATTCTCAATCCTGTTTTTATCATTGTAATTTAACACCCATATGAACCCAAGAAGTATAATCTCATCTATCCTGACTTGGGTAGGACCAAAGTGATCAAAGTTTGACTAGAACTCTTAAAAATTTCAATTTATCCTTTTATATTAGGCCATATAAATTAAGTCCTCCCATCTACTATACTTCTCTCATCTATATTTGCTTTTAAAAGTTTTGTTGTCTTTTTTTTTTTTTTTTTTTTTTTTTTCTTTCTGCGCTATTCAGTCTTAGTAAAAAATATTCACAAAACTAATTAATATAAATCCTTATATGATGCTAACTTTTCTACTGTCATAACTGAACCTCCAAAAGTGCAGCAGCTGATTTTCAAATAAGCCCCAAACCATCCTATTCAACATTGCAATTTCAAATACCTTATTCACAAAAAATGTTTACAACAACTAGAGTAAAGCCTTGTCCATTACAACTTTTATTTCTTATTTTTGGATGCACCATCACAAACTTCACACCTAATAAATATAGTTTAAATATTTTTACATATCTCAATAACTCATAATTTATTATAATGTTTGTAAGCTTGCAAATGATTCAAGGACAATGGAGTATAACACACTAGCTGAAACCTGAACCACAACTTACATGTGACAAATGACAATACTTATGTAGTCAAAAATTAACATGTGATGATGTTTTTCCAGTCAAAGATCAACCTAATTATTTTTTTAAAATCGTTTATAAATAAACCTACAAAATTTTGTGATGTACACATAACAAAGGAATTTTAATCAGTGCATGACATGTGTAAGATGGAATTAAATGCACGTCACAGTGTGGGATGAAGAGACCACAGTAATCCCAAAGATGGAAACAAACTTATAAGTTTGATAGAAGTTGCCTTAAAGACAAATTGATGACAAAAGTATCTTTATTATGCATCAAAGGAACAACAGACTCATTCCATATTCCACGTAAAGCACAATGAACAAATTCAGTTTTATGGCATGTTAAGGGATGTCATAAGGGGCATCTAGTAAAATCTCAAAAGACATATATACCTACTGAGCGAGTCTTGACAAATAGACCATTGTATCGCAGCCAACCCATGAAGGTCGCTCTGCAAGAATAATATGCATGAAACAAAGCACAAAATATTCAGATACTGTCACTCCTAAAGAAACCATTTCAAAAAGAGGGGGAAAAAAACCAGATAGATAAAGGTTGTACAATAACCTCACTTAAATTAGTGTACTAGCAAATAAAGCTATATTTGATTTTTAAGTTGACATATAATCGTGAAGTAATTAATGAATCTTCCAAACCTCTAGGCAAAAATAGTTCACTTATATTAGAGATGAGTAAAGAAATCTTCCCCCTGGATGCAGAAGGGAGGATACAACTAGAGCTAGTAAATTGTAACTGGAAGTTCTTGATTCCCAGGAACACTTCTTTTCTTTCCTTTTTCTAGTTTGATATAAAAATGTATAAAGATATAGGAATAAAAAAGGAGGAGACACCCCTAGGAACTAGAGGAGAAAAAAGAAACATGTAAAAAGACATAAAAGGAAGAGCAAACAAAAGCAATAGCTACAAATATAGAACTTAGCCACAGACATTTTCAACGTTCTATCACTAACACGACTTCTAAGTCCACCTCTTCATTATCACTATTAAACTCATCAGTGAAGCATATAATCCTTTCTCAAGAGAAATCATTCATGTCCCCTAATCAAGTCAGACTATTTTCATGTGCAGCCATTGGCTATCTGCTCAACTTCCCTAAAACAACACATTACAAAAATCCATTTTACAAAGACCCTGTGAAACCACCTAGCTTTGAGTTTCCTCTAATTTTCCAACAACAAGGATGTTTGCCAATCACGTCACCTATTTTACAAATGAAATAGACTCAAATTTGATTATGAGAATCAATTTCCTGATATCCTATCTCAATTCATAATTTGAGCATGTTCAATTATGGATAGTATATTTTTCTAGAGTGATGGTATATATACTAACCAATCATACAAAAAGTTCATGCAAAAATGATGTGACAGCATGCTTCACTCACCAAAAGCACAAGAGGTGGATCATGTGTTACACAGATATATCTTGAAAATAGAGCTCCCAAATTATTTAGCACGAAAATTCAGTTAGATTTTTCTTTTAAGAAAAGAATTTCCCTGTCTATAATATCTTCAATATTGCAAAATTGGGTATGTAAACTGCCAATCCTGTTCTCCTCTCTAAATCATAAGCCAGATAGAGTATACTTTTCATTAATCTTCAACGCCCATGGCACAACAAATCCTAACTCATCCTACCGATAAATGCCTCAACCATCCTAATGTCAGAGTACATATGGTAGTTATTAACTTAACATCAGTAATCCACCATTTTTATGAATAAATACATAATCACAATAGCACTCAAATAGAAAATCTATAAATATGCCCCTTCTTATTTATGGCTTTCCATTTTAGGGAAAGGGATGGGGAGGGGAAAGAGAGAGAGGTGAGATCACTTTTCAAGTACAAAAGCAGCTCAAACAGTTCAAACAATAAATTACCTTGAATGTTAACTTATCCATAACCTTTTCATAATAGGGCAATGCTTCCTTAAGCTTTCCAATATTCATTAATGAGTCCCCATCCTTCAATGCCTATAAACATGATAATGCATTATGGCTCTCAAAAATGAAAAATGCAATAGAACATTAATTTACTGGCAGTTAAAGAAAAATAATAACAAAAACACAAGGGTCAAACTGAAAAACTAGTTTCCAGACCCAGTGAAAGCAAGTTCTCTCTAACTGAAAGTTTCTATTTTCCAACCATATTGCAAAGCCAAACTTTATTGAAAATTGTAGATTATCCTATCCAAATTCTCTCCTTATTAGTTAAACCTTTTCTATATAAAATATTGGGACTTGACTTTTGTTTGTTTGCCCGCAATTTAAGCTTAAAATTTAAATCTTCAAATCCTCAACCCATCCCCACCCCTGAGGAAAAAAAAGAGGGGTGGGGGGGGGGGGGGGGGGTGAGGATTTTGGAGCCAATTCAGATCATTGGAAATTACACCCAAATAAGAAATGAACAGAGCATTTGGTAAGAATTATTAAATGCTGCCTCCACTACCACTGAGACCACCACCCGCAGATACCCTATGACAGCCCTTCATAGCCAATGCCATTTTTGCACCAGCTAAGCTACAAAACTTACTATTTAGCAGCAACATTGCCGCTGTTAAATACTAACACCAAGTTGTTAACTCATCTCACAAGCATCCCACCAACCACAACTACTTCAAATTAAATTTTAACAGTTCATCATTGCCAAGCACATCAATCACCATCATCGTAGTATTGTCCAATACCACTGCACACAACCCATTGTAATCACAAACACCACCACTAACCAGCTTTAGCAAGTTGTAACGACCACGACAACCATTGACACTAACAAGTCATCGCTCTCAAGTCTCAATACCCCATCCAAACCACCAAGGCCATCACTAAACCAGTCATCACTAAAATTTTAATATAAACAACAATCATAATTTTAAATTCAATTCAAATACTGTGAAAATTTATAAATTGAATGATTTTCTTGGACTAAGATCTTAGATCATGACAAAAACATGATAAAGTCTAAGACCAAATTTGAATTGCTTGATACAAATGCACTTATAGTATTTATTCAAGAACATATGTACAAGCTCATAAAAACATGTTAAGAAGATGATATTTTGATAGAAACATACCTCTTCACATTCAGATTTTAACTTTGGATCAATGTCTAAGCCCATTTCACTCCTGTAGGCAGCAAGTAACTGTCTTGTACGTGTTTCTTTGGCAGCTTTCTCTTCCGCTGTTTCAAGTACCTCCCCAGGGCGTATAACTCTTCCACCACCAAACTGAAAAAGAACAGAAAGAAATCTCTAAGAAAAACATCTTTTGGTGCACTTGTGACTTACACTAAAAAGTAGCATCCACTATGAAACAAATAACAATCCTCTATAATGAAATACATATTGCTTTAGGGAAAAAGATAATTGCTGATTACTTAACAAATATATTTATAATTGTACTAACAAACCAACAGAGTTAAGTACAAGATGGATTGACTCATTTGATGATAATGTAGAAAAACATCTTCCGAATGTTTCTGCACTCTGCTATTCAATGCCATGGTCAAATAAGATATAAGAGATAGGGTCTTCAATGTTATGTGCTTGTAAAACTTTGAAAGTTACTTAGGAAGTAATTTTAAAAGAAAACAGAGAACACAATGCGACAAATATATATGATACACCTTTTCTATAAATAACCAAGAGACTATTCTATCCTCCATTGTAAGATATAAGCATATGACTAGTGTCATAAAATAATGCTTAAAGGGTGAAACTGAAGCTTGCATTTCTTCAATTATTTCAATACTTTAATTTAAAAAGGTGGAACCAAAGAGCTCCAACCTCTTCAACAAAAATGAAAATTTATGCCAGGAATTTGATTGGTATATAGGCATGCAGAAGAATCCATCTTTCACTCATTTGTGTGTTTACCTTGTTCCTGGATTCCTTGATATGCACCTATACACATACACAACATCAGGGGGAGACAAGTTCTTCAACAAAGATCAAAGATTTTTGTGGGCATTTCAATAGTCATAAAATCATGTACAACAACCCATCTGATTGCTTTTTATGGGTGTAGTCTGTCCATGGACAAGTTTGACATGAATATAGACACAAGGATTTGTGCAGACATTCTGATAGATATTGTCATCTACTTCAATCAAGGATCTGTCATCTGTGCAGGCATTGACTCAGTTAATTGATTTCTTCAATGCTTGAAGAATGAATGCACATCATCCATGTAGCAAAAGTAGTTACCATAAGGAATGTAATTTATAACTTCAGAGCCCTAGCTGGTATCAGTACTCAGAGGCCAGCATTGAGATTGATGAGTAATTATAACATGTGTTAGATTCAAAAATCAAATATTTGATCAGCATTGACAAGTTCAAAGCTTCAAAATAGTTCAGAGCCCGAGCTGGTTCTCGATGTTGTCCTTTTCTTTCTTTCTTTTTTCACTTGCTTTCTATAATTTCCATCTTGATTATACATATCAGAAACTTGAATAAGATTCTAAACTAAGATAATTTACTGTCTATAGCAAACCTTCAGAGTATATAATATGTTTTCCAACATAATATCATCACTTTAACAAATTACTAAACATAATCCTCCAAGCCCACAAAGAACATCAACGAAAAGCATGTACACCAAAACAATTGACAAAAACATATAAACTCACTAACGTCAGTTCTCATAGCAATTACCATACCGTTTTTGAGATATTGTTGGGTCTAGGAAAGACTCCCCACGAAGAAACCTTTGGCTTGTAAAGATTTGAATCATCTTCCTGAGTCAGCTCAGGCTTCAATGAGGTTTTTTCTTCAAACTTTCTGGTATCCCCAACAATAATCTCCACCTCAGGCAAGTCCCCTTCCAGGAAAGGGTCTACAACAGGAGCCAGCCCAGGTGGCAAACCCCTGCTCCTCTTCTTATCCGCAAATTCAAGCCCAATAAAATCAATGTTCGAAATTGACAGCTCCCCTTTCTTATTAACTGTTTTCTCCACAACCCCATTTCCCAGATTACTCCTATTTCCTCCCTTTAGTCCTAAAAATAAATGCACATAGCTAATTTAGCTCAAATCACTCAACCAAATATGTCATTTTTCATCAAACAACAATTCAAACTTGTTATCAGCCATCAATCATACAGATCATTAACACTCCATATGTTTTTCTTTTTCTTTTTTGATTGCTACTCCATATGTTTACTAAGGTAATGAATAAAATATCAAACACATTACAACAACAAAAACCAAGCTTTATTCCCAAAAATTTGGGTTCTACTATGGATCCTCAGGGTCAGCTTTATTCTATCCAAAGTCATACTCTTTTGTTACTTCCTTAATTGACATGTTCTTTATCAAACACATTACATGATAAAAACAAAACCTTCAATTAAGAAAAAAAAAAATTCTTGCATTCTTTTTCTATCTCAAAACTTCAACTTTCCTAAACAATACCTGAAATTGTGTCACCCTCTCCACCACTCTTGCCACCACTCACAACCCCTTTATTCATTTTGTTCTCTTTGGCCTTTTCCATTGCAACTTTAACCGAAACCGGCACTTCCTTAGTGCCACCACCAACACCTTCACCTCCACCTTCTCCATTCCCAATTACAGTACTTCCACCAGAAACCTCAACTGGGTTCTGCTCAATTTTCGAAACTGGTTTGGATTGTAGTGACTTCTTATACGACTTGGCTTTTTCGAATGCGAGCTTCACCGAGTCAATAGAAGCTGGTTCTGGTTCTGGAGTTGTTTCTGGTGAATTTGGTGAAATGGGTTCTGAAGATTCAGCATTGGATTGGTTTGTAGAGGATGAGAGCTAGAATGGTTTGAATGAATTGGATTTGTTGAGGTTTGTGGATGGAAAGAAAGTGGGTTTTGAAGGAGAGATGGTGTTGAGGGAAGAAAGCCATGAAGGTTGAAGAGAAGCCATGGGTTGGCGTGAGAGAGAGAGAGAGAGAGAGAGGGAGAGAGCTGAGTCGAGTGTTGGAACTGAACGGGTCTGGTTTTTTAGTTTCTGTCGGATAATGTCCAGGCTTTTTCGGTTTAACACATTTTTCTGCATTGATTTGTTTGTTTGTTTTTTTTTTAGGGCCTTGCCAAAGAGATTTTAGTCTCTAAAATTTAGGATTTTTTTTTTAATAAAAAACAAAACTAATGATGAATTTTAATCCTAAAATTTTTTATTTTATTTTATAATCTGATAGTTATAATAAAAAGTATGGGATTTGTATATTTGTATTACTATTTTGAAAAAAAAAAAGTATAATTTCAAAATTAAATATAATGAAATCCTCGCTTCAAATCATTCCGTCAATATTTGGGGTGATCTTAAATAATTCCTCCTTGTAATAACCTAATGTGTATAAGATGAGAGACTACATAGTTATAATAAACTAGTGTGGGATTTGTATTTTACTATTTTGAAAAAAAAAGAAAATATAATATAATTTTAAAATTAAATATAAACAAGTACTCGCTTCAAAATGATCGGTCAATATAGGGTGATCCTAAATGATTCCTTCTTGTAATAACCTAATGTGTATAGGATGAGAGACTACATACATTAGAGAAAATAGTTAAATACTCAAAGAGTTTAAAATGTTTTTGTCTTTCAACCCAAAAAGAATAAAAGAAGAATTAGAAGAAATAAATAAAAGATCTACTAAAAAAAATTTTCAATTGAACACTTTCTTAGGATTTGCTTGAATACAAAATTTTAATGAGAGTGTTTCAGTGACTAGGGATAGAAACCTTCACTTAGAAGTTTCTTATCGTCGAATAAGAGATTTGAAATTCAATCTCCATTTACACAAAAAATTTGATGTTTTGACTTGATAATAAAGAGAAATTACGAAATAAATTGAAATTATCTCTTAAAAAAAACAAAAAAAATGGCTCCACATATAATCAAAATTGGATCCAATTCACCTAATTGCCACAAAATCAAAACCAACCATAAGAGCACTAGCAATGGGGGATGTAAAAAAAAACACATATTTTATATCCTTAAACACTACTTTATTTATTTTATTAATCCATCCAACAATACACCCAATATCCCAGTTTTTATTTTTACATACAACATAATAAAATAATATAAACTACCTAATAAAAAAATAAAAAGTAAGAAGAGAGAGGGAGTGTGAGAGGAAGAAAGAGTGTGTGAGAGATTAAAAAAGTAGTTTTTTCTTTACAATCTCATGAATAGTAAGCATTCCCATCCGGGATTTCAAAAAAGTTATATTTTACAATCTCAAAACTTATTTTATCTATTTTACCATTTTATTTTATAATTTACCGAACATCTCAGTTTCTATTTTTATATACAACTCATTAAAATAATATAAACTACAACATCAAATAATATAAAAAATCATGTTTCTCTCTCTTCTCTTTCATTTCTTTTTCCTCGCTTCACATTTCTCAATTAAAATAATAGTATTTTTTTTTTTTAACATCCGAGTGAACAGTTGGTTCTATATATAAGAACCAACTGTTCACAAGTTTAAAATTTTTAAAAACCCATACCCGGATGGACCAACATTTTTGAGGTTTTGGATGTAAAATAACAATTGAGGGGTGTTTACACCCCCAATGCTAGTGCTCACTGTAGCTAAGATGGATAATTTTTTGGGTTTATATATCCGGATGGAGCTTGCTTTTAAGAGTCTAGTTGCTAAAATAGTAATTGGGGGTTTTTACACCCCAATGATAGTGCTCATTCCATTCTCTGAGGTAGATGGGGGCACTGTTGCTGTTTATACTATTTCATATAGGATAATATTGGTGGCTCAGTGTAGAACTTACATGCTGACTTTTTATCAAGTACTAGTTTACTATTGCTTTTTCTTTCGTTTATAGATTTCATAATTAATCATTTAAAAAAATTTGAATAAAAAAAAAAAAAAAAAAAGAAAAAAACAATTCGTTCCAACTTGGATTTCATTGCCAAAAGTACCAAACAAAATAGCAATAATATTTATTCCAGACTTCCAGTTGAAACTTTGTTACCAAATTTTACAATGAGTATAAATTAATGTTCTCTATTCCTATTAGAAGTGTTATTTAAATCAATACACATTCATATTCCGAAAAAATTATTAGTAGATGATATTATTTATTCTTTTTTAAGCTTTTTTTTTTTTTTGAGAAGATTCTTTTTTTAGTTAAATTAATTTCATTAATAAATTCATGTATTATTCATGCATAGTGCTAGTTAACTTAAAATTCTTAAATTATGACAGGAACATAATTTAGTGATTTTACTACCATTTTAGCCACGTTAGTTGCCACCAGAAAACTGCAATTTAACAATACTAGCCTCAAGACACCAGCGCCACAAAACCATTGTTACCCCTACCACCACAACTGCCAATAATTCTAAACAATTACAAAGCCCAGGAATTGCCACAATTCACTCAAATTGATCGCCAATAAATAAAATAAATCACCAATATCTTCAGCATCACCATCTTCTGTTCCTGTGCCAACCACTGCTTTCAAAGTCACTTCTACCAAAGACCCAAGCAACTTTTTCATAAGAACTAGTTTAGTTAGCTCCCAATTCTAAACATAAAATGACAACCAAAATATTCATAAAAATAAAAAATAAAAATTTGTTGAATCCCATCATGGAATATCCTTTTATTTCAATTTGCACTGTCACAATCCATCTCGAATATTTAGTCTACAACAGATGAGATTCAAATCAAACCTTTTACTACTTATTGACCTGCCACCAAGATTATCACACTTAACAAGCTTCCAACAGCTACTAAAACAAGGCGGCCAAATTCTTGAATGTTATGCATCATCTAAAGACCCGCAGTAAGTGATTTGAGCAAGTGAAGCCACCATCAACTATGAGATTAGCCCCACTGACATACCTTGCCTCATCACTTGCTAAGAAGAGCACAGAATTAGCAACATCATCAACAGTCAATTCCACCCCCTGCAAGTTAGCAATCTTCCCCATAAAAGCACGAAAACCCGCCATGGCATCCTCAGTTCTCTCCTCCTCAGGAAAGTGAGCTATAGCCAAGCCTGTAGCAACACCATAAGGAGAAACACAGTTGACACGTATCCCGTGTAGCCCCAGCTCAGCTGCAACATTCTTCGTTAGCCCTAACACAGCATGCTTAGACCCTGTATAAGGATGGGGACCTATGCCCCCAATGACACTTGCAACACTGCATATAGAAATTATTGAGCCCTTCTTTAGTGGGATCATAATCCGAGCTGCATGTTTCATTCCAAGAAAGACTCCCTTCACATTTACATCAAATATCTTCTCAAACTCTGATATGTCTACATTGCGGATATCAGGACATGGTGAGCCCGATAACCCAGCATTGTTGACCATGATGTCAAGTGTACCAAATTTACCGACTGTGAAGTCAACTGCCCGGCAAACATCATCTTCTTTAGAGACATCACAATGGAAATAACAAGTGTTTGGTTCACCACCAAGGGTATCACTGACAGTAAGGCCAAGCTTGTCCTGCACATCAACTATACAAACCTTTGCACCATGTTTATGGAATAGGCGCACAATGCTCTCTCCAATACCAGTGGCTCCACCTGTGACCAATGCCACTTTCCCCAGTAATCTGAGGAGGGGGAAAGGCACAATGAAGATATTATATTATATATCTTAATCTAATATAATATGTTAGAATCTATGAATTTAACTATAAATAGCACAGATCAAGCTTCTGGTCTGAGTTAAAGACTCAGAATTCTCTCAAAACTAAAAAGGTATAAAACAAAACATAGCTATAAAAGGGAAGCAATTCTAGGGAATGTACTTCACTGACTTGATTTCTAGAAAAAAAACTTGGATTTTCTTAAAAAATGAGTATTCTAAGATGAGTAGATCCTTCATATTTAGGATATCATTAAGTTGATTTAGGTTGCGTTTGGCATGGCTTAAAAAGCCAGCTTAGCTTGAGTTTGGATAGCGCGTTTTGCGAGTTTCAATGCAGCTGCGTTTTTTTAGTGGGTCCATGAGCACTATTCATGGGACCCGCAAGTACCAAAAAATGCAAATCTAACTTTAAAACGAAGTCTCACGGCACTATTCACACATTTAAAAATTATTTTGCTACAGTGTATTCAGTTTTTAGTTTTTAGCTATTAGCAGTATCCAAACAGACTCTTATTTTATTATTTAGCTTATTTTTGCTACTATTCATAAATCCTACTGCACTTTTTGTACTATTCATAGGTTCCACTGTACTATTTCAACTAATTTTACTTTTATCTACAGTACTTTCACCAAAAAGTTTTCAATTTCAGCTAAAAACCACACATTTTTAGAACATCATTAAATAAAGATCTAACTTTCCATGATCCTTGTGGCATCTACCCATTTTCTTGACAGCTAAATTCTAGAGCATTATTATTGTCTTGCTATGACAATCTTGATTTTAAATTGATAAGCAGCTTAGGTTTGTTTGAAACTCTAGTCTTTTAAAAAGGTACGCATCCTGTTTAACTTCAACATCATATTTCCAGTCCATTGCTGTGTGAGTTTCACTAGGTTCCAAGATGTGTGATACACCATAGGTGAGACACCTAGAAGCCCTTGATAAGATTCAAACATTTCCTACTATTTCCCACAATTAAACCTAATGTAAGTGTCCTTAATTCCTCTAAAAAGAAGCTTCCCAAAAGAAAAATACATCAAGTTTCCTTTTTTCCTTTGACCATCAAACCTCATTAAAAGTTTAAAGCATAGCCAACCAAACCTATCCATGATGCTTAGCTCACCTACATCAACTGCAGCAAACCCTAATCTCTAATTTAATGAGCCATCCTGCAGAAGTGGACTTGGGAGCAGGCTCATAATCTCTCATGTTTGATAAAATAATAAATGACAAGTTCTGGTACTTGGCTACCTTTTATAAAATTATTTATGATCAATGACGTTGAGTATTATGTGGTCAAGACAGAATCACATTTCCTTTTTGTTCTTTTATCTTGCAAATGTGTAAGTTTTCTTCAGTCCAACAAGCACAAGATTATTTATGCTTACCCGCATATGGTTTGGGACGAGTTTGATTTGCCAAATTGTGGTTTCAAAGGTTACACTTTATCCACCTCAAAAATTTTGCAGCCCAAATTGTTTAAATAAAAGAATGCCATGAAACAAAATAGCAACTTTATTATAATCAGAATACAATAAATTTATATATCAAATGCAAATACAAATAAACCTCATGTGAGTGAAGTGCAATATGTTAATCCTTAGGTTGGTAATTCAAACTCAACCTAATTCATAGGTAGATGAAGTTACACTACTTTCGAAGAACTATTCTGCTAAGTGCTAACCTGGTTGGGTGTTATTTAAACCTTATCTAGAAGAAATCTTAATGAGATATGCGCCACTCGCCCTATTTAGTCTTCAACAAATTCAGTAAAACACACTGGTCATAAATTTAGTGAATTGTAGTAAAAGATCTTCCAAGATTAGATGCCAAGGAAATTGCTGTATACAATTGGATGCAAATTTGGCAGCAACTGTAACATTTGAAGGCAATGAACAATAAAACTACAACAAAAAGCAAGCCTCACTCCCAAAATTTTGAGTTCAGCTATGAATCCTCAACGAACGTAAATTTTGAATAAGAATAAGAATACCATAACACTTACACATACCAAAACAAAAAAGTTTGGTAATACTTGGGTCAATCGGACAGAGTATGCATATCTACATACATATATGTTATAAAGGAACTTGATTTTAGTTGTGTCCTTTAATGCAGCTGTGTCCTTCTATTAGTAGTATCATTAGCAATGTACTTAGTTTAGTTGTGTCCTTTACTTCTTGTTCTTTTGTGTGGGTTAGAAGATCCTGTAATGCAGCTGCCCATGTTGCAGCAAAATATGCCTTAGTTTCTAGTTTGTCTTTTCGTTTCTATAAGGATGATCTGTACAGATTCAGGCACAAAATTGAGCATTTGGACAAGTCCTATTTTGGCCTAAATCAAGCATTTGGAAAAAAAAAAAAAATTAGAAATAAACACAGAGACAGTATGCCACTATATTCTCAGTCTTCCATTTAAAACTACAAATTTCATAAAGCCTAGTTTGAGTTAAACTCAAGGTCTAAGCTACGGATTCAATCAAAACTGTCATGTTAGAGAAAGGGTACCGAACCTATAGGAATGATAGGTATTTCCACCATTGGATTTAGTAAAAACTCAGATCTTAAACCATAACAAAGATAACAAGCCCATGTTCAGTTTGATAGTTAAAAGCAAAAGATACAGTCAGAAACTGAACAAAACAAAACAATAAAGAAAAAGAATTGGCATCTTATTAATTTGTACAATATAGCTCAGAACCACAAAATCAGAACAGTCAGAGAGAACAGCACAATAAAGTTTGAAGCATGAAGTACAATAGAAAGGTTTGATGTGTTGTGGACTACTGGGTTTACCTTTGGCTTGGAAGTGAAGATTCACCCGAGTTGGCTGTGGACATGACTCAATTCTATGTCTCTCTCTCTCAGTTTCTTTTTCCTATTTCCTTCAATACACAGGCATTCTCTAGCCATTTATGGTTAGCTCTCGTCTTAATAATTGAAAGACATACCTTTATGACTTTCTCAAACACATCTAATCTTTCTTTTCTTTTTGAGAAAAAAAGACACATCTAATCTAATCTAGGCTAATCTAATACTACTATATATAAAAGCAGAAACTCTGCTCTACAATTAAAGCTATTCTGCCACGTAGGAAAAAAAACATCTAAAAATTTGTCACGCTTACAGTTAAAAAGCGAAACATTATACTGTTTCTGCAACACTAAAACACTTAAAATACGTTCAGAAGCCTAGATAAGGTGATAATAGAGAAAGATACACAGTTGGTCGGACTAAACACAAACCAGGAAAATAAATTTCACCCCATTGTTCCAATATTCGTTTTAACTGCCCTTCGTTCTGACTTTTTGTTTGTTCATGCTGTTTTGCTCATGGCTTAAACGCCGCCCATCTCATCTCAGCCAAACCCATCACCTCTTCTCTCTTTTCTCTCTCAGTTCATAGTCTCTGCCGCCTCAAGTCTTGGCCTCTAAAGCTTGGTACGTTTTTAATCTGTGTTTTTTGTAATAGCTGATGATAATGAATGTTGCATTAATAGAACCGATAAAATTTAGGTGGTTAGAAAATCTGCAATCAACATTCTGACAAAAGGGTACGTGTATACCTCTGTTTTGCTGCTTTTGGTATCACATGAAAGGACAAAGCTTTTTGGGTTCTTAAGAATCTTTTTTCACATTGGGTTTTCTCCAACATGCATGTTTATTTTTTCTTGATTACTGATACTATGCAGGAAATATTAGTTCTTGGGATGTGCCTCTCTTTTGTTTGTCATGAGTATGATACTGTGATCTCCCTCATTGTTGTGCCATTAGCTGAGAAGATCATTTCTTTTCTTGGTATTATTTATCTGTTTTTTAGAGTGAACTCTACATGCTTGGCAAAATGCCTGAGTTGAATGTTATGGGTAATTTTATATTGATTGGCTAAAGATCTTGCATTGGGTTCAGGTTCTATATGCAGATAGCCATTTGAAATTTGAATGATGGGAATATGAGGTGTTTCTCCTCTTGAAAGTCCATTTTAGATGATTAACAGTTTATGGGATGTCATGATAGTGTTGGGCTATTGGGTAACCCCACTTTTGGAACTTTAAAAAGCTTTAAGCAATGGTTTTTTTTTTTTTTTTTTTTTTTTTTTTTTTTTAGCTCTAGCAAGTAGTGGTTATTATATAAACTTTCCTATAAATAGATTCTCAAAAAAAAAAAAAAAAAAAAAAAAAAAAAAAAAAAAAAAAAAAACTTTCCTATAAATAGGATTAAGCTTCCCTTTGTTATTCCCTTTACCTTTTTTAAACTTACAATTTTCTATCTTAAATGGGGTTACAAGAATTTTTCCCTGGAATCAAACTTGCAGTCTTAGGTAAGAAATGAAAGCTTTGAGAATTAGGTCCAACATATGCAAGAACCCAAAATAAGGTTTGTTCTAAACTTTCTTATACAATTTTTGAATTTAATACGGTCTTTTATTTGAAAATATGAGAGTTGACACTTTCAACCTATAAATTAGTTTCCCGCATGCCACTATATTCATTTGCTATTCACCAATTATCATAATCTTAGTTTGCTTATTGGCTATTGCAATATGAGGGCATAATATCTTCTAGTTTCACTTTGTTGGGCCTTTATTCATTAACTAATTTGAAGAAGTTTTTCGTTCATCTTTCATATCATTACCCCTATATCCTTGCACATAATGACGATGATTTGAACCTTTTTTGCTAATCCCATGTAAAAAGGATTATTTAAAGTGCCTACATGTAAAAACTTTTAGAGTCCCAATTGGTTAAGTAGATGTCGTAGGCTTAATTTTAAGAAGTCACTATGTTTATATTATGTAGTAATTCTTTTGTCTTCTAAAATTATTAGTACTTATCCGAGCAAATAATAAGAGAACTTTTATAGTAACGCATTCATGTAGCTTAAGTCGTTTGTTATCATATACAAGTCATAGGACTAAGTAAACTAAATAGTTTTAATCTCATCAAAATAAAAATAAAAAACTAAATAATTTTAATATTTATTTAAGGCTAAAATGTAAAATTATTTCTTTAAATTTTATTTCAATACTCTAATTTTACTTTTTATTTTATTTCTTTAACTTTCAAGTTTACTCAATAAAACTTTTTTCATTAACTTTTGTTATATGTTGTGATTAATTTTTAATTTTTTAAAATTGTTTTCAAAATTTTTTTAATTAAAAATATTCATTTAATAATTAAAAAATATTTTCTAGATTTTCCTTTTCAACAAATTTTAACAAAAATTTAAGGAAAAAACCTTAATCGAATAATAAACACGTTTGCTGCCTCGGTGTGGTGAGGCAAATGGGGAAGAAGCGAGACCGCCGAGTCACACCGAGTTCGAATAAAGGAGGAGAGCAGCGAGTCGAACTCGGCGACTCGGCCTCCTCGAATCGCAGGCTCGCCATTATCTTCGTCCTCTTCTTCATCGTATCTCCCGCCATTTCCGTACTCGTATACCGTATAAAATACGCCACGACTACGAACCCTACGGACTCCTACGTATTCCAACGAGGACTCGTTAAAGCCAACGTCGATTTCCAAGAAATCCTCGCTGTGAGTACTACTGTACTAAGCAATGTTTGGTTCCTCAGAAAATTTGAGAAAGCAAACTCTTTTTTTCCTGGATTTTAGTGATTTAGGTTTTGAGCTCTTCATTTCCTGGATTTTTTCTCAGCAACCAAACAGAGTC
Source organism: Quercus ilex subsp. ballota (assembly GCA_032727855.1). Classification (NCBI taxonomy): domain Eukaryota; kingdom Viridiplantae; phylum Streptophyta; class Magnoliopsida; order Fagales; family Fagaceae; genus Quercus; species Quercus ilex. Next base: position 15,782,602 of record CM064911.1, on the reverse strand, counting down.
TGCTTCAATTTTGTTGTGAAGGAGAGAAATTTTTTTTAGATTCTTGTTTTTAAAAAATACTTATCTATTTTTTGATCTTATATATGAAATTCAGGAGAATTCAAAGGTTTCAGAGAACACGTCGCACCGGCATTATAAGTATCCTGTACTGGCCTACTTTACTCCATGGTATTACTCATTGCTCTGTTTTGTCATTTTTAAAGTTTGGGATGGAACTGATGTGTGAAATTTCCTGTAATTGTGCCTTTGTTTTCATTTCTCTATGGTGTCCTTCATGGTAAAATTTGCCAAACGGTACAAATATGAAAAAAAATTAGACGGATGGCATGCGATCAAAGTTTAGTAGTAAGGTGGACTGGTTTTTGAAAATCGAGTATAGCAAAATCGAGTTCCAGCCAAAATCGAGTTTAGTATACTCGACTTCCTACCGAGAAATAGCTCTGAAATGGTTAAAAATGGAAATCGAGTACAGTAAACTCGATTTTGGCTGGGATTTTGGCTGGAAGTCGATTTTCCTGTACTCGATTTCTAAAAAACAGTCCAACTAACTAATAAACTTTGATCGCATGCCATCCACCTCTTTTTTTTTCAGATTCGTACCGTTTGGCAAATTTTGCCTGTCATTCATAGTAGGAACTAGGAACCAAGTGAGTGTTCTAGAGTTTAATTTAGGACACTTCACTTTTTTGGATTTAGGGAAAAGAAAAGAAAAAAGAAAGGGCAAATTACAACTTACCCTTGTGAAATTTAAGTTGCTTACTAGTTCGAGATTTGATATTTTACCCTCCAGAGGTTTATCTGAAATTTAAATTGCCTACCTATGGTTTAAAATTCCACGATGCAAGGGTTCCACTTGAAATTTTTTTTTTTTTAATTTTATTTCATCTTGTATTTTTATGTTTTTGGAGGAGAGAGACATAAAAGTCGAGCAAAATTACATATTTAGTCACATTTTTAACAAAGGTGGGTTACAAAACTCTAACTGAGCTATCCTTAGGTGGGTAAAGTGTCAAATTTCAACTACATGTAGATAAGTTAAATTTCAACCAAACCACGAGTGGGTAAGTTGTAATTTTCCCAAAAAAAGAAAAGAAAAAGAGATTATAGTTTTAGTTTTATATATAGTGCACTGCTTTGTTTTTAATGCATCACTAAGAAATGGGGAGTGGATTTGAGTTGGGGGAACGAAAAAGAGGTAGATGAGGACCAAAAATAATGTTAGTAGAAGTAGTTAAAAAGAACATGTCAAATAAGGAAGTAATGGATACTATGATTTCGGATGGAATTGAATGGAGGAAAAGAATACATGTGGCTGACCTGACTAATCTCGTTGAGGATTTTTTTTTTTTGGGTTGAATGTCGTAGTTGTTGTTTGTCTGTTTATTTTATTTTTTTATATTGAAACTTAGTGTTGTGGAGCTGTGCAGGAACTCTAAGGGCTATGAAATAGCAAAAAGGTTTAATTCCAAGTTTACACATTTATCTCCTGTCTGGTATGATTTGAAGAGGTAAGCTCCCAAATTTTAAATTTTGGCCAAGAGATGAAAGTGGGTTGTTGACAATCTTGTTAGAGCCACTCTATTGGTCATGATAGAATTGTCGGCTAAATACAATTAAAAATGAACCAACTTGTGTGTGTGAGATTATTTTTTGTTTTCTGGGCGGGGGGGTGGTTGCTTTGGGTTTGATTGTCCCTGACATCATTACTGTAGGTAAACTTATCCAAAAAGGGGAAAAAGAATCATAAATGTAGGTGGAGCAGTATCTTCTAAATCCTCGTGGATGTTTAAGATGTCCATGCTTTATTAAACTTAAGAACTGCTTATTCTATCACATTGTTGTATGAGTTCCTTTTCATTCTTTTTGTTGCCAGCCAAGGGACCGGCTTAATACTTGACGGGAGACATAATGCTGATGTAGGATGGATCTCAGAGCTTAGAAGGTCAGGAGATGCTTGGGTATGGCAAAGAAATTCTTTTTTATTTTATTTTATTTTTAGTTTAGGCCCTTTCTTCCTTCAGGAAATTGACAACTAAATAGGTTTGATAATTTGATGACAACACATTGCACATGTCTTGACAATGAGCTCTATATCAAATGGCATCTCCCCCTATTTGAATGGGGTGAAGGGTCAGGTTTAGGGTTAGCATCCATTGGACTTATAGCTTACCAATACAAGAAAGAATTCTGCATGTGCCTTTTGTCCAATTTATTTGCTATATAATTCAGTTGAGAGGTTATTCAAATATTGAAGTTGCAATAATTACAAATGATAAATGAATTTGGTGAAGCATGTTAGAAAATGAGAGAGGCTCCTTTACTTATATAAAAATGGGAGAGACTTCTTTGAGAGATTGTTAACCATTCAAAAACAGAGTTGTTGATCAGTTTTAAAATAACATAGTCCATCATACATATATAAACAAAATTGATAGAATTTTCCTCCGAACTGTTTCAGAGGTAAATTCCACCAACCTATTACTTGATGATTTAAATGACCATACACATGTACCATGATCACATAAGTCATTAACTTATCTATATGAGGCTATCAAATAAATCACATGAATAAAATAACACTTGGTTTAATTTTGCCATGTAATGGGTTGGTGAAGATTGCTCCAAACTGATTTGGAGGAATATTTTCTTTTAAGCACTTATTTAAAAAAAAAAAAAAAAAAAAATGAGCCATACTAGGTTATAATTTTCTGAAAACCTAGATTAATTGTCTAAGCATTATTAATGATATATCCTTTGGGTATAGGTTTTACCCAGAGTTGTTCTGGAAGCATTTCCTGCAGAATTGCTTATGAGGAAGAAGCAAAGGGATAAAGCTATTAAACTTATTGTAACAGAGTGCAAGTAAGCCTCTATTTCATATATTTCTGGATACTTTTAAGCATATTAGGCCATGTTGAAAAGTGATTCTTTTTCTGCATGTCAGAAAGGAATGCTTTGGTTTGCTTTGATTCGTCTTAAGTTTGATTCACTCATTTTTTTTAGTGTTATCTCTGGCTTCCTTCTTTAAAAATAAAATAAAATAAATTAAAAAAAAAAAAATCAGTTTAAGTTCTCATTTTCAACTTAGTGCTTATCAGATGCAAGAACAGGGTACTTGGGTCCTCGAGGATGAGAAGAATTTTGTGCTATTGCAAACATACGCATTAAAACTAGCATGGCATAGAGTTGGGTTCAGAAGTATTCAATTGAACTCAATTCCAATCTGTGCATGTGTTTTGCGTCATTCCTTTTTTGGCATGACCCAATCAATGCATGCATTTAACAAAATGAAACATAAGTCTATAAATACTTCAACAACAACAATAAAGCCTTAGTCCCAAAATTTTAGGTTTGGCTATGGATCTTTAACAACTAATTGGGATCAGCCATATGCATTCTTCTCTACCTTTCTATTTTTTGAGGTTAGAGGATTCTATCTTTCTTTCTACCCTCCTACCATCTTATCCTTCCCTTGGAAGATGATTTGGAAATCGAAAGTTCCTCCAAGGGTAGCTTTCTTTTCATGGTCTGCTTCCTTAGGTAAGATTTTAACAATAGATAACCTTCGCAAACAATGTGTGCTAGTTCTTGATTGGTGCTATATGTGTAAGAATTGTGGGGAGTCAGTGGATCATCTTTTTCTTCATTGCCCCATTGCTTGTGAGTCGTGGTCGTTGGTGTTTTGTTTGTTTGGAATTCATTGGGTTATGCCTCAAAAGGTTATTGAGTTGTTTGAGTCTTGCAGGGTAAGTTTGGACGACATAGAAATATAGAGTTGTGGAGAATTGTGCCTCATTGCTTGTTATGGTGTATTTGGCGCGAAAGGAATGCTAAAAGCTTTGAGGGATGTGAACGCTCTATGTTAGAGATTAAGTCTTTTTTTTTTACACTCTCTCCTCGATTGGAGTGTGGTCTTTTATCATTTTTGTTGTTCTTCCCTTCCTATTTTACTTGATCATTGTAATCTTGGTTATTGATTTATTTTATGCCCCCATAGTGAATGTACTTGGGTTGGCTGTTTTTCGTTTTTTAATAAAATTTTCGTTACTTATCAAAAAAAAAAAAAAAATCCTCTATTTCATTTCAGCTAAATTCATCCTAAGTGACAAAATTAAAAAAGGGTGAGGGCACTGCAAACGGGGTGGTTGAATTGGGGCTAATATCTATTAAAGCCTTATCTGAAAGTAAGCATACAAAAAATTGTATATGGGTATTTAGAATCAGCCATGGCTGAACTTAAAAAAACAAAAGCTAGACAATTAATTCTATATGGGTTTCATGTAGCTGGAGAGGTCATTTTTGAAGCTGAAAAATATGGTCATTTTGGAGAGTTTCTTCCTCATGCTTACTTTCATGTCTATAAACGGAATAAATGGTTGCATGTTTGGTTGTTAAAGAGCATTCTTTTAGTGACATTAAGAACTCTTTTCTACTCAAATTGTATGCTTGGATGACAGAGTTATATCCCTCTATAGTTGATTGCTTTCTGGACTTCATTGATACTATATGTGTTAATTTGGAATCTTTTCTTTATTTTTATTTGCCTTTGCTTCTGTTTTGTTATTTTTTCTCTTTTCTTGTAAATATACCTTCAGTTGGGTGACATCCTTATAATGAATAATTTATGTGAAGAAAGGGAGATCCATTGTGCAGTTTCAATGATTTAGGAGGCCCATGGCAGTCTACTGAAATTTGAAATGAATATTTTTAGCCTACATTCAAATCCCCATGCACAAGTGCATGTGTGCACATAGAGAGAGAGAGAGACTTACGTCTTACTCCCGTTCTTTTTATAGGATTCATGTATATTTGTGGAGAATGTGATTAACTTGTTCATACCTAGGGCAGGGAGTTTATTGTTCAACGATTTCTGTAGTTTGTTCCTGTGATTAGGTCAAGGATTTTCTTTTTATTTTTTTAAAATAAAATAAAAAGAACTTTGTTAATTTTTTGCTTTTGTGGATTTTCTTATATTTAGGGATATGGGATATGATGGTATTGTGCTAGAAGCTTGGTCAAGGTGGGCAGCTTATGGTATCTTGCATGATCCAGAAATGCGTAATTTGGTACATTTCAAACTTTCTGCTCCTTATGTAATACTTTTTCTTTAAGGTAACATACTTTTGTGCTTCTTTGGTTTCAATTACTAAAATTTTTGGTACTAATCTTCAAAATAGTTTTATGGACTCCTCAATTGTTTCAATAATTAATTATTGAAATAATTATTCAAGTTGTTTTTAATCTCTATTTTCAGTAGACAATTGAAAGAAATAAACAATAAAATATTACTCTAAAAATTTTTCTGTCATTGTGTTGCATTGCCTGTTAATTCCTCTCATGTCCCCCCCCCCCCCCCCCCCCAAAAAAAAAAAAAAAAAAAAGCCCATGCAGGAAGAGAAAATGGTTTTTGGGGAGAGGTTCTCCTTTTGTCTTGGACCCAGCATTCAAACCTTTCACCATTTCAAGTATTGGGATTTCTCTGTAACTTAAAGATATGAATATGCCTGCTTCACGGATAGATTTGAAGTCTTTTTGTCGTATGGATCTTTGAGCATGTATCTGTTCTCAAATTACCTCTCTCAATTTGCGGTGAATCAGTATTGTTGTTTGCTGGACATGAAATCATTTTGTTTCACTTTTTCTCTTTTTACTGAGGGATCCTTCTTATTTTGCAAGCCTAGGCACTACAGTTCATAAAACAGCTTGGACATGCACTACATTCTCTGAGCTCAGCAAGGAATGATGAACAACAGTTGCAGTTGGTCTTTGTTATAGGTCCACCTCATTCAGACAAGCTCCAAAAGCATGATTTTGGCCCAGAAGATCTTCAGAGCTTGAGCAATGCTGTAGATGGATTCTCATTAATGACCTATGACTTTTCAAGTCCTCAAAATCCAGGTCCTAATGCACCTCTAAAGTGGATACATTCCACACTGCGGCTAATCCTTCGTCCCACTGGCAATAGCGCTCAGGGCCCTGCCCACAAGATATTTCTTGGCATCAATTTCTATGGAAATGATTTTGTTCTAGCAGGAGGTATTTCTTTTGTTCTTGCTTCTTTTCCATTTTTTTTTACTTGATTGTTTTAGAGTAGCTACATATTTTCTGTTACACTTGTTTCTTTGTTACTTTTTAGTTTTTTGTAAGTCAAAATAATTTTATTCATGAGAGAAAATAGTTCAAATCACTCTTAAAGAATTACAATATAAAAATTGAACGATCTTTTGAAAAAAAAAAAGGGGATTCTGTCCAAGGTAGCCATCTAGTCATACAAAGATCTCAACTAAAAAAAAAAAAAAAGGATGGCATGATGAGGACACTCAACAGTCAAAGTTCTACTTTTCCTCTCGCCAAATTGTCCAATCTATTTTGATTGGTAAGTCACACACTTTTTGGGTCTTGAACTCACGACCTTGCTTATACAGGAGGAGGAACTGCTATTTGAGTTAGAGCTCATTGGCCAAATTGTTTACAATACACATAAAAGAATAACCTTCGAGATTTTAACTCCAATGGAGAGGAAATCGTCCTTGCCAACCATCCCACACTCAAAAATCTTCCATCCAGATTTTTGAGTCATATGTTGTGCATAGATCACTTTTCTATCCAGATTTTTGAGACACAAGTTGTTCACATGACCTCTCTCAGTCCTCTTAAATAACAAAAATGGGATGGAAGGAGAAATTTATTTAAGGAGTAAAAGTTCAAATTGAAGCTCCATGGGGTTGGTTGGCAACAACCCAAAGTTGAACGGGTGTGTTTGCATTCCTCACACAACCCCCACACCACCACCCCCCCCCCCCCCCCCAAACACACACACACACACACCCCTTTATAGATAAAATTCTTTATTAGTTTCTCATCTTACAAAATAAGGGTGTCCTCCATATCTTGACATGTTATAAGAACTGCAGGGTTGGATGGTGGAGCTATTACTGGCAGGGATTACCTCTCATTGTTGGAGAAGCACAGGCCTTTGTTGCAGTGGGAAAAGAACAGTGGGGAGCATTTGTTCTTTTATTCCAATGATGACAATATCAAGCATGCAGTTTTCTATCCATCATTATTGTCGATTTCTATGCGGCTCGAGGAAGCTCGTTCATGGGGATGTGGCATATCAATTTGGGAAATTGGACAAGGTCTGGATTACTTTTTTGATCTTCTGTAAATAGTGCACTTTTGTTCTTTACATTGTAGACACTTCTGGTCATTTGCTTTCTTTTTTATTTGAAGAATCACTAATCTAAGTCAATTGGGATGTGCCCCAAAAGCCCAGAAAGTAAGCAAACATGGCCTAAAGAGAAAGAAATACCGACGAGGGACAAAAGATAGAGCCCATTGGCCCACCTTAGGGTATGGGCAGTGTATGGGAGACAGCCACACTGAGATAACCCCTCTTACCCTCCTTAAGGAATAAGAATGGGCCTTGAAAAGGCCCAAAAAAGAAATAATAGGGTAAAGATCCAATAGGCCCGCCCAGCAAAAACTTATGGCAGGTAAGAAAGGACAACATCAAGAGCCAATGGACTCAGCCCAGGTGAAGTGTAGCAAGTCCAAAGAAGCCCACATCATTTCTATACAAGATGAGCACGGTTAAGAAAGCTCCAAACTCAACAAAAATATAAGAAAAAGCAACGGGACAAGGCCAAGCAGCATCGGCAAAAAATGTGTGGGAAAGAAGAGACAAAATACAAAAGAAGAAAAAAAGATGTAGTGGCCGGAGCACCATCACGGCTGAAGGAATTATACAGAGAGTGTGGTTTGGAGGAAGGGAGGAAAAGAGCCTGGTTATATTATAAAAATGAACCTAGTTATAATATAAAGAGCCTAGTAATTTTTTTTTTTTTTTTCATTTAAAAAAAATTATACAATTAACTGTGGCACAGTCAATCTAAACAAAAAAAAAAAAATTGCATTTTCTCTCTATCTCAAAACCTCAACTTTACAAAACAGAACCTGAAATTTTATCACGCTCTCAAGCACTGACAACCCCTTTATTCATTTTGTTCTCTTTGGTCTTTTCCATTGCAACCTTAACCGAAACTGGCATTTCCCTTAGTGCCACCAGTAACACCAACACCTTCACCATTCCCATTCATAGTACTTCCAGAGTTCCACCAGAAACCTCAACTGGTTTCTGCTCAACTTTCGAAACTGGTTTGGATTGCAGTGACTTCTTATACGACTTGGCCTTTTCGGAAGCGAGCTTCACAGGGTCAATAGAAGCTGGTTCTGGTTCTGGAGTTGTTTCTGGTGAATTTGGTGATATGGGTTCTGAAGATTCAGCATTGGATTGGTTTGTAGAAGATGAGTGAGAGCTTGAATGGTTTGAATGAATTGGATTTGTTGAGGTTTGTGGATGGAAAGAAAGTGGATTTTGAGGGAAGAAAGCCAAGAAGGTTGAAGAGAAGCCGGCATTTGAAAACTAATGGGTTTTTGTGTACGTGAGAGAGAGCTGAGCTGAGTGTTAGAACTTAGAAGTTAGACTGAATGGGTCTGGCTTTTTATTTACTGTCAGATAAGGGAACGTTTAAAAAAAAAAAAAAAAAACCCAAAAAGTGAAAAAACCAAATATAAATTAAAACAAACAGCTATTTTAAAAAGATTTCGATTGCTCTTTCATGATTAGGCCAAAATAGCAAACGATTTTGGGTAGTTACACTCTACCTTGAAGTTTAGAGAAATAACATTTCACTCTAAACTTGAAAAGAAAGAACACTTCCTTAAAATTTGTCACAGAAATTTATCAATTATATTTTTACAAACCATGATTAAACTTATATATATATATATATATATATATAATTATATAAAATAAATTTAGATTTAGAATAGGTGCTCTCGATTCTCAAAAAAAAAAAAAAAAGAATAGGTGCTCTCAAACTAAACATGCTTTTTTTTCCCTTATATGTAAGTGCACAAAAATGGATTGAAATAGACCAAAATGAATTAAATTGGACTGAAGTGTACACAATTGAACCAAATTGGACCAACTAAAATGAAGTGGACCGAATGGACAGAATAAAACCGACTAGGACATAGTGAATCAATCTAGACCAAAGTGGACTGAATAGAAGCAAATAAGAATGAATGGACAGATTAGGGCCAAAGTGGATGTAACGGACGGTCCTAGACCAATGTCAATTAAATAGGACCGAAGTGGATAGAATGTACTGAATAAGATCAATGTGGATTGAATAGAACCAAAGTAGATAGAATGGACCAAATAGGACCAAATGACTCAAATATAATTGAAGTGGACCAAAGTGGGCAGAATAAACCAAATAGGACCAATGTGGACTGAATAGAACTAAAGCAGACATAATAGAACCAATGTGGATCGAATGGTCCAAATAGAATCAAAGTGGAATGAATAGGACCTAACAAGACTTTTTGAAAATGTCTATTTTGTTTGTATTTTTTTAACTCAAAACTAAAGAGTTTTAATATATAAAAATTCCATACTTTTCAACCCAAAAATTAAGGGAAAAAAAAGATTTTACTATGATTGAAAATGCAACTTATAATCAATTTATGGCCTAACAAGTCCAAAGTGGACCAAAATTGACTAAGTAGACCGAATTGGACCGAGGGGAACAAATTGGACAAGATGATACCAAAATGGACTGAAGTAGACCTAATTGAAGCAAATAGAAATTGTTTAATTTGTAGGAAGAACAAATTTTAGAGAAAAAATTATATATCATATTACAATTACAAAATAATTATTTATTCTCATGCTTCGCGTGGGCCTTCGACTAGTTATTCACAATTTATGATAAGAACTTAATGGAGTGATTTTCCAAACATCTTATCATACAATTTCCAAAAGATTGGGAAGCTTTAGCCACGATAGCTGCCACCAGAAAACTGCAATTTAACAACACTAACCTCATGATAATAGCACAACAAAACCATTGCTGTTCACAATTTATGACAAGAACTTAATTGAGTGATTTTCCAAACATCTTATCATACAATTTCCAAAAGATTGGGAAGCTTTAGCCACGATAGCTGCCACCAGAAAACTGCAATTTAACAACACTAACCTCATGATAATAGCACAAAAAAACCATTGTTACCCCTACCACCACAACTGCAAATAATTCTAAACAACTACAAACCATAGGAATTGCCACAACTCACTCAAATTGTGTATCACCAGTATCTTCAGTATCACAATCTTTTTTTCTTGTGCGGCTTTGCCAACCACCACATTGAGACAGTCATTTCGACCTTGTCCACATAAACTAGTTTAGTTTAGAATGACAAAATCTGTGAAAAGTGATCCAGCTCCAACTTCCAAAGTTAAAAGACAACCAAAATATTTATTTTAAAAAAAATAAAAATTTGTTGAAGTCCATCACGAAAATATCCTTTTATTTCAATTAATACTGTCACAATTCATCCCCCATATTTAGAATACAACAGATGAGATCCAAATCAACTTCCTATGAAGGATTCACTAATTTAAACCTGTTACTACTTATTGACCCTGCCCACCATTATTATCACACTTAACAAGCTTCCAACTGCTACTAAAACAAGGCAACCAAGTTCTTGAATGTTATACATCATCTAAAGACCCGTAATATATGATTTGAGCAAGTGAAGCCACCATCAATCATAAGATTAGCCCCACTTACATACTTTGCTTCATCACTTGCTAAGAAGAGCACAGAATTAGCCACATCATCAACAGTCAATTCCATCCCCTGCAAATTAGCATTCTTCCCTATAAAATCACGAAAACCCGCCATGGCATCCTCAGTTCTCTCTTCCTCAGGCATGTGAGCTAAAGCCAAGCCCGTAGCAACACCATAAGGAGAAACACAGTTGACACGTATCCCATGTAGCCCCAGCTCAGCCGCAACATTCTTGGTTAGCCCTAACACAGCATGCTTAGACCCTGTATAGGGATGGGGGCCTAGGCCCCCGATGACACTTGCAACACTGCATAGAGAAATTATTGAGCCCTTCTTTAATGGGATCATAATACGAGCTGCATGTTTCATTCCGAGAAAGACTCCCTTCACATTTACATTAAATATCTTCTCAAACTCTGAAATGTCTGCATTGCGGATATCAGAACATGGTGAACCCGACAACCCAGCATTGTTGACCATGATGTCAAGTGTACCAAATTTATTGACTGTGAAGTCAACTGCACGGCAAACATCATCTTCTTTAGAGACATCACAATGGAAATAATAAGTGTTTGGTTCACCACCGAGGGTATCACTGACATGCTGGCCAAGCTTGTCCTGCACATCAACTATACAAACATTTGCACCATGTTTATGGAATAGGCGCACAATGCTCTCTCCAATACCTGTGGCTCCACCAGTGACCAATGCCACTTTCCCCAGTAATCTGAGGGGGGAAATCACATTGAAGATATTACATTATATAAGAAATCTAATATAATATGTTAGAATCTATGAATTTAACTATAAATAACACTGATGAAGTTTCTGGTCTGAGTTAAAGACTCAGAATTCTCTCAAAACCAAAAAGGAGCCAAACAAAACATAGCTATTAAAATGAAGCAATTCTAGAGAATATACTTCACTGACTTGATTATTAGTACAAACTTGGCTTTTAAAAAAAAAAAAAAAATTTTCTGACATGAGTAGATCCTTCATATTTAGGATATCATTAAGTTGATTTAATATGCAAGAAAACACTCATTTTGAGATATTATCATATAAAGATTTTAACTTTCTAAGATCGTTGTGGCATCCGCCCATTTTCTTGACAGCTAAATTCTAGAGCATTATTATTGTCTTGCTATGGCAATCATGATTTTAAACTGATAGGCAGCTTAGGTTTGTTCAAAACTCTAGTCCTTTGGAAAGGTTCACATCCTGTTAAACTTCAACATTATATTTCTGGTCCATTGCTGTGTGAGTATCACTAATGCTATGTTTGGAAGTTTTGAGAGAGAGGAAAGTAGAGGAGAGTAGAGGGAAGGAGAGTAGTGGAGAAGAGAGTAGAGGGGAATGGTTATCCTCTACCTTGTTTGGATGTTTTTAAACTTATATAAGAGGGAAGGGAGTGATTAATCTTTTCATTTGTAATTTTGTTAATATAGTAAGGGCAAATTTGGTAATTCATTTGGTCAAGCATTTTTATGCTCCACTCTCCCTCCAAATCTCTCCAATTTGAGGGAATTAATAATAAGGGTTAGAAGTAGTTCAAACCCTTCCAAATCCCTCATCCTCCTTCTTTAAAAAACATCTAAACAAGATAATTCAATTACTCTCGCTCCCTCTACTCTACTCCCCCTCCTTTTCCCAACATTCAAGCATAGCATAAGTTCCAAGATTCGTGATACACCATAGGTGAGACGCACCTATAAGGGCCTTGATAAGATTCAAACATTTCTTACTATTTCCCAAAATTAAAACCTAATGTAAGTACCCTCAAATCCTCTAAAAAGCACCTGCCTAAAAGAAAAAACAATCAAGTTTCCTTTTTGCTTTGACCATTAAGTCAACCAAACCCTTTTCCTATCCATGATGATGCTTAGCTCACTAATGCAAGACAGCCTAGGCTTCACCACAACAGTCCCACAGTAAACCTTAGGCTTCCGCTTCACCACCTAAGGGTTGTTTGAAATCACCACCAAATGTAAAAGCATTTTCACAAGGAAATCTTTGATAGATAATAGTAGTCTCCATACAAAATAAATCATGGAGCTTTATAGCTTCAGGAATTAAAGAGACAAAGATAATAATTAATCCAAGCTGAACTCAAATACTAAATTAATCCCTATATAAGAACATGAAATTTAATCCCTATCACAACTTAATTAAATAATTTTTTGATAAGTAACTTAATTAAATAATTAAAAACCTAAAATCTGATATAATCCAATTAAAATAAATTAAATATTGAAACAATTTCTGGTTGGGCTCCCGCATCACTCACCTACATCAATATTAGCCAACCCCAATCTCTAATATAATTAGCCATCCTGCAGAAGTTGGGCTTGGGAGCAGGTTCATGTTCTCTCATGTTTGATAAAATAATAAATATAACAAGTGCTGGTACTTTAAAGGCTCCCTTTTAAAAAATGATTTATGATCAATGACCTTGAATGGTCGAGGCAGAATCAACTTATCTTCATTCTTTTATCTAGCAAATGTGTTAGTTTTCTTCTGTCCAACAAGCTCAAGAGTAATTATGTTTACCCATATGGGGGTAAAGTGCAATATTTTAACCAGGTTGGTAATTCATTTTCAACGTAATTCACAGGTAGATGAAGTTACACTTCTCCCAATGAACTTTTCTGCTAAGTGCTAACTTGGTTGTGCGTTATTTAAACTTTATCTAGAAGAAATCTAAACGAGATTTGGGCCAATTGCCCTATCAATTTCCGGTCACATCTACCCTACTCCCCCCCTACTCTCCCTCCCTCTCCCTCCATCCAATTCAACCCTAGTCTTCAATAAATTCAGTAAAACACATTGGTCATAAACTTAGTGAATTGTGGTAAAAAGATCTCCCAAGATATCTGTCAAGGAAATTGCTGTATGCAACTGGGTGCAAATTTGGCAGTAACTAAAAACTTTGAAAACAATGAGCAATAGAGCAAATATTGAGGTCAGCTATGAATCCTCAACAAACATATATCTTGAATAAGAATAGGAAAACCATGACACTTACACATACAAAACAAAAAAGCCAGGTAACACTTGAGTAAATCAGACAGAGTATGCATATGTACATACATATATTTTATCAAGGAACTTGATTTTTTCAACATGTACAGATTCTGGCACAAAATTGAGCATTTGGACAAGTCCTAATGTGGACAAAATCAAGCATTTGGTTAAAAAAACAAAATTAACGGAGAGAGAGAGTGTGTCAGAGTGTCACCTCAGTCTTCCATTTTAAAGCTATAAATTTCATAGAGCCTAGTTTGAGTCAAAGTGTCAAACTCAAGGTCTAAAGCTACGGATTCAATCAAAAGTACTGTCATGTTAGAGAAAGGGTACTGAACCTACAGAAATGGTAAGTATTTCCACCATTGGTTTTAGTTAAAACTCAAATTTTAAACCATAACAAAGATAACAAACCCATGTTCAGTTTGATAGTTAAAAGCAAAAGCTACAGTCAGTAGTCAGAAACTGAACAAAACAAAGCAAGAAAGAATAAGAAAAGGCATCTTATTATTTTGTACAACATAGCTCAGACCCACAAAAGCAGAACAGTCAGAGAAAACAACACGATAAAGTTTGAAGCATGAAGTATAATCGAAAGGTTTGATGTGTTGTGGACTTGTGGTGTTTTACCTTTGGCTTGGAAGTGAAGACTCAACGGAGTTGGTTGTGGACATGACTCAATTCTTTGTCTCTCTCTCTCTCTCTCTGTGAGTGTCTTTTTCCTAGTTCCTTCAATACATAGGCATTCTCCAGATTTTTTTTTTTTAATAAAAAAATTAGCTTTTATGGTTGGCTCTCGTCTTTCAGCTTAAAGATTGGTAACATGTTAGATATTAATGAAAAAGACATATTCTTTAATTACTTTCTCAATTTGACATGTTTTTTACTACTTTCTAATTTCTATGAAACACTATTATAAAAAAGAAACCTACATACAATGAAATTGTGTCACTCTCTCAACCACTCACAACCCCTATATTCTTTTTTTTTTTTTTTTGGTAAAAAGACAACCCCTATATTCATTTTGTACTCTTTGGCCTTTTCCATTGCAACCTTAACCGAAACTGGCACTTCCTTAGTGCCACCAACACCTTCCCCCCATTGGCATTTTCAGTACTCTCACCAGAAACCTCAACTGGGTTCTGCTCAATTTTCGAAACCGGTTTTGATTGCAGTGACTTCTTTTACGACTCCAAGAAGTCGGTTCGGGTTCTGGAGTGGTTTCTGGTGAATTTGGTGAAATGGGTTCTGAAGATTCAGCATTGGATTGGTTTGTAGAGAATGAGAGCTTGAATAGTTTGAATGAATTGGATTTGTTGAGGTTTGCGGAGAGAAAGAAAGTGGGTTTTGAGGGAGAGATGGCGACCAAGAGGGTTGAAGAGAAGCCATGGGTTGGCGTTTGAAAACTAATAAGTTTTTCTGTACGTGAGAGAGCTGAGTGCTGGAACTTGGAAATTGGAAGTTGGAACTGAATGGGTCTGGTTTTTTTTTTTTTTTTTTTTTTTGGTTTCTGTCAAATGAGGGAACGTTTTTTATATTTTATATTTTAATTTTTTTACAAAATAAAATAATATTTCAAACCCAATTTTACTTTTTTTTTTTTTTTTTTTTTTTGTTCAACAATAAAAAATTTACGGGTTGATTTAACAAGAATTTAAAATAACTTTTATCGGTTGAACACCTTTTTATGCATAGGTATTTTTTCTTTTTTTGGGTAATGACCATAGAAATTTTTAGTCTCTAAAATTTAGGATGTTTGCTTAAACCTTTTTATGAACTTTTGTTTTATTTTTTTTTTTTGGTTGAAAATGACCATAAAGATTTTTTAGCCTCTAAAATTTAGGACTTGTATTACCATCTTGGAAAAGAATTTTAAAGAAAGAAAAGAATGTATAATGTCCATTAAATATAATAAGGTCATGGGTGTTAGTTAATTTAAATGTCTCGGACCTTTTTTTTCAGAAAAATTTATTAATAGATGATACTATATTATTTAATTATATTTTTTTTTCTAAGTGTACATTAATTTTATTGATAAATTCATGTATTATTCATACTTGAAGCTATTTAACCAGAAAATCTCAAATTACGGCAGGAATTCAATTGAGTGATTTTCCTGACATCTTAGCATACAATTTTCAAAAGCTTGGGAAGCTTTATCCACAACAGCTGCCACCAGAAAACTGCAATCTAACAACAATAACCTCTTGACACCAGCACCACAAAACCACTTTACTCCTGCCAATAATTCTATACAACTACAAACCATAGGAATTGTCACAACTCACTCAATTTTATTTTATTTTATTTATTTATTTATTTATTTATTTATTTTTGATGACATAGGGAAACTTCATTCAAATTAGTTGTACGTCACAGAGCATACTATACAACAATCCTCAACTTCAGCATCACCATCTTCTGTTCCTGTGCCAACCACCATTCACAGTCACTTCTACCAAAGGCACAAGCACCTTGTTCACAAGAACTATTTTAGTTTAGGATGAAAAAAATCTGTGAAAAGTTATCCAGCTCCAATTTTTAAACATAAAATGACAACCAATATATTTGTTTTTGAAAGGAAAAAAAAAATTGTTGAACTCCATCATGAAATGTACTTTTATTTCAATTTGCACTGTCACAATCCATCTGCAATATTTAGTGTACAACAGATGATATCGAAATCAACTTTCTATGGAGGATTCAGTGAATTAAACATGTTACCACTTGTTGACCCTGTCCACCAGGATTATTGCACTTCAATAAGCTTCCAACAGCTACTAAAACAAGGCAGCCAAATTCTTGAATGTTACACATCATCTAAAGACCCGTAGTAAGTGATTTGTGCAAGTGAAGCCACCATCAACCATGAGATTAGCCCCACTTACATACCGTGCTTCATCACTTGCTAAGAAGAGCACAGAATTAGCCACATCGTCAACAGTCAATTCCACCCCCTGCAAGTTAGCATTCTTCCCAACAAAATCACGAAAACCTGCCATGGCATCCTCAGTTCTCTCATCCTCAGGCAAGTGAGCTAAAGCCAAGCCTGTCGCAACTGCATAAGGAGAAACACAGTTGACACGTATCCCATGTAGCCCCAGCTCAGCTGCAACATTCTTGGTTAGCCCTAACACAGCATGCTTAGACCCTGTATAGGGATGGGGGCCTATGCCCCCTATGACACTTGAAACACTACATAGAGAAATTATTGAGCCCTTCTTTAATGGAATCATAATCCGAGCTGCATGTTTCATTCCAAGGAAGACTCCCTTCACATTTATATCAAATATCTTCTCAAACTCTGATATATCTACATTACGGATATCTGGACATGGTGAGCCCGACAACCCAGCATTGTTGACCATGATGTTGAGTGTACCAAATTTACTGACTGTGAAGTCAACTGCCCGGCAAACATCATCTTCTTTAGAGACATCACAATGGAAATAACAAGTGTTTGGTTCACCACCAAGGGTATCACTGACATCCTGGCCAAGCTTGTCCTGGACATCAACTATACAAACCTTTGCACCATGTTTATGGAATAGGCGCACAACGCTCTCTCCAATACCAGTGGCTCCACCAGTGACCAATGCCACTTTCCCCAATAATCTGAGGAGGGAAAAGCACAGTGGAGGTATTATCTTATATAAGAAATCTAATATAGTATGGTAGTATCTAGGAAGTTAACTATAACTAGCACTGATGAAGCTACTGGTCTGAGTTAAAGACTCAGAATTTTACTTTACTGACTTCATTTCTAAAAAAAATTTGGCTTTTCTTAAGAAATGAGCTTTCTGGGATGAGTATATCACTCATATTTAGGATCGAGTTGATATAATATGCAAGAAAACGATTATTTTGAGTATGTCATCAGATAAAGATTTAAATTTCCACGATCATAGTGGAATCTGCCCGTTTTCTTGACAGATAAATTCTAGAGTAGTATTACTGTCTTGCTAATGATCACCTCTCTAGAAAAAATTGGGGGTTAGGCTGCCTACCATTCACCTCTCCCAAATCCCGCAAAAGTGGAAACCTTTTTTTTTATTTTATCACTGTCTTGCTATGGCAATCAAGATTTGAAATGTATAGGCAGCTTAGGTTTGGTCAAAACTATAGTCTTTTAGAAAGCTACAAATCCTGTGAAAGTAAAATATTATATTTCTGGTCCATTGCTGTGTGAGTTTCACTAGGTTCCATGATGTTGGAATGCCATAGGTGAGACTTGTTAAAATTTTCTAGGTGAGATACCTATAGGCCTTGTAAGATTCAATTCAAACCTAATGAAATTATCCTCAATTCCTCTAAAAAACAGTTTCCTAAAATAAAAATCCATCAAGTATTCTTATTTCTTTGACCATTGAACCTCATCAACAGTTTAAAACATAGCCAACCAAACCCTTTTCCTATCCATGATACTTTTTATAAGATTAGATGATTTATGATCAATGACCTTGACCATTATGTGGTCAAGGC
Source organism: Quercus ilex subsp. ballota (assembly GCA_032727855.1). Classification (NCBI taxonomy): domain Eukaryota; kingdom Viridiplantae; phylum Streptophyta; class Magnoliopsida; order Fagales; family Fagaceae; genus Quercus; species Quercus ilex. The sequence goes on along the minus strand of CM064911.1, from coordinate 15,764,450 downwards.
AGAATCACCTTATCTTCTTTCGTTTATCTTGCAAATTTGTTACTTTTCTCTTCTATCCAACAAGCACGAAAGTAATTATGTTTAACTACCTATGATTTGGGATGAGTTTGATTTGCCAAGCCCAAATCGTTAAAATAAAGAAAGCCATGAAACAAAATAGCAACTTTTTTATAATCTGAATACAATAAAATAATATATCAGATGCAAATACAATTGAACCTCATGTGAGTAAAGTGCAATATTTTAAACCCCAGGTTGGTATTGCAAATTCAACCAAATTCATGGGTTGATGAAATTAAACTTCCCCCAAAGAACAATTCTGCTAAGTGCTAACTTGGTTCTGGGTTATATTAAAACTTATCTGGAAGAAGTTTTAATGAGATATGGGCCATTTGACGTACTTAGCCTACATCAAATTAGTGAAAACACATTGGTCATAAATTTAAGGAATAGTATGCCAAGGAAATTGCTGTATACAATTGGGTGCAAATTTGGTAGTAACTGTTTAACATTTGAAGGCAATGAGCCTTAGTCCGAAAATTTTGCATCACTATGAATCCTCAACAAACATAAATTTTGAATAAGAAAAATAAAAACATAACACTCACTCATACCAAAACAAAAGAAGCTTGGTAAAACATGGGTAAACTGGACAGAATATACATATGTACATACATATATTTATAAAGGAACTTGATTATATTTTTTCAACCTGTACAGATTTTAGGCACAAAATTGAACATTTGGGCAAGTCCTACTTTGGTTTAAACCAAGCATTTGGAAAATTTTAGAAATAAAACAAAGAGAGAGAGTGACTATTTTCTAACTGGCACCTCAGTCAGTCTTCCCAATTAATAAAACTATAAACTTCATAAAGCCTAGTTTGAGTCAAACTCAAGGTCTAAAGCTACGGATTCAGTCAAATTTGCCATGTTAGAGAAAGGGCAGTAAAAACCCAGATCTTAAACCATTGAAAGATGAGAAACCCATGTTCAGTTTGATTGTTAAAAAAAAAAAAAAAAAAAAGCTACAGTCAGAAACTGTGAACAAAACCAAACAAGAAAGAGTGAGAAATGGCATCTTATTAATTTGTAGAATATATGAAAACTGTTGGGTTACCTTTGGGTTGGAAGTGAAGATTCAACAGTGTTGACTGTGGACATGACTCAGTTCTATGTCTCTCTCTCTCTCTCTCTTGTGAGTTGTGTCTTTTTCGGTTCCCATTTCCCTCGAGAAACTCTCATTTAAGTCATCCTTTCAGGTGGTCTAGTTGACTACGTCTAGACTCACTAGATTTTTATTTTATTTTCTTAACAACTTTTTGCCTTTGGGGACAACAATATTTAAATAAAAATAATAATAATTAGAGAGGTACTCTATTCCAATTAACTCTTTAGATAAAGTTCAAATCATACTTAAAAAAAACAACGAATACTTCAATAATTATAATTACAGGAGACCTATCAGAAAAAAAAAAAAAAAAAAAAAAAAACTGCAGGCGAGGGGGATTCAAATCGGTGCAACCAATCTATGATATACATTATAAAAGTTAGATCTTGTAATTAGTGAATGCATACAATAATGATAAGTGGCTTAATCTTCTATCTATTTTGAATGATGTGGACAAATAGTGCCACATGTCAATAAACAATTTGTCTATAACATATCACATTTGACATGTGACAACACATTTAATCCTAAATTAATAGTAGTACATTATAAATATTTTGAATTTAATACTATTAAAGGTGATGGTGCATGTATTTATTATTTACTTATTATACATTATATATTATTTACTATTCACATTTGATCATTTGATAAATGAACAATGTAATTATAAATAGAATAATTATTATTTTAAAAAAATAATTACTTACATTTGAAGCCCCATAAATGTTGCATAAAATCTTTAAAAATATATTTTGAAAAAATAAACCTTTATAATTATCTAATTATATATGTTTTTTGTATTGAAGAAACATCTAATTATTAAACAAATTAAAAGAAAGAGACTACTCTCTGAAATGATGGGCCAGCCAAAAAAAGAAATGTTGAGATTAATTTTTATATCTAATTTTTTTTTTAAAAAGTAGCATGTGTCAACACACCTATTTATTACTGTTTTCATTTGAGTTTTTAGAAGGAAAAAAAACTAAATAATTACCATTCTCTTTAAATGAGTATTAATTCATTATCTTTGTCATTTAAGTTTTAGGAGAAAGAGATGAATACATAATTAATACAATAAAGTGATTTACATCATTTTATCTTCACGTGAAAAAAAGAAAAAAACTATACCAACATGCGAATTAAACATAGATACATGTCCTTTTTTGTTGTAGACTTTTTTTCAATGAGCTTTTATATTACACATGTAAACATAAAAAGAAATACAACTTAATGGGTTGTATTTTCTACTAATAATAATAATAATAATCTATATTGTGCGAGGGGGAAGCCCGAAGAGAGGGAGTCATCAAGTGGAGTCCACCTGAGGAGTAACTGAGCCCAACTATTCATCAGTTCAAGCTCAATCTAGTTAAAATAGCTAATCAAGGAAATCGAGGAGTATAGCTCGCCCGGAGAGTAGACAATTCTTGGGAGACCGGAGATAAACCACCAGGGCCATAATGTTGAAGGCCGAGGAAGGTAGCAGTGACATGCAAGCAAGGGAAGGAGGAAATTTCTAGATAAAGCATACATCACCTCCACATTTAATGACCATATAAGTTTAGCTAGCTGCATTAATGACAGAATTACCCCTGAACAATGTTCCCATCATAGTTCTCAGAACCGAACCGGACCGAGAGGTCAGACCGTGAAAACTGTGAACCGTGATGAAAACCGATTTTTTAAGCATAAAGAACCGAGCATATGTGGCAATTTCGTGAACCCCTAAAACCGGGGTTGGACCGTACGAACCGGTCAAGAACCGTGCGGTCCAACCCCTTAGCAATTTTTTTTTTTTAATAAAAACAACTTAATACAATTTTATTCTACTTAATTAAATTATCCATCTCTTACAAGGAATAAAAAAATTATAATTAAAATCCTTCAAAAATATTCAACTTTACTTCAAAAATTAATCATAAATTTTAATGTTTTCATGGTTATTATTTTACTTTATTAACTTTCTTATTTAATTATTAAATATATGCTTGAAAATCATTAAATTTCCCTCACATATATAGAAATATTAGTCAATTTTGCTAGTTTTATAAATTTAATATCTATATTTAGGTTTTAATTAATTATTAAATTAATTATGACGTCATCACGGTTCGACCTCAGTTCAACCTCAAAAACCTTGAACCTCTCTCTTTTACGTTTCAATGAACGGTCCGGGTCTAAAAACCTTGGTCATGGTTTTGAAATCCGGACCGGATCGGCCGGTCGGACTGCGGTAACCGGAAACCGGTCATCAGTCCGATTCTTTAAAAGTATAAAACCGAAAAATTTTAATTTGCAGCAAACCGCTTGGACCGCAGTCAAACCTCCCGATTTGCAAGACCGGACACGGTTTTACCGATTGGATAACAAACACTTTGAAAAAAATATCTACAATGGTCCATCTCATTTTTCTTCACCGGAAGCCAAAGCCTGATATTTTGTTTAGCCAAAATGCTTCACCGTCACTGGATCTTGCTCTACTCTCACTGGTTCTTGCCGTTTAGTTTCTGGAGGGAGGATAAATCTGTTTTTGTAAAGAGAGATTATGGGGATAGAGAGAATCCTGGGGAGTGAAAGAGAAAAGAGGACGAAGAGGGAAGAGTGGTAAGTGGGGGCAGGTTGGGTCTGAAGTTTTATTGAAGAGAGGATGAAATGACATATGAATGAGTTGCTTTGGAAATAGTAATTTTTTTTAATTAAATAAGATGAGGTACGATGACTGATAAGTGGCTGTAGACTATTTTGGTTGTTTTTTGTTTTGTTTGAAATTTAAAACTTGAATTTGAAAGGGTAAAGTGACAGTAAGTTCCCTGATGGCACTGTGGCAGTAGGTTTTTATTTTTTTCATCTCTTGTTACATTTTTTTGGCTAAAAGTATTAAAATATAAAAGTTGTGAAAATATATTTGAAGGAGATTTTACTATTTTATATTTTTTTTTGAACAAATATTCGATATTTTGAGATCAATATTGTTTATTTTTATAAATTTGTTACATTTTTTAATTTTATTTAATTATTAAATTAATTATGACGTCATCACGGTTCGACTCCGGTTCGACTTCGGTTCGACCTCAAAAATCTTGAACCTCTCTCTTTTACGGTTCAATGAACAATCCGGGTCTGAAAACCTTGCACCAATGCACCCAATAACTCTCCCAAAACAAACTTTCAACACACAACTATGAGTAACTTTCAACGAAATCTACCAAACTATTCAAATAAACCTGCTCATATTTTTTTAGGAGTTCTCTCCTCTCCCCCTGTGAGAGGATCCTTAGGCAAAAGCCATCAAACCTTTTGCAATTAACAATCCTATTTGCAATTCTCCAATTATATCTCTTAATAGTCAATGAATACTTAATTGCTTCTTCAAAAAGAAAACATCTTTTGTTCCCCATCAAGGAGAATTCTAGTTTTCCACACCAAAGAAAAATCTTTCTTCCACACAAAGTAAGCCAAAAAACCAAATCAAATTAGGAATTTGTGGCGAATTCTAACACTTTTGAAGTTTCTTCATTTGCAATACTGGTTTAATTTCCCTAATTGTGGTTTCAAGCAAAAGTTGTAGTGGTCCCTTAAATTTGTTATGTACTGCATGGAACTTTGGGAATTCAAGAATTGATTGCACAATTTGCACCATTAAAGATTGGGAGATTAGCGGTATGCCTACGAAATCGAAAATCCAAAGCCATTGGGCATGTAATGGATCGTTTCAAATCTTTCATGTAGGACGAAATATTTTAGAGAAAAATCCAATAAAAATAACATATAATGTAATTTTTTTAAAATGATTTAATTTCTATTATATAAATAAACATACAAAAATAGTGTGAAGAAAATTTATAGCACTAAAAAGCATATAAAAATAACAAAATAGTGTTGAAAAGGTATTCCACACCCAATATTAATACTAATAAGAGGGTTGTCTTGGTCTCTGGCTTCCTAAATGACATTCTATACAGTATTGTCCTAAATCACAATATAACATGTCTTGAAATTATCAAAATATACATAATGATTATTATGTTTATTTTATATATTTTTCCCAGTAATTAATTTCTTCATTATTTGTAACAGTTTTGTACTTGGGCAGTTGGAATATCTCTATTCCATACATATTTATTGTTGAGCTTTTTGAAATAAATAAAGCACATGAGGTCTTTGGAACGACAATTGGTATCCTTATTGCATTAGCTAAAACTTATTTGTTCTTGTTCATTCCTATCACAATGAGATGGACTTTACGTAGGCTAAGAATTGACCAACTATTAAATATGAAATGGAAAATTCTTTTACCCATTTTTCTTGGAAATTTATTATTAACTTCCAACTTAATTCGACGTAACTTTGTAAGGGAATACTTTATATATTTATGGCTTGCCTCAAACAAGAGAAAGAAACAAACATAAAGATTTTCATAGATATTTACAATATGTTCCCTACGGTAATCAGGGTTATGGATTATGGTCAACAAATAGTATGAGTTGCAAGATATATTGGTCAAGGTTTCATGATTACCCTATTCCATGCAGATCTTTTACCTATAATTATTCAATATCCTTATGAAAAATTAATCACATCAGAACGTTTTTGCAGTCGAACACACTTTGAGTTTGATAAATGCATTGCTTGTGAAGTATGTGTTCATGTATGCCCTATAGATCTACTTCTTGTTGATTAGGAACTGGAAACTATTATTTGAAAGAAACGTTTGCTTAATTACAGTATTGATTTCAGAATCTGTATATTTATTTGTTATGCAAATATTAAAAACTAATATTCCTATACTAATATTATATATTATAATTAATGATCAAAATTAGAAATTAAAAAAAAAAATTTGTTGTGTAACTTCATTCAAAAAAATGAAATTGAGTGTGCGTTTAACTCTAGCTTAAAAAGCCAGCTTATTTTACTATTTAGCTTATTTTTGCTAACATTCATGGGCCTTACTGCACTTTTTGATACTATTCGTATGTCATACTGTATTATTTCAACTAACTTTAACCTTTATTTACAATACTTTTAGCAAAAAGTTTTCAGTTTTAACAAAATAAGCGGATTTCAAATAGACCCTGAATCGCTTTAAAACTAGAAAATTATTTCTATTTTGGTTTTTTTTATTGTATCAAATACATTGTGTATTTTTGAACAAAGATAGATTAATTTAAAGCAAATTTTTTTTTCTATATCATTTGGATTAAAGATAGATTAAAAAAAATACCAATAATTTTTTTCACAACAAAATTGCTTATAAAGAATTTGTCCTATGTGGATGCATAGAGTAATACCAGGAGTTTATAATATGCATTTTCATAATAAATGTGTATAATCATCTCTCTACCAAAACAAATTGAATAGTCATTGCAATTGGAGTAAAGAAGATGAAAGCAACCTTTATATGTTATGTCGGGGAGATAAACACCTTGGGAAGCTTCCTTTGAGTAATTAATATAACATATAGAGACACACTTTAACCCAAAAGGCCTAAACCCAATGGGTATGTGCTCAATTATGTTATATTAACTACTCATTTTTCTCATCTTTATTCAATGTGGAACTTCACTCACACGTGTAACCCAACAATCTCCCCCTCACGTGTGAGTCTCTACCACTCTGTGGGCTTCAAGACTTCTCTGTGGGCTATGAATAAGTCCTACTCGCTCCCCCTTGCCTAATGGGCTTTTCACTTCATCAGCGCGTCATCTATGGGTCTCTCGTACGCCATCCATGGGAACCACGTGTCAACCCCGCACGCACATCCATGGGAACCCCGCACGTCCATGTCCATGGGAACCTTGCACCTCATCATTGTCTACCACCATTGACAATAATACTCCTTTGTTGGGCCTTTTCCAAGATTGTTTGTGTAGGCTTTATGGGCTTGCTTGGTGTAATATACCGTCCCTGCTCTAACTGCGAAAGAGACATGCCCTACTCCATTTGCGAAAGGGCTTCAAGTACACACATCCCATTCTCGCTCCAACTGCGAAAGGAACCTCGATAGTCTACCTTTCCACCTTTACCCCACACCACCATGGGCTCTGATACCATTTGTCGGGGAGATAAACACCTTGGGGAGTTTCCTTGAATAATTAATATAACATATAGAGACACACTTTAACCTAAAAGGCCTAAGCCCAATGGGTATGTGCTCAATTATGTTATACTAACTACTCATTCTTCTCATCTTTATTCAATGTGGGACTTCACTCACACGTGTAACCCAACATGTTACTCCAACAAAACCACCAAACAAAAATACTGCTCACAAATTGTCATCCCATACATATATTTAGGGGTAAGAGTGTAATTACCTTCCTATTAATTTTTTTAAAATATAGAAGTAATTTTTTTAAAAAAACTTACACTTCTTTAACCTATACAATATGCCTTTAGGGGGTGACAATGTAATTTTTTCTCATTACCCTCAAACAAACTCCCACTTTTTATATATAGTATAGATAATTATTATTTTAATTCTCACAAAGTTAGTCATAATAAGTTTCTTAAAAAAAAAATTATAAACTCAAGTTTATCCTTATTTTTTAAAATAAATTATTGTTGTTGATTTTATTTTATACATCTACTTCTATTATAACTAGTATGTAACTCGTGCTTACGTATATAAATAATGAATTGTAGTGATACTATTGATGTTAGTATGAGTTGCTAAATATATAGGACATTAGTTCGACAAGGACATGTGAAGACACTAAAATGATTTTTCATTGCAATTTTAATGATATTGGTTACGTCAAATTTTTCATTACACTATTAAACACTACAAATAGATTCATAGAATATCAATTTACTATTATTGTCCGTGAAATTCTACAAAATAAAATAATAAATTAGTTCAATAGTATCTCCTAAATTGAATATGGATAGGTACAGGAGATCATTTAGCTCAATTACAGTTTGTTACGTTCAAGATCTTCATATACAAAATATTTAAATAAAAACTGTATAAAAAATATACTCACTAGTTCACAAAAAAAAAAAATATATATATATATATATATAACAGCAAAAATCTAAATAATTTAATTTGTATGAAAAGATAACAAATGCAAAATCTAATTTTGATTCCAATCAAATTTTCTCTAAGATTTGGTTATATATATATATATATAAAAGGATTCTCCTCTTTCAACTAAATTTTTATGTGGTTCAAAAATATCATTAATAATGAAGGATAACTTCATTTTGAAATAAGGTCATAAATGTCAAATAACAAATTTCATTTTGAAATAAAAAAGAGAACTCCTAAAATTTAGGATTTTTTCCCCTTCCCCTTCAAAAAAGAAATTACAATTACTGCTTATATCTAAATTTTATCATTTTATTTGTTTGAAAATATATATATATATATATATATTTCTAAATTATAATAGATGCAAATTATTAAGTGTATGGTCAGTTTTTGGCGGCCCAAGCCCAAAGTATGGATTCAGCGCCCACTGAGCCCAAAACAATAAATTTTGTAGAGAGTGGGTGAAAGAGCTAGGCTAATAATGAGAGTAACAGTATCAAACAGCCACACCAATGGGAGAATTTGGATTAATATGTCCTCGGACTGATAGAAATGCCATGTCCGAAGAGGTGTCTTTCATTGATAATTCAATATTACAATTCTTGGAGCTACAATAATCAAATATCTTCCTCTCTTTTTTTCTTCTCTTCCCCCTTACTATCAGAGGCTTCCTTCCCTTATATAGTACTGCCTTCCTACATCTTCTCCGTCCACTTGTTCATCATCCAGGCGTCCACTTGAGTGCATGTCCCATCATCCCACTCTTAGCCTTATGTGAGTGGTGGTAGCTGAGAAAGCACTGTTCAGGGGTCTTATCTACATAAATGCGGCCAGAAAGGTAGGTACAGTGCATTAAATGTGGTGGCTGAAGTATGCCTCTTTGATATTTTTCTGTTCCCGTCATCTTTACGCGCGTCCAAGGTTCCTTTCTTTCTTAACATTTGTCAAGCAGGTCGCTTGAACCTCCCAAGCTCGTGTTGGATCAAACCTCTTCGGATCCGAGGACGTTGGACTGCTCGGACATATGAACATCTCCTCGGATAGTACACGTTCATCTCTAGGCATTCCCCTTTGACATGGGCCGGACTGAAGACCTTGCCTCCTCGGACTAAAAGTGTTCCTCATTCAGGGCCTTGGGCCCAATAAGTTGGGTTGGGTTTTTATCCCCCCACAATAGCCCCTCAAAATTGTATTTTTTCATTCGTATCCGAAGAGAAAAAGTAGAATTTTGACTTGCCATGGAGCAAAGTCCTGCAAACAGGTAGATTCGAACTGGCACGTGCATAAATGGAGGAACTGTCGCTTCATTAATGCCGCTGCGGTTTCCTCATTTCCCAGGCGCTGCATTAATTGCACCAGGTGGCGCTTTGTCCTTCACATCCAATGGCAACTGAGTAATCCAACGGTTGCGGTTTTTCTTCGAAATTTGGGCGGGAGTGCCCCTGACCCTTCGTTTGACCCCGTATAAAGCTTCAGAGGTCATTATTCCTTCTTCACTTTGCGAATCTTCAGACGTTCCAGAGAGAAACAAACGCGCCGCTCCGTCCAAACTTCTGAGTTGCTGCTTCCAGGTCTTCCCAGAGTCATCAAGAACCTTCCTACAAGCTCGAAATCTTCTTTCCGATTTGGTCCCGGTGAGTCATCGTTCATCAAGCCATTTAATTTTCTCTTCGGCCAACAGTTTCGTCTAAGCACCATGGGAAAGCTTGAGTACATGGTGGATACCCCTGAGCGACTAGAAGCATTTAGGGCCACGTATCGCATACCTCCCAACGTGGGTGTGAGGTATTGCCCCCCAGAAAAGATTCTAACAGACCGGAAGACGGGAGAGGTGGTTATTCCCCTTATTGCCTTTAAAGAAGGGGGAATGACCATTCCCATGGGTCCTATCACCATTAACTATCTCCGAAACCATAGGCTCACTCCCTGGCAGTGCGCACCCAACATGTTTAGGATTTTAGGGGCCATTGAGGACCTTAACCTTCACCTAGGATTAGGCCTCACCTGGCTCGACGTAGTACATCTGTACGAATGCCATAGCCAGCGAGACGCGGGATATTACCTGAAATCCCGGTCGGACGTGGTCAGGCTCATCTCTTGCCTCCCCAAATCCAACAAAGGGATGAAAGACGACTATGTGATCGTCTCGGGCGCATGGCATGACGGCCATCACTGCCCAACCAAGCATGGAAAGCCAGGTGGGCCATGTTAGATTTAGGCACATTAACTATAGGCCTAGGGTCCTCGTCCTTTAATCGTTTTTGGTTTCCTTTGTACTGCTATTTGCGAGTCTCTAACATAGCTTTGCTGTGCCTTGGAACAGATAAAAATTTCGTAGCTCCTCGGCTGAGTCTTACAAACGTTGCTGCCCTCAATTTCCTGTTGAGATCTGAGATTTTTGTGAGCGAAGACGGGCAGCTCCGATCAGCTCCTTTTATTCTGGGCTACACAGGAAATCCAAAGGGTTTCCAACCAGTCGGCAACGCAATTGTCCAAGGAGACCGCCGCCTTGCCCGTATTGACGTCGGTCAGAAGGGTTTTTTGGCGTCATATGATCTAGAGCCCGTACCACATCCACGCCCTCAAGCTATACCCCCTCTCGTCCAACCACTCCAGCAAGTCCCTCTCGGACAAGCAGTTGAAGGCG
>CM064911.1:15101094-15148594 GCA_032727855.1 Quercus ilex subsp. ballota | reverse complement strand
AAGCTCATAAATGCACAAAGCCATTTGTATGAAGGTACATGGCAAAACATGCATGTGACACAACACAATAATGCCAATCAAACTTTTTGGATTTTCTACTTTTTATGTGTTTTTAGAACCTTAGGGTGAAGTTTGCCAAACAAGAAGGGATGGTGTCTATCATCTTCATCACATCACCAATACCGAGATCGACTTCTCACCCTTTCGATTGCTTGTGGTTCCCCTTGCCATTTCCCTGTCCTCTTCGCCTTTGAGAACCTGCATTCTTCAATATGTGAAGCTTATGGCAATTAGGTCTAGTGTGTCCTCGGATTCCACAATCTTGGCAAAAATGTTGAGTTTAAGGACCTCTTTGTGACTTCGGAAGAGACTTCCCTTTAGCCTTGGGTTTGGCCACAAATGGATTTAAAGGTTTTGTCAAAAACATTTTAGCAATCCCATTTGGCTTCTTCTCAACCTTTGCATTCTCAACAATTGAAGTTGCTACCATTGGTTCCTTGGCTTTAACAAAATTCATCTCCTTAGACACATTGGCGCTTGAGCTACTTTCTCCGGTGTATCCTAAGTTGCTTTTATCAGAAAAGGGCTTTTGATGTGCAAGCACTTCGTCAAGTTTCTTGGAGGCAACACGCTTCACTTTGGCATTAGCTTGAATCACTTCAAGCTCAAGAAACTTGATCTTGGAATAGGCATCGATTAGTTCTTCATTCAACTTTTCAACTTCACACTTCGTTTCTTTTCACCGCACTAGAAGACTTTTGTAATCTTGCTCAGCTTTTTTCATTTTTCTTATGGCTACTTTAGCTACTCTAGCATACTCTTTGATCTTCTCAAGAAGAGAATTATAGGATTCTTGCAATCCCTTTACTTCTTCATCTTCATCATCAAATTCCTCCCTAATCCCCATAGGCTCCACTTCGGTGTGCTCACCGAGTTCTTCCGCTAGAGCGTTCAAATCTTTCGAAGAGTCCACGGGTGCAATGGCCATAAATGCAGAGTAGTTGCCTTCTCAGTCACAACTTTCTTCCGAGTCCAAATTGGAGCTGTCTGAGTCACTAAGGGTAGTGGCAAAGACTTTACCCTTTGCCTTCAAATATGTGGGGCATTCTTTCTTAACATGCCCATGCCCTTTGCACTCATAGCACGTGTCCACTTGGGATGGAGAAGAATCTTTGAAATCCTTCTTCTTGAAATCTTTCTTGTCCTTTTTGAAATTTGAGAATTTCCCTTTCTCAATAGACTTCCCAATCTTCTTGAATTTTAAGAACGAAAGTTCTTAGCAAGGTACGCCACTTCCTTTTCAACCTCATCCTCATCCGAAGGGTCTTGAGCTTTCACTCTCTCATTGATTGTCTTGAGAGCAAAAGATTTGCTTTTCCTTTGTGATGGTAGAGATAGTTCATAAGTTTGAAGAGAACTGATGAGTTCTTGAATTTTAATCTTATCAAGGTCTTTACTCTCTTCAATGGCAGTAACCTTAGCACAGAAGCTCTCCGGCAATGATTGTAAAATCTTCCTCACAACCTTGGAGTCCTCCGTCTTTTCACCCAAGTTGAATTTGCTAATCACCACTTCATTTAGCTTCCCATAGAAGGAGTCAAATGACTCATCTTCGCTCATCTTTAGTTCCTCAAAGCGAGTGGTGAGCATTTGTAACTTAGTGTCCTTCACCTTTTTGGTGCCTTCATATGTGGTCTCCAAAATTTCCCACGCCTCTTTGGCGATTATAACATGTGAAATCCAGTGAAATTCATCAGGTGAGACACCACAAAAAATAGCATTTAAAGCTTTACTATTAGCATTGGCTGCTGCAAGGGCTGCCTTAACCCAAGTAGATTTGGCAGCCTCCGGCCTAGTCCATCCATTTTCAACCGCATTCCATACTCTATCATTAATAGAGCACAAGAATGCATGTATACACACTTTCCAAAAGGCGTAATTGCTCCCATCAAAGAAGGGAGGTGTATTTAGGGATTGAGACCTATCCATTGTAGGGTCAAGGATCACACTTAGGATGTAGAAATCCGACAAACTATACCTACTCTAATACCAATTGAAAGTTCAATTACTGTGTAAAATACTAATGAATGTTTAGACTCCCAATTTTAAATATAACCAACACAAGCTTATACTCAAACAATAAATGTGCGGAATAATAAGTACAAGCAAAAACCCAAACAAATAAACAACTCTACACCATAATTAATCACAACACGACAGCAATTAAAAGGCAAGAGTAAGGATTAGAGAGATGCAAACACAAAGATAACATTGGCACGTGTTATTGAAGAGGAAACCAAAGAACTCGGTGAAAAACCTCTTTGCCACCCTCCAAGCGGTGAAATGATCCACTAAAGAATAAAGTTGGGATACATGAATAGCAATAGACCCTCCAAGCCTAATTTACCCAATGCACCTAAGCCTCCAAGCTTCTTACTTCAACAAGGTTAAGCCTAATCGTGTCTTCTTTAGCTTTCTAGATCCCACAATAAGTCCATTGTATCAACCAAGTGAATTGTTCATCTCTGAACTGCTTCATAAGTACCAAAATACCTCCTCACTAATTTGGTTATGGTGAGATAAGAATTTGGCTAATGAACCTTTCAAGGGTATGTCAATGGAGAGGGTGAGAGTGGAGGAATTTGGAGAATCGAAAGTCTAAAATTGTGGATGAGTCAATCTTGGTTTTCTTTAGGGTTTCTCTTTCAAAATTCTCTTTAGAAGCTCTCTACATTTCGTGGGTATAAGGGTATTTATAGTAGGATACGTGAGGAATGTGAAAAGTCATTTTTCTACAAAACAGGGCATTCTGGCGACTCAATCTCATGAGTGGGATGAGTCGCGAGATAACTACCAGGCCAGACTGTACTTTTTGTTCTGTAGTACTCCAGTTATCATGACCCTTCAGCTTCCTGCATGCTTCACACGTGAGGCATTTTGGCGAGTTGCCATTCGTGAGTCACTCGCAAGATCCAGTCGCGAGAAACCTCTTGAATGCTCACACACGAATTACTTCACACTCTCTCACATACAACCCTTACATAATTCCCACCTAAGTACAGGGTATCTAATTGCTGAATCACAAGCAACTTTGGTACGGCATAAAGCCAACACATGATTGAATAAATTCAACCTTATAGACACAATTATTAAATGAGATGGGTTATGATTTATCCATGTTGTTGAATATCCTTGCCACAACATGTCTACTCACACAAATTACTAACTCAAATTGTTACCACCCTTACTTCTGATTCATTTACTTGTTATTTTTCTAGAAAACGTAGCCAAAATTTGGGAATGATACTAAATAAATTAGACACTTAATTATTTTTTTTTTTAATATCTTATGAAATTACAATAAGATAGCATCAATAAATGGAAAACAAATAAAGAAACAACTTAATAAATAATTAAAACAGTCGTTCTTTGATCCCGGATTCTCTTTCAAATTCATGTTATATCCATAATATATATATATATATATATATATAAACCTTGAACTAAATGAAACATAATCTGTAGTATGTATATCTCTCGTCCTTGAACTAAATGAAACATGATCTGTACTATGTATATCTCTCGTCCCACATATTACTTTTTTTTTTTTCATTGGAGAAGATCATCCCATATCTTACTAAGTATGCTTGTATTAGGAAAGCCTAGAGCATTTTTTCCAAAAAGACATGATGGAAGTCTAAGATTTCAAAAAAAAAAAGAAAAAGAAAAAAGATTCATTGTGTAATTATGTTTTATAATTATTTCTTCACTTATTTGATACTATATTATTGATTTATTATTAAACTAAAGTTTTAATAGGTGAATAATTTACTTGCTCTAATATGATCTTGTAGCATCCAAGTGTCAAATTAATATATATTTTTACTCTTTTACATCCCTTGGCTTAAGATAATGTTCATATGATATCGTCATATTGTAATTATTATTGTCAGTAAATTTCTCATGAATTGTTTCTGCACAATTGTGTTGTTTACAGTAAAATTAAGATCATTATACTACAAAAACTTATTTAGTTTTTAGAATTTTCTTTTTAGTAATAGTGAAATGTAAATTGATGCAATTGGGTCATTTTTCTATCGACGCTAACGATGTAGAAAACTTACAATTTCACACTTTTTTAAGAAATTAAAATTTTTTTTCTTCACTAATTTTTTCGAATTCTTTTGTTTAATAATTTATTTTTCAATCTTGCACCCATGGACGATGATGGTAACAATGATAACTACAAAACAATATATGTGAAAGCTCGGATTTATACTAAAACACAAGAGCTTGTTTAGACCCCAATTTTAAAATTACAGCTAGATTGCTTTTACACTAACTTATTTAAGTGCAGAACAAGAGTAAAAGAAGCGCAATCACCGAAACTACTCTAGTGTATAAACATGAACAATAAACAATAAACAATAAAAGTAAAGCACAAGAGTAAGGGAAGAGAGATGCAATCACAAGATAACACAAAGACGTGTTATCAAAGAGGAAATCGAAGATCTCGACGAAAAACCTCTCCGCGACCTTCCAAGTCGAAATCGATCCACTAGAAAATAAAGTTGGAGTACATGAATAACAAAAGACCCTCCAAGCCTAGTCCACCCAATGTACTTGAGCCCTCCAAGCTCTTGCTACCAACGAACTTCTTAAAGTCATGTCTTCTCTAGCTTTTCGGATCCCGCAATATGCTTGATTGCATCCGCCAAGTCTCATCGGCTTCTTTTGGCAAATTCCAAAAACTACCCAAGCTCCAAAACACTCTCTACACTCTGAAAAGGTGTGGGTTATATTTGGGTACAAATCTCCTCTCAAGGTATGACAATGGGAAAGGGAAGGAGAAAAGGCTACAAGGATTTCTCACTAAGGATGAGTAGCTCTCTCTCTAAAAGATGGGTGTGTGTGTTGTAGAAAACTTATTTAGGGTTTTTCTCTTTGAATAGCCTCACATACTTTTGTGGGTAATGAAGGTATATATAGTATGGGTGAAGGATAAAAAAGTCACATTTAAAAATCCTCTAGGTAGAATGTTTCGTAGATATCTCATTGGTTAGCCCTTCTTGCGAGACACTTGCAAAATTAACAGTTTGGCACGACTCTTTAGAGTCCAGCATGTGCTTCTTACGTGGCTCTTTCGTGGGTAGGCTTCTCGCGAGACATTCGCAAAATCTACTTGTTCATCCAATACATGTTCGATTCTTCACAAACTTAATACTAAACCCAATATAATAAAATCCCACAAAATACAAGATATAAAATTAATGCAATTGTAACACTTTTTGTCATGGAATAAAGCCAACATAAAATATAGTTGTCATCGAAAGTTAGACTCAATCGATCGAAACTGGTGCATCAGTAATTTTCTGCAGAATTCTCAAACCAACCCAAGCAATATGTCATGTAGGGTTAAGTGTTTCACTCAAAGTATAAAAGGAAAAACCCTAGCTACATTTTAAAGTCTTTGTTGAGTTGTGTGTTGAATTTTTTGTGAGATCTGAGAGGTTTTTACCTTTATATACACACATAGAGTTATCAAGATCAAGATTCACGTCAAGAACTTGATGATTGCTTCAGTTGTTGCATAAAAAACTTTCAAGAAGATCTGAAACCTTTGAAAGGCATTTCAAAGTCACAAGTAGGAGAACTTGTGGTTGCTGCAAATCAAGGAAAGAAGTAGTCTGTGGACTCAGAGTTGTCACGTGGTCGTGGTAGTAAGTTTTCTACATGAGGTAGTAATAGGATGTTAGTGGTCTAAGTCTTATTGTACAAACTTCAATTCTTTCATAGTGGATCTGTTTTTACTTTAAGGATAGCTAGATTTAAATCCTCCCTAGGTTTTTTACCGGTTTGCTTTTTCTGAGTCATCAGATCTATGTGTTCTTTACTTTCCGCATTATATTTGTTTAACCAAAATTTAATTAACAAACTTGTTAATCAACTTGACTTAATATTAGGTTAAACATATTGTGTTAAGAGGTCTAAAAACTAACAAGTAGTATCAGAGCAGATTAGCTATTGTGTTAGATCTCTTGATTTAAGAGTTGATCATTGACCCCTGTTGTCGTGGAACACGGTCACTCTCTTGTGATTCCTCCTTACTTTGATGGGAATAATTATGCTTATTGGAAAGTGAGGATGAAAGCCTTCCTGAAATCTATAGATGAGAGAGTGTGGAATTCCATTGAATACAGATAGGAGAAACTGACTACTCTTGTTAGTGAGTGGTCAACGTCCCAAAAAGAAGCAGTCGCTTTTAATAGTAAAGCCATGAACACTATTTTTAATGCTATTTCTATGGAGGAGTTTAGGAGAATCTCAAATATTAAGGTTGCTCATACTGCTTGGAAAATTCTCCAAACTGTGCATGAGGACTTTAGACCCAAAGTGACTGCCATTACTGAAATCAAGGATGTGGACTCCATCCCTGTTGAGGAGCTTATAGGATCTCTTCAATCCTATGAGTTAGATCTACCCAAAACAAACAAATCTAAATCTATGGCTCTTAAGTCAGTTGATGATGTTGATGACAATGGATTTGATGATGAACTTTTTCTACAAAGATTGCATATCTTGTCAAGAACTTTAGAAACTTTCTTAGGAATAACAACAGAAGGGTAAGAGGTAGAAACATGTTGAGCCTAAGAATTTTAAGAAAAATGTACCAACTAAAATCAATAATGCTGAAAAATCAAAAGAAAAAGTTTGTCAATCTTCTAATAATTATTTAGGTCAACAATGTTTTGGTTGTCAAGGGTATGGTCATGTGAAATTTGAATGTCCAACATTCTTGAGATCAAAGGGTAAAACTATGACTATAACCCTTAGTGATGGTGAAATTTCTGACCACGAGTCTGGAAGTGATGAAGATGGAAACTTCTTTGCTTTCACAGCTACTGCTGTAGTTGATGAAAGTGTTTTGGTTGAAGAGAACCCTTCTGATAGGGAACTCTCTGAGTGTGCTGACTTGTAAGAAGCTTATAACAAGCTATGCAAGGTTGCTGTAAAGGATGCTATGGGTGTGGACTTAGGGCTAAAGAAGATTGCCACTCTTGAACATGAAAAGAAAAACTTGTTGTTGAATTTGCTTGATGCTAATGAACTGGTTAATAAGGTGAAGACTAAAAATATGATGTTTCTTGATAAGATTAAGAACCTAGAATTAGAATTATCTGTTGCTAGAGAACAAATAAATAGGCCTGTTAGTTCTAAACTTGATCACATGTTGAGTATTCAAGAGTCTCCCTTAGACAAATCAGGTTTAGGTTTTGTTGATAGCATCTCTATGTCTGAAACTCATTACACAAATTTTGTTCCTTCTTTTGAGCCATCAAATATAGAGGTTGTCAAATCAAAAGAAGAGGTTCTTGCTCCTAGGAAGATTAGGCTTGATCTGAAAGAGTCTAAGCCTAAGAATCCTAACCTTCCTAAGGACAAGAAGCATGATAAACCTTTGTGGGTTTGTCACTTTTGTGGAAAGGCTGGGCATACTCGCCCAAACTGCTTCAAGTTACAAGCTGCAAAGCAAACAAATAAGCAAAAAGTACATATGCCTAAAGCACAAGATCCTACAATACTTATTGGTGAATTGGTAAAGGCTTTAAACCTTTATACCAATGTTGAAGTTGCTCATCATTCTAATATGAATAATAACTCCAAAACCAGAGTTGCATTTAAGAGGTTATGGATGCAAAAGGCTCAATCTAATTGAGTCTTTCTGACATGATCCTTGTACTTCATCTCAAAATCCTTTGTGACCTTTTTTTTTTTTTTTTGATGTTTTTGTTTTCTTTTGCTTTTAGGATTTACATTGCATTACATTCATGCATTTCATATTATTTTTTTTCCAAAATTTAAAAAAAAATAACAAAAAAGAAAAAAAGAAAAAAAAGAAAAGAAAGAGGGATGTGGAAGGATGTTTTTTATATTACATATTATGGATATTACTTAAAGTTGGCCATATTATCTTTGCATAACATTCTTGTGTACCTTGATTAGCTTGGATGAGCTTATTTTTCTGCACTTTGCTAGTTTTAGCTATGTAATGCATGTTGTGTGTGAGTTGTTTATAGTTTTTGATCACATGATCTTGATTTTGAAATCACATGCTTTTGATTGTAAGGACTAAAAAATCTTAAGAGAAAGACATAAATAACTATCTCACCACTGTTTACTAGCCAATCACGAACACCTTAGTGCATATCGTAAGATTTTGTGTTTGAGAAAGTGTAGTACATGCACAAAAAGAAAAATAAGGTGTAGCCTTAAAATAAAAAAATAAAAAGAGGCAAAGAAAAAAAAAATGCATGTAAACAATAAAGCTAAAAAAAAAAAAAGCGCATGATTGCAAGCTTGTTTTCTAGGAGATATGGGAGTTATACGATGTAACTCTTTAGGTGATAGTCACTTTCAAACTCATGTGATGAATAATGTAGAAATTGTGATTGATTACTATCTCCATATCATCTTACATGTATCTCTCATACTATTACTAGTTGCACACATTTCACGAGTTATTCTTTGCTAAACTTAGTACATGAAATTGTGTGGGAATTTGGTTTGGCCATCCAAGATTATATATTCTATGATTTTAATACAAAATATGTTCATTGGTTGAAAATTTGGGGGTAAAATGTGTGAAAATCTTGTTTTTGAAGTTCTGGGTTGAAAACAAATGTTTTTGAAAAACTTTTAAACTCATTCACATGCATTTCATTCATGAAATTATATGGTTTGAGTGTTTTCTGCATAAAACTTCTATTGTTTTTCAAAAAATCCAGTTTTCTAGAATTTTGATCGATTGAATGTGTTTTTCGACCGATCAAAAATCCCTTAATTTTTAAGCTTGGTCTCTGCTTGGTTCGATTGATCCTCGATTGGTGCTCAATTAGTCGAATCTGTTTTTTGATTGATCAAAACCAATTTTAGACCGGTCAAAATTTTAAATATTTTTAAAGAAAACATTTTGCCTGGCTCAATTGGTACCCAATCGGTACTTGACCGATCGAGATTCGAAAGAAAAGAAAAATAAAAGACTTTTCCAACTCACGTGTTCTTCACTTTTTCAAATAGTCTTCTCTCTTTTTCTTCCTTTTCTTTCTTGACCAATCCAATCCAAGATTTTTTTGTCATTTTCCTCCTCAAATCTTCAAAGGTTTTTGTCCTCAAGTGTAGGTAAGACCTAAATACCCTTCCTTTTTCAAGTTATTTAGGGTCCGTTTGTTTTGGCTTCAAACCATTTCAGGATATCATTTTCTGTAAAACCGTGTGTTTGGTTGGCTTTGAAAATAGAATTTTCCAGATTTACATTTCATTTGACCATAATTAGAGGCGTTTGACCTGGAAATTATTTTCCATTCCTATTTTCACTTCAAATCACTTCCAGACCGAGCTGCGCAAAGAGAGAGAGAGAGAGAGAGAGAGAGAGAGAGAGAGAGAGAGCGAGAGAACCGGTGAGCAAGAACAACCCATCCTCCAGTTTGACGACCACAGACCGATCGCACCAATCGCACTAAGATCGCCGCCATTCTCCGTTGATACTGATCTATCTCTCACTCTCAGGTGATCTCGGTGCGATCTCAGTGCGATCCTGGGGTGCGATCTTTGGGTTTTGTTGATGATTTTGACCTGATTTGATGATTTTTTTTTCTTTGGGTTTTGTTTCTTTTGTGTTTGTGGATTGAGAAATGATATTATATATTTGTTTGGAAGCTGAGAAAATGTGAGAAAATGTGAGCAACAAGTAGAAAATGTGTTTTCTATAGTATTTTCAAGAATATAACCAAACACCAGAAAATATTTTTCAAAGCATTTTTTGAAATGCAACCAAACAACCTGAATACATTTTCCTTTCCCGAAAATAGCATTTCCGGAAAATATTTTACATGAACCAAACACAGCCTTACATTTTTCATGCATTTTCTTCATGATTTTCGAACTAAAGAAATTTGGGGTTTTTGATTTTTGACTTGTTTTCGTTCTTATTTAATCAATGGGTTTTTGTTCTTACTTCATATACATATGATTCCTATGCATTAATTGGATTAGTTTTGTGATTTGAGAAGGATTGAAATTTCTAGGGCTTGGAATTTTGAGAAATTGGGGTTTTGTTCAATTGGTTTAAAATTGATAAAATTGACTTATGTAATTGATGAATTATGTCATTATATGATGTTTCCTAACTAGTGTAATGATTAATTGATCAATTTGATTTGGTTTTGAAAAATAGAATTTTAAAAATTGGGGTTTTTGGTTAAAACTCTTGGTATAAGTCAATTATTGGTAAATGTTGAAAAATTGAACAATTTTTTTGTGCATTAAAGCATGCATCATATGTGCATTCATTACATGCATCATATAGATTGTTATTTATTGATATTTTTTTTTGTGCTCTAACCCTTTCTAATGCAGTCTGCCATTGGTTTTGTGTTTTCTTTTTGTTTTATTTTTCCTTTCTACTCTTAGAGTCATGGTTAGGAAAACTAGAGCTAAGAAATCCTCTACCTCCTCCTCTTCTGATTTTCAAAGTGATAGATTTCAGTTTAAATCTAATCAAGAAACCTATGAGAAGTTGAATATCTTTAGGTCTGTTTGGGCTAAGAGGAAAGTTATCCTAGATGAGGTTAACCCTGAGATACGTAGGAACTTTGAGAGTCAAGGTTGGTTACCTCTTTTGGATGTTGAGTGTCCCCCTCCGGCTGCTTTGATTAGAGAGTTTTATTCAAACCTCTCTATCCACTCTGATGATTCCAACTTTCACTATGTGAAGACTTGGATAAGGGGTGAAGAGTTTGTCATTACCCATGAGGTAGTGGCTTCTGCTCTTGTTGTACCTTTGGTACAGCAGCCTATTTACCCTTACACAGAGATTCCTCCCATTGACAACATTATGTCTCTTCTTACTGGTACTACCATTAGTTGGGGTACTAATCCTCCTAGGGTTATCACACATGAGCTTACTGAGCTCAATTATTTGTTCTTTAGGATTGCTTGTCATAGCATTTGGCCTATTTCTCACATACATACTATTCTCATTGAGAGATGTGCGTTCTTGTACGCTCTCATCATTGATGCCCCTATCAATTTTCCTACTCTTTTCTTTCTTTCTCTTGTTGAGGTTCATAGGAGTAGCGCTAAGTCTCATGGTTTATTCTTTCATGTTTTCATTCATAAGATTTTGTTAGATTTAGGTTTAGAGGACTTCCCCCCGTGTGAGCCTATTCATATCATCGCTTCCATAGGTGCCACATTTCTTAGGCAAAGGGCTGCTTAGTTAAAAGCTAGCTCTAAACGCCCTCGAGTCGAGTCTTCTACAGGTGATGCATCGAGAGCTCTTCCTTCTAGTGATCCTTTTGCTGAGGATTTTGTGGACCCCACTGCTACCATAGATCTTCCACCATCTACCTCATCCTCTTCGTCTATGCGTACTATGCTGGAGATGTATCTCACCGTTTAGGCGGCTCATGGACAAATTTTTTTGGATTTTCTTATTGAGGTTGCAGCCTTACGAGCAGATTTAGCTGATGCTAGAGGTGTGAAAGCTTGAATTTGTGTGAAAACACAAGAGCTGTTTAGACCCCCAAATTAAAATTACGGCTCGGTTGATTTTATTCTAATTTAAACTAAGTGCGGAATAGAGTAAATGCGAGCGAATAAACAATATAACTACTCTAAGCCATATTCATCAAATCACAACAGTAAAATGAAAGCTAAAAGAGTAGGGAAGAAGAATGCAAACACAAGATAACACGCTGATGTGTTATCGAAGAGAAAACCGAAGAACTAGGTGAAAAACCTCTCTACCGCCCTCCAAGTGGTAAATCGATCCACTAGAGAATAAATTGGAGTACACGAGCTCGGGTAATGTACCCCTCCGGCCATCGACGGGTATCATTATCCGGGAGCCGGTAGCACAAACCGGGGCAAACCTGGCGTCTACCTCTTGGGCGTTGGCGGAATGGCGACCCTCCTTTCAACTAGACGGCAAGCCTCTTCCTGTGAAGGCCAGTGCACGAATGTGGGATAAAGGGCATGGGGGTCATGTTGCGTAGAGTCTGTCGCGTGACCTTCTTTTACCCGAGGACGTGCATGCTTTTTCGGAGGGGACGGACGAGTCCTTAGGGAGGAGATTGCAGTGGCACACCATAGCGGTAACTGTTCCTTTTTACTTCATCATCCTCGATTCTCTACTTGCTCATGTATGTGAACTTTCCATTTTTCCTTACAAACATCCCCATTTTGTGGTCAGGCCGTGCAACTATCGCATATTGTGGATGGGAGGATGAGGGACCTAGCTGAAGATGTTGAGCGGGAGAAGGCTTTGAAGGACGTTGCCGAGGCCACAGAGAAGGAGAAGTTGAAAGTTGCCGAGGAGGCGGAGAAAAAAATTGCTTTAGCTGAGAAGGCCCAAGCTCTCACCGAAGGGAAGTCCGAGGAGCTCAAGGTGCAACTAGGCGGCATCGAGCTTAAACTGGCAGAGGCCCAGAGTTTAAATAATATGTTGGAAGAAAAACTGGCCGACTCGAAGGCGGCGTTGGAGGCTTGCGAAAGCATGTGGTATGACGAGGGGTTCGCAGATGCCGAGAATTCGGCGGAGCTTGTCGTTCGCCAGGCTCACAGGCTCGGTTTCGAGGAGGGTTGGTTTGCCGCCCTTCAAGCCATGGGGATTCCCGAAGATTCTCCATTGAGGGATCACGGCAAAATCCCTTTCCCGAGCCCCCCACAAACCTCGTGGCCTGCACCCCTTATCATCTACGAAGAAGAGGCCTCCAGCATGAGGGAACTGGTGAATGCTATTGATTCTCATGCGGTGCCGACCGATATGGAGGAGACTAGCCACCCCCATGTTGGGGATCAAACTGGGGAGAATGTCCAGTTGCCAACTTCTTTCGCCAACCAGCAGCCTTCAGAGGATGCATCCTTCGCTCATGCCACGGATATCTAAAGTCAAACGCCGAACCTGCTTTGTTTTTCCTTCTTTTTAAGAAATGAAATGAACTGAATTGCCTATGTCACCGGGCTGTGGTGACGGAACAATTTATTTATTTTATGTTGTGTTTTCTATCTTTTGAGTTACCGGGTTTTGGCAACTAAATGTTAGTTTGAGTTTTATATGCCTTACTATGAATGCTTTATTGTGATGTGTTTCCGCTTTGACTGAGTAATGAATCTTCGTCGGTTGCCTCTTTAGGGTGAGTTTCCCCCTCGCCGGGTCAGCGAAGTTTGCTTCGTCCGATAAGTTTAGCTGAGGATTGGTCTCTGACCTTGGAGAAAATAGGCTAAGGCTTCCTACCGCTAGGTGAAGAGTATTAATTCGGAGATGGTTTTCTGTCCTTAGCCGACTTTTAGGATCCCCGCCTGCTCAGAAAAGGGTTAAGAACCAAGAGGCAGGTTCCTGCTTTTGGATAATTTAGGTCTCTACCTACTCAGCGATAGGGATCGAACCGAGGGTCAGGTTTGTGTCCTTAGAATTAAATGGTCAAGGTTTCCACCTGCTCGGTGATAGGGATCACACCGAGGGTCAGGCTTCTATCCTTAGAATAAAATGGTTAAGGTTTCCACCTGCTCAGTGATAGAGATCGAATCGAGGGTCAGGTTTCTGTCCTTAGAATAAATGGTCAAGGTTTCCACCTGCTCGGTGATAGGGATCGAACCGAGAGTTAGGTTTCTGTCCTAAGAATAAATTGTTAAGAATTCCACCTGCTCGGTGATAGGGATCGAACCGAGGGTCAGGTTTCTGTCTTTAGAATAAATTGTTAAGGATTCCACCTGCTCGGTGATAGGGATTGAACCGAGGGTCAGGTTTCTGTTCTTAGAATAAATTGTTAAAGTTTCCACCTGCTCGGTGATAGGAATCGAATCGAGGGTCAGGGTTCTGTCCTTAGAATAAATTGTTAAGGTTTTCACCTGCTCGGTGATAGGGATCGAACCGAGGGTCAGGATTCTATCCTTAGAATAAATTGTTAAGGTTTCCACCTGCTCGGTGATAGGGATCGAACCGAGGGTCAAGCTTCTGTCCTTAGAATAAATTGTTAAGGTTTCCACCTGCTCGGTGATAGGAATCAAACCGAGGGTCAGGTTTCTGTCCTTGGAATAACTGGTGAAGGTTTCCACCTGCTCGGTGATAGGGATCGAACTGAGGGTCAGGTTTCTGTCCTTAGGTAGAGTGATGCGAATCTGCATGAGCAAACATCATGATTATTATTAACAAAACATACACAAGAAATCGCACTTAACTTTATGTTCGGCGGATTGCTTGTCAGTGATAGTACTTCTTCAGATTATGGACATTCCACAGTCGGGGCAACTGTCCCTCGTTTAGGTCTTTCAAGAAGTAAGCCCCGGTGCCAGCCATCGCAGTGACCCTGTAGGGCCCCTCCCACGTCTGCGCCAGTTTCCCGGCATTAGTATCCCGCATGTTGCCCACGACTCTTCTGAGAACCAAATCTCCGGCAATAAATTCCCTCGTTCTTACGTCTCGGTTGTATCTCCGGGGGAGCTTCTGCTGATATTCCGCAAACCGTATAGTCACCATTTCGCGGCATTCTTCCACCTTGTCCAAGCATCCTGCCATCCTCTCGTCGTTTTGGGCGGGATCGAATCCGGCTACTCGGGCACTGCACAGACTCACCTCGGTAGGTATCACGGCTTCCACTCCATATGTGAGGGAGAACGGGGTCTCCCCGGTGGACCTTCTAGGAGTCGTGCGGTAAGCCCACAAGACTTTGGGCAGCTCCTCGGCCTAGTTTCCCTTCGCGCCCTCCAGCCTTTTCTTCATCCCATTCACAATCACTTTATTCACAGCCTCGACTTGACCATTGCTCTGGGGATACGCTGGAGTTGAGTACTTGTTTTTGATACCAAGACCACCACAAAATTCTCAGAATGCCCGACTGTCAAATTATAGCCCATTGTCCGATATAAGCGAGTTTGGCACCCCAAACCTTGTGACTATATTCTTCCACACGAACTTCTTGACATCCACATCTCGAATATTGGCCAAAGCCTCTGCCTCTGCCCACTTGGTAAAATAGTCGACGGCCACCAGAACGAACTTCCGACTGCTCGTCGCTCGAGGGAATGGGCCGATGATGTCCAGCCCCCACTGTGCAAAAGGTCAGGGACTACTGATCGAGTTCAGATGGCCCGCGGGCTGATGGATTAGAGGGGCATGCTTCTGACACTGTTCGCACTTGAGCACATACTCGGCGGCGTCCTTCTGCAATTGAGGCCACCAAAACCCTTGAGTCATTGTCCGGTGTGCCAATGAACGTCCCCCCACATGGCCACCGCACACTCCACCGTGAAACTCGGCTAAGAGCTCACCCACCTTCTCTGGGTGTAAGCACAAGAGGTATGGTCCTCCGAAGGACCTTCAATACAAAATCCGATCTTCCGATAGCCAATACCGAGGAGCCATTCTACGGATCCTGCTGCCCTCCTTTTCGTTACTCGGTAGTCGGTCCTCCGCCAGAAAGTCGATGATGCGGTCCATCCAACACGGTGCAAGGGTTGTGACGGCTGCGACGTCGATCCCTGCATTTCCCGAATCACTTAGTATCCTGACGCTTGGCTCTGAGACAAGCTCGACTTTAATTAGCCGCGGTATCTCTTCGACTACTGACGATGCTAGCGTGGCGAGGGAGTCGGCATGTCTGTTCTACGTTCGGGCCACCTGGAAAACCTTCACCATGCCGAAGCCGGCCATAACCTACTTTGCCCGTTCAAGGTACGCTTTCATCCGGAGATCTCGGGCTTCAAAACTGCCCTACACCTGATTAACTACCAGACGCGAATCTGAATATACCTCAACTTCCCGAGCCCCCAAACTCGAAGCTGTCCTCAGTCTGGCCAAAAAAGTCTCGTATTCTGCCTTGTTGTTGGATGCTTTGAAACCCAACCTAAACGAGTGCTTCAACCGTATTCCTTCTGGGGTGATTATGATAACCCCTGCACCGGCCCCCGTGGAGCTCGACGCACCGTCCACGAATACCCTCCACGGGTGAACCTCTAAGCGGCAAACCAACTCCCCTTTTCCTTTGGGCGAAAATTCGGCGATGAAATCTGCAAGGACCTGGCCCTTCACCGAGCTTCGAGGTTTGTACCATATGTCGAAAGAACCGAGTCGAGTTCCCTACTTTGCTATTCAGTCCGTGAAGTCTGATCTCTTTAATAGTGACTGCAAGGGATATTCGGTCAGGACGTATACTGTATGAGCTTGAAAGTAGTGCGGCAGCTTCCTAGTGGCATGTATTAGGGCTAACACCAGCTTCTCCAAGGGTAAGTATCTCGTCTCGGTGTCGACTAGAGTCTTGTTGATGTAGTACACGGGTTGTTGGATTCCTTTGTCCCTCAGTAGCACAGCACTCACGACGTGCTCAGATACTGCTAGATACATGAACAACTCCTCACTTGGTTCTGGTGCTGTAAGCATGGGCGCCTGCGCTAAATAACTCTTCAAATCCATAAAGGCTTTGTCGCATTCTTCACTCCATCGGAATCCAGTCCATTTCTTCAGCAGTTGGTAGAATGGTCGGCAGCGATCCGTGAATTTGGAGATGAACCGATTAAGGGCGGCTAGCATCCTGGTTAACACTTGCACTTCCTTCGGGTTGCTCGGTGGCTTCAGTCTTTTCACAACCTCAATCTAATCGGGGTTGACCTCTATTCCCTGACTAGTGATCAGGTACCCCAGGAACTTTCGGGCCCCCACGCCAAATCGCACTTCTCCGCATTAAGACACAACTTGTGTTGTCAGAGAACCGCGAAAACCGCCTGAAGGTCCTCCATGTGCAGTGCTTCCTGTTTGCTCTTCACCACCATGTCATCAATGTACACTTCGATAGTACGCCCTATTTTGTCTCGAAACATTCTCGTCATCATTCGTTGATATGTGGCCCCGGCGTTCTTTAGTCTGAAGGGCATCCTAGTGTAGTGATAATTAGCCTCCAGGGAGATGAACGTCGTTTTCTCTTGATCCTTGGGCGCTAGGGAGATTTGGTGATACCCTTGGAAACCATCCAGAAACCTCATCCTCGGGTGCCCGTACGTGGCGTCAACCAGCTGATCGATCTTTGGCATGGGAAAAGGGTCTTTCGGGTATGCTCGGTTCAGGTCTGTGAAATAGACGCAAACCCTCCACTTGCCGTTCTTCTTCTTTACCACCACGGTGTTTGCCAGCCAATCCGGGAAGAAGATTTCCCTAATCACCCCAGCATCCTTCAATCTTCGAACTTCCGCCTTCACCGCCTCGGCATGCTCCCAGGCCGATCTCCTCGGCCTCTGCTTCTTAGGAGCAAATGAAGGGTCGACTCCAAGTCTATGGACGATGAACTCGGGATCTACCCCGGGCACCACATATGGACTCCATGCAAACACATCTACATTCTGTATTTGGAGTAGCAACATTTCAATTTTTTCTCGGTCCTCCATGCTCTCCCCTATTTGGAAGTATTTGTCTACATCCGGCAATACCTTTACCTTGAGCATACTCTCGGCGCGCGCAACACCCTTCTCCTTTTGCGGATTCTGTAATTGCTATAAAGGATCCCCCGATGACGGACATTCGAGCTCGGCCTGCTCCTTCTTCCAATCGACCATGGTGACCAAACATTGCCTGGCCGCCCGCTGGCTTCCTCGTATCACCGCAATACCATAATCAGTGGGAAACTTGACCTTCAGGTGAAGAGTGGACGGGACAGCCCCCATTGCATGGATCCATGGCCTTCCTAGTATTGCCGTGTATGGTGAGAACGAGGCAACTATTATGAACTTTACCATTACCTCCTTGCCCCCCATGTTCACGGGCAGAGAGATTTGCCCCTTGGGAACTACCATTTTCCCGTCAAACCCAACCAAGGGTGTGCTGTACTTCAAAAGATCCTCGTTCCTCAACCCGAGCCCCCTAAAGAGGTCTGGGTACATAACCTCAGCCCCGCTTCCCTGGTCTACCATTATTCACTTCACAACGAAGCCGCCTATCCTGGCCGTGACTATCAATGCGTCGTCGTGTGGCTGAATGGTTCCTTCCAAATCACTATTGTCAAAAGCGATCGGCCCCCTGGTGGGTCTAATCTTCTTTGCGGGAGGCGGCACGCCCGAACTTCCTTCCGCTGATACTACTATCAACACCTCTTTCCCTATTGCCGTTGAAAGGCCTCTCGGGGCGACGTGGATGACGTCAATTACCCCAAGAGGGGGTGGAAGGGGATTCCCTCTCTGTGGGGCGCTCGCCCTGCTCCTTGATTCCCGGCATCCGTCACAAACTCCTTCAGATGCCCAGCCTTAGCCAGCTGCCCGAGATGATCCCTCAACACTCGGCATTGCTCGGTTGTATGCCCCCTGTCTTTATGGTAGGTGCAGTATAGGTTCTGATTCCTCCTAGAAGGGTCGCCAGCCATCCGGTTCAGCCACCTGAAATATGGCTCGTGTTTAATCTTTTCCACAATTTTATGCACGGGCTCCTTGAACGTCACGTTCACCTCCCCTAATCGTGCTTCTGGTTCTTGAATCCTCAAATTCCCCCGTGCTCTCGGTTGAAAGCCGCTCTGCCGTGGACGGTCCATCATCTGTGCCTTGCCTTTGCTTTGTATTCTGTCATCTTCTAGCCGCTTGTATTCTTCGATGCGCCTCATTAGCTGCCTCATATCCTCGGGAGGTTTCTTAGTTAACGATTCCCTCAGCCCTGACTCCTCAAGTAGTTCCATTCTAAAAGTGCTTGATACTATACCAAAGTCCTTATACTTTCACATGGGATGCTTTAAAAAAAAAAAAAAAAAAAAACAATTTAATAAGTTTAGTTACAATTTTTGAAAATTTCTATTATTTTTAATTAATAGTAACTCATTGATGTTGCATACTCAAAAGATTTAAAATGTTCACGAGTTTAACACTACAAAAAAAGAGGGCTATAGCCGCATTTGAAAAACGCAGCTATAGACCCTAAAAACGCAGCTATAGCCTATAGCTGCGTTTTTATGGCTGCGTTTCCAAACACAGCCTATCCGGTGTGACTATAGCCCCCTGCGGGACCTAGAGCTGCGTTTTTATAAACGCAGCTCCAGGTCGGGACCTAAAGCTGCGTTTTATGCCCCCTAGAGCTGCGTTTTTCCACAAGCCATAAGCTGAATTCTATAGCTGCGTTTTTGTAAAAAACGCAGCTATAGCTGTCAGCTTATGGGTTGTGAAAAAACGCAGCTATAGGTAATAATTTTTTTTTTCTCCATAAGCACATTCCTGCCCAAAACAAGACCTATAATTCCTGCCACCACTCAACAGATGCAACCAATTGGAACCAACAAAACAAATTGCCAACACTCAACAATTCCCAACACTACAAAAATAAAGGTCTTATTTTCCTCTCCCTTCATAAAGTTCACATCATACAAAAAGGAGTAAAATTCCATGAAGAATCATTACTATGACATCCAAACAAAACTTTCCATCATTGGAACACATCAATGACCTTCAAAGGTCTCACCCTATAAACCCCAAATTACTATGACATCCAAACAAACCTAAAATCCAACAAAGAATAAATCAATAACCTCCATAGGCATTACCTTGTAAGCCCCAAATAGAGAAAATGCATCAGACCGCGACATTACTTAAATTAATTAGTTCTGAACAAAGATTGATGTTTAATCCATATTAGGTTCAACCCCAAACCTTAAGTTCACATTTAGGTCTAACTTCTCACCTTAACGTTAAGGTTTGTGCCCTCCTAGAAAACTAAAATTTCATAAATTATAACAAGCATTATATCAAATTTCACTTCAATGCTTAGACAAAGTGCCATAGCCCCCCAAACAAGTGGAGCTTTTGAGCTTCCCACTTTGCTGAGCAACAAATCACTACTTGCATCCTATACTACAATGTTAGGACAAAATGACCCCGGGATAAAATTATTCAGATGGGCCATAAAGAAATGTCAAAGAGTTGCGGGCATAAACAAAGTCATTATAGAAAGGATACTCCTAAGGATTTGGAAAATTCTTTGAAAAGTATTAGACATTGTGGTTTTATGGTCTAAAGGTTTTGAACCTTGTAGTTTCTGCCAGGCCCCATGAGAAGCAAAAATTGCTTTTCACTAACTGGAGAAGTGGTCAATGCAACACTCTTTTATTGCATTGGATTCCGACTGTAATTAGGGACAAAGCCACACAAGGGCCCAATGGAGCCTGGCCCATGAGTTTCAGATTTTTTTTTTTTCCTATAGGTATATTAGGCCCTAAATCTAATTGGGTCCAGAGAAAACAAACTTTGTCCCCTTCCATTCAAAATCTAACTAGTCAACACTAGAGGTAAAAGATATTTATAATAACTAATAAGGCTGAGTTCTCTCTTTCTTTTTGTCTATTTATTATTTTTTGGGAAACATGCAGCAACCTTATACGTATATTTGAAGGTGTTTTAATAATAACTTATTAAATTGTATTTTTAAAACAACATTCCATATCTTTAGGCTCTTACTGTCTAAAGCTTGCAGGCTGCATAAAGACAAGAAGCTTTGGCTTTAACTATGGTTCTTGTCACAACACAAAGAAAGAGGAGGTATGTTGGGTGTACCTTAGGTGGGCCTTCCAAAGCATTCATGCAATATAACCTGGCATTATCAACCAGTTGGCAGTACGTTAGAAATGCATTTGCAAATCTCTTCTGGGATTTTAATTGTGAATTTACTCTTACAGCTCTTCTACACATGATAATCAATTAGTTAATATTCGCCTGGGTACATTTGAAATGAAGAAGAGCTTAAGAACATTATTGAAAATAGTCCTAATGATTTATGGAATATTATCTTTTGTGTATTATTACTTCAATCATAAACTACACGAAAAATAAAGGTAAGTGACTTTTACTAGAATTTAAAAACAAGCCACTTGTCATGCTCATGCGCCCTTACTTTCTAAGTTGTGTAATAATAACTAATAACAAATAATGGATTGGAAAAAGTACCTAATGGTTACTGCTTCAACCAACGACTGAGACTTCTTAGAAGGTGCTGTGTATCCTGTCTCATATTGCTGCGAAAATTCACATTTTCATTCTCATTAATAATGCAAAGCAACACTGTCACCATTTTGGAAGTTAGGAGTTTACCTGCTCTGAGTATTCAGCAACACTGTCACCATATGACCTGGCTATTGCCTCTGTTTTCTCTTTGATACCAATATCCAATGGATAGAAAAACCTCTACTTTACTAGCAAGTTAAAAACAAGAATAATGTAGAGCACTTGGTTGCAATTAAACCACTGTAATTGATACATAAAAGAATTTGTAATAAACTTACATCTGCCATTTGCAGGCAACACTATCCTATTTAGGATGTAGTATATAAGGAAAAGAATTATAAAAAGTTTACTAAGATATATTGGCACAGAAGGAGCACATCAAGAAATCCTTTTTAATTTCTCATAATCTCATATCAGCAATAATAAAAAAATTTCCATTGATAGTTTACTAAGATTTACGATGCACTGCAAGAACAAATAAAAAGTATCAGAACCTTCCAAAAAGGGACCCCATGAACTAGTGCAAACAATATGGTCATAAAGAATGAGTGAGCAATTCAGGTAGCTGATTTGATCCAGATATAAACAATTTAACAGTAAACTATCTACACCACTCTGCCCCTTATTTCAATTTGTCTTTAGAAAATCATTTTTTTATTTCATATTATGAAGTCCAAGAGTTTATGAATTAAAAAGAACTCAAGCTCACCCAATAACAGCCTATCTATAAAACCCTTTGAAATTCAAGAGAGAGAGATGTTGAGTAAATGTACACTCACCATTCCTAAAGAAAGGTTGACCTGTTGGCTTTTTCTTAGCAAAGTATGCTGCAAGTTGAAGGTCACCAAGCTCCACACTACCAATATTTGCTACTCCGTCCAACAAAACTACTGAACATAGGGAGAATGGGAACAAAAATAATCATGAAGTGGCAACTATAACGAGTAGTTAAAGCACGAAGAACATATATCTTAACAAAACCCACTCATGCAAATAAGGTAATTTACATCAGGTACCCCCGAATGAAGGACATACCAATTCTTTTCCAGACTGCCAAAAATTGAGCACAGTGTTTGCTCCCAAATGAAAACAACTGATCCAATGTCAACGAACATTCACTAAGAGTTAGTATCTATCTATTAACTACTGCCAGAAACATGAGAATTCACCCGCAAAAAAAGAAATAGGTCTAGATTCATTTTTACATATAAAAATGGTGATTTATCAACGAATAAGCCAGAAAAAACCCAAAATGTGAGAAGAAGAGTTAAATCGATTAGTACATAGCAAATGAAGAATGTGAAATGACGGCATATTTTCGTAAGTACCTGGAGAAAATGACGGCGTCGAGGCTGTTGAGGATCCAGATGGCTCTGATGCTACAACCACCGCTGCCGCCGCAGCCGCCATGGTGATTTGAGGATTAGAGAGAGATTTCGAGATTGATTCGGGGATGGAGAAGACCACCGTAGTGGTGGTGCTGGTGATCGAAGTGAGAGAGAGTGACGGCTTCGGCCATGGTGAGGAGGATCGGTGGTAGAGAGGGGTGGGTTGAAGGTGAGGGTTTGGGAGTCAGAGGGAGAGAGTGAGAAAGAAGTGAGAGATCGGATAGATTAGAGAGTAGTTTAGGGTTTTTTTTTTTTTTTTTTTTTAATTTATAGTAATACTAGAGCTGCGTTTGATAAAACGCAGCTTGAACATATCTGGAGCTGCGTTTAACCAAACGCAGCTCTAAAAATGTTGAAGCTGCGTTTCTTAAACGCAGCTCTGGAATATATGAAAAAAAAAAAAAAAAATCTCCAGATGGGTCTAGAAGTCCAGTATTGGAAACAATACCCTGGAGCTGCGTTTTTCAAAAACGCAGCTCAAACAATACCCTGAAGCTGCGTTTTCAAAAAACGCAGCTCAAAACAATATCCTGGAGCTGCGTTTTTCAAAAACGCAGCTCAAACAATATCCTGGAGCTGCGTTTTTGAAAAACGCAGCTCCAAAACGCAGCCCTGAAGCGCATTTTTTGTAGTGTAACTAAAACTTTTAAAATTTAAGGTTTAATTTGAAATCACTATAAATTATATGAGAATTATATAATGTACCAAAGTTTTTAATGAAGTTTAATCACTTTAACGCAAAAATAGTGTAGCCACATTTAAAGGAACGATATCTTTTAAAACCCAATTTTTATTGTGGAAGTGGCGTCTTATTGTTCCAATCTTTGGCTATATTATTTTCCCTCTTGTGGATAAGACATTCAGAAAACCGCATAAATTAATAATTTGTGGTTTGAAATGAAAACCTTCAAGTCTATGTCATTCTTTAAGCCAATGATCCTACCATCTCAATAGGGGGTATATGTGGTAGCTAATGACTAAAAGATTGACGTGTGACCCTTTTATATTAACTCTTTTCGCCAGCCAGGATGAGGGTGACACTAATCCTTCTTTTATTCAGTAAAATGACATTAGCAATGATCTCTTAGGGTTCATGTAAGCGTCGTTGCAATTAGCGGGCTATAGGGCCAATTCTTCATTTCATTTCAGTTGAGCATTATTGCATGTTGTGACTTGACATGAATAATTATATGAGAGAGAGAGAGAGAGAGAGCATATCACATTTTTGAGGGAGACTCCATTAGAAATGTGGTCATGTATCGTTTTCTGAGTATGACAGAATCATAAATCACCACAGTTCCAATTAATACATATATTGATGTGATGATGTATCATTATCTTCCATATGCAAAGAATAATAACGCAAAATGAAAAAGATGAAAGTAAACTATTAAATTTATCAGTTGCTTGAATTTGTAGAGAGGAACACTGAAATCCATTATATGCAGGAAAAAAATTTTGGTTGAAATTTTTTAATAATAAAATTTAGTTTTTGTTTAATAATATTTGTTTTTGATATATTTTACTGTGTAACGTACCAATTGATTATTATCGATCCTTTATGTGGATCAAGTTTTCAAAAAAAAAAAAAAGAAAAAAAAAAGAAAGAAAGAATATATTTTATATATTATATTTTATCAATGTCTTTTATGATTCCAAACATATAATATATATATATATATATATTATAATAATAATAATAATAAAAAGAGGGGGGCAAAAGGAAAATAAAGTAGTATTTTTAATCTAAAAGGAAAAATACAAAAAAATAAAAAATAAATAAAAGAACATTGCCACTACATTGGAAAAATAAAAAACTTTGTTCTTGTTCTTCTTCAAGTGAGAATTTGTACAAAAAAAATTAAATTAAATTAAATTATATAATATATATATATATATATATATATATATATATATATATGTTTATTAATTTAGTTCTTTTCGGTTTCTATATATTAGTGATTGTACACTTTCTTATGCGATTATATATTTTCTTTGGAACTAATGTGATAATTTAAATATATATATATATATATATATATATGTTGTGATATCTACTACATAATGATTGCTCTTTATCATTAAGTTAAGATATCAAAAAACACTTTCACCTTTCCTTTAAATGCATTATGTGTGCATATAATTTGTTAATAAAAAAATTATATTAATAGTCTTACATCTTAATCCTGATTATTCTTTGTTTATTTCTAATCCTAATAGTTCTTTTCAAGCGACAAGTGAGAATTATTGGTGATATTTGGTGATCCAATGATATTTGTGGTCTAAAAAGAACAATAAATTATTTAATACTAACAAAATCAATGCTAATTTGATATATATTAAATAAATAACTTAATGACTTAATACTAACCAAACTAATGTTTATTTCATATAAATAATCAAATATAATTCGTTAAACCATAAAAAATGATTTTTGAAGACATATTTTGAAAAGGAAAACTTCACAAATTTTCAAAAAGTGTCACTTTTGAATTTTAAAAAGGAAATTGGGTTTTTGAAAAAGGAGAGTATTATTTGAATATTTGAAGGAGAGAGTATTCTCTTAGATATTTTAAAAATCGCATGAATTTTTCTCTTCGAGATGATATTCTCAAAAGGGACCCAAATAATGATAAAACTTTTTTAATGGAAACTTGTTCTAATTTATGAGAATGTTTCTGGAAATTATTTTAGAAAAATATTTTCAAAAGAGAATGTGGATCAAGCCATTTGATGTAGGAAAATGGGATTTAAAATACTAGTTAAAAAAAACCCATTACAAGATAATAACAAAAATCACAAAGGTAATAACAACATGATAGTAAACATTAATCTAAAAAATGAGAATCAAATCAAGTTGCCAACATTATAAATTCCACATGCATATAAATATAAATATATATATATATATATATATACATATATATAAAAATATATACATATGTATATATGTATATATACATATATATATATGTGTGTGTGTGTGTGTGTGTGTGTAACATGGGAAGAATCTCATTCATAACCAATGCATCCAAGCATGTAATTATAATTATACGCTAATTCCAAATAGAAAATCAATTCAATCATACTATAACATCCCAACATGTTAATCATGCTTATTCCAAAGTAATATATATCTCGTTAGAATTTTCTCCATTGACTAAATCTTTGTGTTTAAATTTACTTTTCACTATACCTTAAAAGTGACAATTTTTTTTTTTTTTTTTGAGAAACAAATACATACACACAAGAGAGACGAAAATGAGTTTTAACACAAATGCACATCACAATTTCACTCAAAAGTCATGGTCACTTTTAAGGGAGTGTGTGGCAAGTCATACTACATATAACACATTATTAATTGGACCAGTTTAATTGGATTAATTAACAACTTGGCTAATTAAACTAAACTGGGGTCTAAACATTTTTTTTACAACACTTACTACATCCTAAGCCTACTCAAAAGATCATGGACCATGAATTACAACACTAAAAAAGTACGAATACCTTACATCTTGTTCTTATCGTTTCCTTGTTCTTTATATTCTCTCTTTTTTATTCTATGTCCAAGAATATCAAAATGTTGACTTAACCAAGTTCATCCCTCAGGCCAATGATCCACTTCCTACCCCTTAGGTTGCCCCCATTGCCTTCTAGCTCGTTGGCCCCTTTGGCTCATCTAGATAAGGGTAAGGAAGTCGATTGATCGTTCAATCAAAATCAACCTTGTATCGCCTTTTGACCCTCTAACAAAGTTTGACCATGCCCTAGAACATCTTGAGATGATTTAGCAAAAGATGGACTTTACACTAAGTTGAACCTCTTAGGTAATTACCTAAGAGGTCCAACACAGTATTATCTTTTTAGGAGCAACACAGTGGTAGTTTTTCTATTCATTTTGCTGCTATGGTCCCTCTGGTATACAACCACCGAGTCATGTTTTCAGAAGCTGCTTGTAATGTTTTATCTTTGGTCTGGTGACACACGGCCATACATGTACCTGATTATAGTTTCTTACATCAAATAAAGTTCTATCTATTACCTCAAAAAAAAAAAAAAAAAGGTAATTACCTAAAAAAATAATATTATCTCCGACAAAAAAAAAGACCGCCTTATGTCTTTGACTAAATTATCCATTTATGACTTCTATAAGTTATCATACTTGTTTTATAATTTTTCTCATCCTGTTTTCCTAGGTTCTAACTTTTACCAAAGGACTATTAATTTTAACAAACCCCATAAACAAATGCGTTAACTACTGTAAACAAAGAGAGACTCATAGCTAAGTGATGTGTAATTAACTTAGTAGTACAATTTGTTCTCTTTTATTAAGAGAATTATTGTTCAAATTCACTCGTCATTATTATTACAATTGTATTATTTAAAAAAAAAACCTTGTCCTTACAATAAATTTCGCATGTGTTAACTTGAGTAGTTAATTACTTTTTTTTTTTTTTAATAAAAATATATAGTGAAAGAGGGGAAGGTGGGGTTAAGTATCTAATTTCTTCAATAATACTAACTTGCCACACCTATGATACACATTCATTCACAATAGAACCTATCATGTGTGGCAATAATTTCTCTTATAGGACAGACTCTAAGTCGGAGTCCTATTTCTCTTCTTATCATATAAAGACTAATGGCTTGTTTGGAAATTTAGAGAGGGAGGAGAGTAGAGGGGAGTAATGGGGAGGAGAGTAGAGGAGAATGATTCCCCTCTACCTTGTTTGGATGTTTTTAAAATTAGTAAGGGGGAAGGGAGTAATTAACCCTTCTCCTTGTGTAATTTTGTTAATATAATAAGGGTAAATTAGGTAATTTACTTGGTCAATAGTTTATGTACTCTACTCTCCCTCCAAATCTCTCTAATTTGAGGGAATTAAAAATGGGGGGCTAGAGGGAGTTGAAACCCCTCCAAACCCCTCCAAACCTCTCCCCCTCCTTCCTTAAAAATCTTCCAAATAAGATAATTAGATTACTCTCCCTCTCTCTACTCTACTCTCCCTCCTTTTTTAAACATCCAAAACAAGCCATAAAAGAAAGTGAAGACACGAAGCAAGTCAATCCTAACAACTGCAAGATTTTGACGTGTGGCCCTTCATATCTTAACTCTTTTCACTAGCTCTTCAGGAAAAGACAGACACAGGAAAAAGTACAGTCCTTGACACTAATGAACTAATTACTGGCAAGTTGGTGAGATAGTTGTATGTTTGTGACTGTGAGAATGACGCAATCGCTATGACGTGTTTTATGCTTTTCTTATTTGAGAGAGAGTGACCTGGGATCACTCAATAAATAGGAGCCAGTGCAACAAGATTTTAAGAATTTTTTATGAAGTGCATAATAATGAAAAAGGAAATGTCAACTAATGTCTTGAGAACATTAGGTTATGAGCTATTTTTAAAAATATTTTATAAAAAAATGATAAATAATTAATATTTTATAGAAATATTAATGGGTATCATTAAGTAATAGTTAACAATCTATTTAAAAAAAAATTTATGAAAAAAAAAATCAATTAATATTTTAACAATTTTTTTATTTTCTCATAAAAGTGGTATTAAAACTTTCCTATAATTAGCCCTAAACTCATTTGCTAAAGCATTTAGGTTGAATGATAACTTTATTTACTATATTAACTACTTCGTTAAAATCTCCAAAATAACCAATAAGAATTTGTTACATCAATAATTTGTAAAATAATTTATTCGTGTAGCATTAATCTTAAATGTTTCCTAAAATTTGAGTAATTTTGTTTTAGTTTTCACAACACAAGGGCGAGTTTCTTGGGGGCACCTAGCAAGTTATCAATTCTGTTCCCCAAGTCCTAGTTTTACTCAAAACTTTGGTCCATTCCATGGGATTTGGCATATTTAAGTTGCTTCCCATCTCCAATGTGTTTTGGTCAAATATTATATTTATATAAATTGTTTATTTCTGTCATAAATTATTAGTCTTTCATACCATTTTAAAATATACTAAAATGCGTGGGTTCCAGTTAGCTCAACTAGTAAAGTCTCTGATGGTTGTATAAGAGATTTGGGGTTTAATCCCCGCCTACACCAAAAACTGATTGGTATTTTGGTCTGATGATAAAAAGCTATCATCAGGAGCGGACGTCATGAGTTAAAACTCTCTCAAAAAAATATATACTAAAATGCAGTTTTCTTTGAAAATCTAATAAATAAACTTTTTCTCTTACTATTTATACTTTATTTAAAAAATCAATATCTCTCTTTTATTAGAGTTTATATTAAAGATGAAAGTTTGAAAATTTTTATTACTTTATTTATAAGATAATGAATCAAATGATATTCCTCTAAAAAATTGGATTTTCTGAACAAAATCAACCATATATTTGATTGAGTTAATTATTTTTTCTAAACGGAATCAACAAAGAAGTAGTTCGATATTTTGAATTTCCTGATTTACTATTTATTATTAAACATCAACATTCTTATCTTTTATATTATAATCATTATTATTTTTTTCCTTAAGGTATATTAGATTTTAAATATTTGATCCAAAATAAATTATTTAGAATAAGCGAAAGCTAGTAGGAGTTTTTCATGGTTTACAAAGAGGCAATGACTCATACATGAGGAGAAATTGTTAGGTAAACATGCATGAGTAAAGTTCTATATTAAATAAGAGTAAGTGATTAATATAATATAATGGAAAATGCTAACGTAACGGATACCCTTAGGGTAATGATTAATAATCCATTTAAAGAAAGCTTTTATGAGAAAAGAAAAAAAAATATTTTGACAACTTTTTTCATTTCTTATAAGAGAAATGCTATGTCTACAACATTTCTACAACATTTTTACAACATTTCCTAAATGGCAGGTTGTTATTGGTTGTTATTGTTAGGACAAAAAAGTAATCTTAGTGTTAGTTTCAAATTTGAACCAATAACAACTAACCACTTGTGATTTGTTGTAAAAATGTTGTAAAATTGTTGTAGACGTAGCATCTCTCTTCTTATAAAAGTGATGTGAAAACATTTTTATAATTAGCCCCAAATTTATTTGCTAAAGCATTTAGGTCGAATGATAACTTTATTTACTATATTAACTACTCCGTTAGAATCTCCAAAACATCCCCAAACAACTTTGCCACAAACGTTTCGCAAGAACTAGTATTAATTTTTAGCAGCCCCATTAACAAACATCTCAACTACTCCAACTAAAGACTAAAGAGAGATTGATGACTTATTAAATGTTGTATTAACTGAGTGCCTAACTACTTCGACAATCCTAATTAAGTCCAGCTATGGCACACATTTATTCACAATTAATGGGGCCAACCTCGTGGTACGCATGTGCAACTGAATTCGTGTCTCTTATAAATGCGACAAGCATCTCTCTTGTTTCTATCATTCTATTTAATAAGATGTAAATGAATCATATTATTAACCGAAAAAATTAACTGATAACCTAAAAGTATTGATTTAATAAATAATTTGAGATTTTTTTATGAAAAAAAAAATGTAATTGATTTTTTTTTGACAGTTTTTAATATTTAGATCATGTTAATAGGTGCCCTTAGGACAATTATAAACCAAATTAGAAAAATTTTAACACTATTTTCATGGGAAATATAAAAAGTTGTCAGGAAAATTAATTGTTTTATCAATTTCCAATAAAACGTTTTTAAAAATAGTTCATAAACTAATGCCCTTAGGGCATTTATTAACATTTCCCTTAATATTTTTTCATAAAACTGGTATTAAAACTTTCCTAACATTAACAAATACTTGAAGACACCAATTAACCGGACCCTATTATTAATGAACATATTAAGTGCAAGTCTTCATTTCATATAGCATAAGAATAATGCTAGTCTTACAAAGTATTATTTGTAATATACTTTCCATAAATTTTGATTTTTCACTGTTGATTTTGAGGATGTTTGGTTCGCCGCGATGTTACATTACACCGTAATATTATATTATTATAATCTTACGTTAATGTAATTTCAATACAAAAATACAATATATATATTGTTTAAAAAGGTGATGAGATTAAATTGATATGATATATTTTGTAATTTTAGATTATGGTAATGTTAGAAAAAATAAAATAAATCAAAAATTTTAATATCACACCATTATAATATGCATTAAATCAAAGGCACATCACTGCAAACTAAACTCCCCATTTATGTTTGAGTTACGAGCGTATCTTCTTTTCCATTCAAGTTCTTGTTATTTATTTATTTTTTTTACTTCACTCTCGTCCGAGCTCATTAGATCCCGCTGGAGGCCCCTTTGGCTTCCCTTTTGTACTTTTCAGAACTTTTGTGGAAGAGAAGCACTGTGATGCCCCTTGCTATGACAGTTTTGTCTCCGAATTTTTTGTTCTACATATATAGGGCCTTTGTTCGAATATATGTTAAGACTTGATGCACAGTATGTCTACTTTTGCTTAGTAGTATTATTCCTCTTACGGATACTCAAGATTATCAATCTGAGCCCGACTAGTCTTAAAAAAAAAAAGATATGTTGCAGTGGTTAATTATAATTGAAACTGTTTGAGTAAATATACAAAGAATAAATAGGATTATTAGGGACACAAATCTTATTTGATTTGGAATTTTAATTGATTAATACATTGGAGTGAGTGATTAAATACGTTCTAGAAATTTTATATGTAACAGCTAGAATTAATATATAAATATCATAGTCGTTTACTATCCCACAACAAACATGGACGTGAGCTAGTACAAACTTTTAACATTCGCACAAAATTTTGATGCTAACCTTTGCGAGGATCATAAATTTTAACAACTCCATGATGAGGGATCTCATCTACCAAGGAAAGACTTGTAGTCGCATTAAATTTTGTGTTAACAAGTACCTAACTTTGATAATCACAACTACTACTATTTATGATATTTCGTCCTCCTCCCCCTACTTTTTTTTTTGTTTTATTTAAAGTATTTATTTAGAGAATAAAGTTTTAATTTACGGTGTCTATTCTTGATAATTATTTTTTAACATTAGGTTAAAACACTAATTGATTTTTGGTATAGACGAGAATTGAATTCTGAATATCTTATTTGACAAGAAGAAATTTTAGGAATATCCCGTTCTATTTACATTAATTTCAGATGTTCCATACCAATACTGTAGATAATTCTCCCTGTAATCTACATTCATTCACATTGAAACCGATGATATGGTCATGTACTGTGTGTACCAACAGCCAAGTATACATTTTTCAGTGTTAGCTCAAGGTCTAGGCTTGGTGCTCCCATCACCAAAGAAAAATAAAACGAAGGTGATGTGCATATTTTTCTCACCCCAAAAAGGCCTCCAAAATATTAGACTAGTAGAAACTCAAGCCAATTGAACCCTAAAGAGTTTGGGAAAAAAATATTCTAAATGTGTCAAATCATCAATAATTGTTAATTTTCACTAAAAACTTTCTTTTTTGTAAATCAATATCCTACATAATCAAAATTAGTCAAGTAATCTTCCACAAGGCCACACATCAAATAATCTTTATCTCTTTCTTAACACTAACATCAAAATTCAAAATTAGATGATAATTTTACTAAACTATGTCGCCTTAACACCAACATC
This sequence comes from Quercus ilex subsp. ballota, assembly GCA_032727855.1. Lineage (NCBI taxonomy): Eukaryota > Viridiplantae > Streptophyta > Magnoliopsida > Fagales > Fagaceae > Quercus > Quercus ilex. The sequence continues at coordinate 15,116,596 of CM064911.1, read as the reverse complement.
AAAATTCAAAATTATTCTTTTTGTTAATTTTATGCTTGAACCACGATATTTGATTCTCAATATGAAATTAACCTTAGTGTGATTAGTATTTTTTTTTTTTAATTAAAAACTCGTTTGGTTAGTATTAATTCATCAAGGTATGTGCTTAATTTATCAAATTAGCTCTGATTATGTTAGTGTTAAATAAATTTATTTGATTGAGATTCAAATATTAAATGTCCCACTTAAATTTATCACTTTAATTAGATCTCAAACTATATTGAGTCGGCTCTGCCTCTCTCATGAGTGTCTTATGCATTTCTCTTATACCATAAGCTTGGATGCTGCTTTTATGCAAATAAAATATATAGGCCTGTTTGTTTTAGCTTAAAATTCCAATTCATTTCTTTACTATCTATTGTATGAGAAATTATTCAGTTTACTCGGAGGACAATGTTAGCAATGTTTGACAACCCACACACTCAATAATGTAAAACCATATGTTCAAGTTAATTGAGTCAGACCTTTGTCACATCATTATATATATAAAAAATAAAACAATTAAAAAAAATCCTTCAAAGTCCCAACCCTCTACATCGGAGTCGTAAAGCGCAGCCAACAAAACTAAACCCCCTTTTTTTTTTTTTTTTTTGACAAGCTCTAGACCTTCTCCTTCTTCATCCCAAAACTAAATTCGTTAATGGAAATCATGTCAAATTGGATTTGTACAGCATGGTTTTGTTGCAAGTTAGGATTAAGAAGACTTAGGGATTGTTAATGCATGAGCAATTCGACAGATCTATATCTAGAAAGGAAACTTGTGTGTGAAAAAAAAAAAAAACAAAAACAAAAAAGCAACGTCTGAAAAAAAAAAAAAAAAAAATTGAAATGAATTGGACATGGGCATTTTTGTCTATTAAGTAGCCACATTTCTCCCTTCAGTTTTCTCTTCATTTTAGAGAGAAAACTTTTTGGTAGGCAAAGGGAGAAAACACCTAGACCCCACCATTTATTTTTCTTCCTCCCTATCCAACCAAACACACTCAAAAAAAATTTTCCTTCCCATTTTCTTTTCAAAATTTTTCATCCATCTTATTTTACCTCCAAACAAATACACCCTAAGCATTAATCATCATTATTTATGTATGCAGTGACTTAAAATGGTTTGTGCATTCTTTCTATAAAAAAAAAAAAAAAAAAAAAAAAAGAATTGGTTTGTTCATTTGATTTGTCATTGTGAGTTGTCCATTTTTGCTTAATTGGGTAGAGTAGTAAATGGCTCAAAATTCAAAGTATCTCATTTATGATTTAACCCATGTCCTTTTATGTAAAGGAATATGGTCATGTTAACGAGTGTCGTAGGGCATTGGTTAACAATCCAATTGAAGAAAGTTTTTATAGAAAAAAAATAAATAATATTTTGATAGTTTTTTTCATTTCCCATAAAAGTGATATCAAAACTTTCTTAAAATAGATTCTTAACTGATGCCCCAACGGCACTCATTAACATTTCCCAATGAATATTTATGATGCAAAAACAGACATGAAATAAATGTGTACTAGAAGTACCTATCAGAGAATGCCAACACATGACACAGTGATTGTATGAGAATCTAAGCCAACTAATGCATATTAAGTCACATGTATTAGTGGGTAAACAAGTTTTAAAATGTCATTAATGATTCTTAATTCTTAAGTTAAACAAGGCCTTAATAAAATTACATTTCTTAGCATTATAAATAGGAGTGTCATTCTAGAGAAATTAAAATTATCTCTAGTGAAAGATTGAAGAGCTAAACAATGGCTACCATCATTGTTCCTGAAAATGTTTCCATCCATGAAGACGCAGAAAATCTCCAAAAAGCTTGTAAAGGTTAAATTGTTTGTTCTTTGAATATTGACTTGATTATTAGTAAGTTTTTTCTATGCAAATAAATTGATCTAAAGGTAGCACTTTTCATTAATATATATGATTTTTGTTCTAATCTGAGCACTTTTCATTGATTTGATTATTAGTAAGTTATTTAATTTCCTATTTGGTGTTTGGGAGTACTAGTTGTTCTACTTTTTAATTTTGGTAGACATAATTTTGTAAGTAATTTAACGGAATATACAAATGGAATGAGAACCGAACATAATATTACTGAACCATAAGCCTCTTGAAGAATATATGCATATGTTGATGCCTTTAATTTTTCTTTTTTCTTTATTGTTAGTGTTAATATATGAATGGTAGTCTAAATTTTCTTTGCAAATAAAAACATCTAAAGGTTGCACTTTTCATTAATTTATATGATTTTTGTTGTTGCAATATGACTTTTTTTTTTTTTTTTTGGTTTTTTTTGTATGTTAACTTGTTAGGATTGGGGACTGATGAGAAAGCAATAATCAATATACTTGGACATAGAAATGCAATTCAAAGGAAGCAAATTAGGCAAGCTTATGAGGAGCTTTATCGGAAAGATCTCATCAAGCTTCTTGAGTCCGAGCTCTCCGGGGACTTTGAGGTTAGATTATCATCATAATCATGATCATCTTTATATATTTTTTGGTCAATAAAGAATTTTCTGGGTAAACAAACAATGCTTAAGCATATAAATTCACATAATTGTAGCAATTAGAAACCATTGGTTTTGTCACAATTATTTTCTAGTGGTCCGAGTGTTTTCAAGCTATAAAATTGTCCTGTCTTGAGAACAAGAAAAGAGGAATAAGGGACAAAACAAAATTGTTTGGGGTAACTTGTATTTCCCAACCCCAACCAAAGGTTAAATGACGACCCATTGGAAATGGGCCCCTAGAATATTATTAATTTCATTTGTCACTGTGATCTAAGCAACCTTGAATCCTTTAATTAATAATGAAAATTCGACCGAGAAATCATCTTTTATTTTAATTTTATTTTAATTTTTTTTTTTTTACAATTTTCAAAGTTTAAAATGCCAAGTTACAATTATGGTCCTTGTATATTTGTTACTATAATTTATATTTTATCCATTTACATTTAATTATATCAAATTTTTCATTCAACTTTCAAATGGTCAATTTTCGTTTCTCCACTTTCAATTTCAAGTCAATTTTGCCTGTTAGGAATTTTGCCTGCTAAGAATTGACATGATTATTTGAGTTGGTATTGAAAAATGAGAGACAAAAATTGACATAATTAATAATTGAGTGACAGAATTGATATAATTAAATGTATAGGAATGAAATGGGAAATATCCCATTATTGAAGTTTCGAAAGAGTCATTTGGCCAAATTTATAAAATATCATTACATTCGAGTATTTAAAATTGAAAATTTATTAATTTACATTGTAGACTAAACAAATATGTACAACATTGTACAATTTTATGCAAATTTGTATAACATTATATACTTTTTGGAAATGTCCACAATATTTATTTAGTCTACAATATAAATCTTACATTAAAAATACTATATAAATCAATAATTTTGCTTTAAAACTTTGCAATGCATATGACTAATGAGGTTTACAGTGTACACTTCACCCTTATATTGTACTGTAATATTCTATTAGAGGCACTTTAAAATGAGGTTTGTTTTGATTCAATTACTGTTCCTTGACTATCATTCAATGGAACATAATTCCTTCTTATTTTTTTATTACTAAATTGTTTTTTTGACACTAAGTGAAGTTTCCAACTGTTGTGAGGACATGCAGAAAGCAGTATTTAGGTGGATATTGGACCCTGTTGATAGAGACGCAGTTTTGGCTTATGTAGCCATTAAGCAAGCTGAGACAGAGTTTCCTGTTATCATTGAACTTTCATGCATCTACTCTCCTGAAGAACTCTTGGCAGTGAGGCGTGCCTACCAAAGCCGCTACAAATGTTCTTTGGAAGAGGATGTGGCTGCACATACCACCGGGGATTTGCGCAAGGTTGTTTGGCCCCTTTTATTTGTCCTTTCTCACTCTTTCTTTCCAAATTACATGATATATATTATATACATCATAGTTTTCTTCATCCAAAAAGAATATAGATTGTAAAGCTTTTATATAGTTTAAGATACCAACTTTATGCCGATGCTCTTAGGTTAATTGGTACTAAAAAAAAAAAAAAGAAACAAAAAACAACTTGATTGAAAAATGTGGAGACAAAATACCCAAGAAAAGGGAAAAATCTTTTATGTGCTGAACATGTGAGACCAATGTCTCATTGACATGTGGGTCCAGTGAGACATCGGTCTCAGACGTCCGGTGTAGGAGATACTTTCTCTAAGAAAATATTGATCATTGATTCACTGATGCTAATCAAGTAGACTCCTTATAAAGTTGCATGTCTTCATCACTTTTGGTGGCATGATATACCTATATGCAACTTAGGAGCTAAACTTCATATAGTATTTTTATTATATGTTAAACTAGAAAAATGTAAATTAAATTTTAGTTCCTAAAATTTGGGGTAAACTGGATGTGAAGGACCAAAATTGAACTTATATCATATTTCATAGACGAAAATTATAATTTACCATTAAAAAATTATTATCAAAACACCACAAAAAATGTATTGGGCTTTGTTTTTGGCAAAAAGAAAAAGAAAAAATATTAGGGTTTCATAGAATGAAAGAGTTAGATTTTAATGTGCCCTATATTAAGTTAAGATAATTTGGAGCTTTCTGACTTTTTGGACTGTTACAGTTCTTTGTTGGCCTAGTGACTGCTTACCGGTATGATGGCCCTGAGATAAATGAAACATTAGCAAAATCTGATGCTAATATTCTTCATGAAGCTATCAAAGACAAAATATTTAATCATGAAGAAGTTATCGGGATCCTGACAACAAGGAGCAAGGCACAACTCAAGGCATCTTTTAACCGCTATAGAGATGAGCATGGTACTTCCATCACTAAGGTACAGATATTGAAACCCTTCATTATATATTGAAACGTAAGAAAATGCATCAAACACCACGATTAGATATGCAACAAGTTGTTTCTTAACACTATTAGTGCTTAAAGAAGCAAGTTACCTCAGACTTCTATGAACTGTAAAAAGAGTCTAAACTTCAATGTTCACTCAAATATTTTAAGCTAATCATAATATTAATCAAGCATGAATTTTTTTCCCCCAGATGTTGTTGAAAGATGAATCTAATGTGCTCCAAAAGGCGCTGCATGCTGCCATTCGAGGCATTGATGACCCAAAGAAGTACTATGAAAAGGTGAAATTTCATATGAAGTTAGAAAATTTCCCACTTCTTTCCAATAATGTAGTACTAGTTGGACTCAGCTTGAGTTGTTTTGCTATAGGTATTGCGCAATGCAATCAAAAGGTCTGGGACTGATAAGGATGCACTCACTCGTGTGATCGTTACGAGGGCAGAGAAGGACTTGAAAGACCTCAAGGAGCTTTACTATGAAAGGAACAGTGTAGCCCTTGATGATGCAGTGTCCAAGGAAACAACAGGGTATTACAAGAAGTTCCTGCTCACTCTGTTAGGGAAGGAAGTTTAAGGTTCTTTCCTATGGGGAATTTTAGAATTTATGTCATGAATGGTGGTGTTTATGAGTTGGACTTTGTTGCTTCGAGTCTTTATTTTCCATGGTGTTGTCTTGAACTTCTATGTATTGTGACTATATATGTTATCTTGGCTTTTTAAGATCCCTATGGTTTAGTATGTTGCTTGGGTTTGAATAATTCCTCAGTTGATGCCTTAAATCATAGATTCAATTACCATTTGAGGCATCCTTTATAATTAAATGTCCTTGACTACAAATTCCTTGCAAAAATATAGATCCTCCTTTTCCTTCTCCTTTCTCCCCAAAAGAAACAAACTAGGACACTAATTTCCTCAACAGATGCCTCAATTTCCTTCCCTTCTTAGTTCTTACCATTTGATGCATCTTTTTCCCCCTTATCCAATATTTTTCTCTTACACAACTAAACACCTCAAGGGATGAAAAACTTTCCTTTGATGGAACTTGTCATTGAACAAATGTCTCACGTAATTGAGCATATTTTACAACCATTTGTGCAATAACTTCAAAGGACTAGTCACAATTAAACTCCCTATAATAGTTTCTATTGCCTGAATTTGCCATGATATATTTAAATTAACATGGATCAACACAATGTCCTTTCATTCCAATTTTTTAGTGTGGGATAGAATCCATCCACGATGGATAGGAGGAGACCTTTCAATCCAAGGTTGAGTGTGCAGAGATTGACTCTATTCCAACATGGACAAACCAACCAATAACCTTACATACCTTTAATCACCTTAATTCCACTCGGTTATAATGTCACCTTCTTGATCACAGCACTAAACAAGAGTAAATGCTTTTGATGAAACAGATGTTTGAAATTGCTTAAACAATAAGGTTTCATCTTTAATACTTTAGTAATTTTTGACCTTTCCTTCACCATCTCCACATCCAAACCAAGCCGTCATAATAAAATTTCGTAACGAAAATAATTGTCTAATGGCATTTCAAAAAAGAAGAAGAGGAAGGAGGGAAAGGTCGTAAATCGTTGAAGTAGATAATGTTTACAAATCATCCTTGAATACTAAACTCTAAATGGTTTTAGAGTTTTATTTATTTATTTTTCATTCACATTCCAAAGCAATAATAAAATTCATAAATGTTCATATCATCGAATTACTAGAGCAAAGAAGGTTGATGCAAATAATAACATTTGTTTTTACGAAATCAGACATATAAGCAAAGAAAAAAAAAAATCATAAATGTTCATATCATCCAATTATAAGGCTAAAGAAGGTTGATGCAAATAATACCATTTGGTTTTATGAAAATCAGACATATTGATAACGCGATAATTTTTTTGATCAAACCATTAAAGATTGACTAATTCCCATCTTTTTGATCAGCAATCTCTTGCAATTTTCTTGGATAGAGGAACCCCAAATTGGCTATTTTATTCCTGTTTTAATCTCCTTCATATCTATGTCTGCTCAGATTCTGATCAATCGAATCGGTGATTTTTGCTATTCTTATCTGCATCCTTTCTCAACGCTGTGTCTGACACCTTTTAAGGAAAAAAAATTGATATAAAAATTAAAACTAAAAAATAAAAATAAAAAAATAAAAATTGATATCCTTGTCATCTGGTTGTGGCTTCATACCCCGCGGAAATAATTTCCGAGGACTGCATAGACATTGCACTGTCCCTCTTTACCACAATTCAACATCAAGATGCTAAACAAAAATATTGGTAGCAAATTAAAATGAGTGCTAAAACACTGACATTACTTTCAATAATTGAATATAAAAAAAATGGCATGTGTGAGCATATGTGCACCTCAGCACCTGCCTCTATGGACAAGGGACTGCTAGGACTACTATAAAAGATATTTGATAAAGCTCAAAATTTTCAACTAAAATTGTTGAGCTACAGAATCTAGAAAATATTGTTAAGTCTCAATCAGTATCCATCTTAGTTGAATACTTTACGCTTTCTTGAAACTTTTCATGTGTGCACATGATCATGAAACAAGTCCTTAGTTAGATCATAATTATTGCATGTTATCTTCAATGGTACATTTGTATCTCATGCATCAAGGCAAATTTCAGATCGACATTCCATTCGTAAGTTGGCACTGCACAGTTGACATGGAACCAGACCCTGACATATATATAAAACAAAAAACTTAATTCTTGCTAGATAAATATAGCAATAACAATTACGAAACTGAAACTGTGAGCCCATGCAAAATCACTTGCATCAGATAATTAAACATTGGAAGGACAAAGACTGTAATCTAATATTTGGCAACAATGACAAAAATTCATACCTCTACAAATGCATGATTGTCAACTCTTCATTTCTCAGAGCAAGTCAATGTGATTGAATTCTCTAGTCCACCATTCTTTTATCCAAAGTCCCCCTGTAGGAGAAACTATATGTGTAACTATTCAATATTTCAAATATTCATCTCTAAAACAATCATAAGGCTTATCCAAGACATGGGTAACCTCACCTTCATCATAAGCAATTACATGATGCTTATGTCCAAGGATTCCAATTAAGCTTTCTTAACCCCTGCAAACACTCCTTGATCAATATTCAATACATAAACAAAAGAGAAATATAGCCAAAATGCTTCACAATAATGCAAGAATGAAGAATGTAAACAGAACTCATCCCACCTTCAGTTTCTATCTGGCATGCAGCCAAATGAACTCAGTATGATATGATACAGTTAGAATTTATCATCAGGCACAAATCCTCTTTGTAGCATTTCATCGTGGAACCGAAATGCCTCCTTCAGGTTGTCCTGGCTCACATGTCCATTTATCAATGAGGTGTATGTGAATCTATCAGGGTTTACACCTTTCTCAATCATCTTCTGCAATATCAGTTCTGCCTCTTTCATTCTACCTTGTCGACAAAACCCATTCAAAATTACATTATATGTAATAACATCAGGAAACAGCCCTTGTTTCTCCATCTTGTTAAGCAAAACAAAAGCTTTGTCCATATTCTCTTCTCTTACATAGCCATTAATTAGAGTATTATATGTAATGCTATCAGGAACAACTCCTTTTGACAACATTTTTCTCAAGAAATCATCTGCCTTTAATGCATTACCTGACCGGCAAAAGCCCTTTATTACAGTGTTGCAAGTCACCAGGGAGGGTTTGATTCCTTTTTCAACCATCTCATCCCAGAAGCTAAATGCCTCAGATACATGGCCCATGCTACAAAATCCATTAATGACAATTCCATACGAAATGTGATTGGGAGTAATCCCTCTAGAGCTCATATCAACCCATAACTCCTTAGCTTTCTCCATTTCACCCACTTTGCAAAATCCATCAATTAATGTATTGTATGTCACTATGTCAGGTTTGAGATTCCTTTGAGTCATAGTATCAAATAAGTTAAGTGCTCTATTCATATTCCCATCCTTACAATACCCATGAATGAGAGTGGTGAAAGTGTAGAAATCAGGAAATACACCTCTTTCCAACATCTCATTGAAGAACTGATCTGCATCAGCAAGCATCTTCTCCCTGCACAACCCATTCAAAATGGTGTTGTATGTAACCACATCCATAACACAACCCCGCTCTAGCATTTCATCCCGCATCTTCAAAGCCTCTGACATAATGCCATTTCTACTATACCCATCTATAAGAATAGTATAAATCACATTATCCGGAACCAAGCCAGCTTTCTTCATATTTCTAAAATGCACTAACGCTTGATCAAGATGCCCATTCCTCATGAAAACCCCAATAAGTGAACTAAAGCTAACTAAATCAGGAATAACACCACGATGCAACATTTCATTAAAAATCGCTTCAACTTCCAAAATATTATCCTTCCTACAACTCTCGATGAGTAGTGTGTTGTAAGTAGTAGTATCAGGACTCAAACCATTCCACAACAACTCATCCAATACTTCCTTTGCTTTGGCATACTTTCCCTTCTTACATAAACCATTTATGATAGCATTGTAAGTGACAAGGCCTGGTTTCAAGCCCTTTCCTGGCATTGAGTTCATTACTTCAAAAGCTTCATCTAATAGCCCTTCACGACAATATGCATTGATTAGTGTATTATAAGTTACAATATCTGGAAAAACCCCCTTTTCTTCCATTTTCAATAAGAAGATCTTCACATTATCAATTTTTTGGTCTTTACACAATGCATTAACCATAATATTGAGTGTATAAACATTCAAATCAATCCCACTTGTAACAACTTCCCCATACACGTCCCATGCCAAATCAACCCACCCCACCTTCACAAGCCCACCAAGAAGACTATTACAAGCATTGATAGAAACACAAAATCCTTTACTTCTCAACACACGAAACGCCTCAGACCCTTCTCTTAACTTCCTAGCTTGCACATAAGTCCTAATTAACAAATCAAAAACTAATGAACTCCACTCCAAATTATCACACATCGAAACCAAAGACTCAACAATCTCAACCCTTGATACTCCGCTCTTCCTAACCATTCTAAGAATCAACGATTGTGCATCTGACAGCCTCCGGCTACGCACCAAAACATGAACCATTGCACTCAAAGATTGTGATGAATGTTTAAAGTTTGGACAATTTAACACAATTAAGTCAACAAATTTCTGACCCAGTTGCAAATTTTCACGGCAGTGACAAAGAACTTCAACCACAACTAAAGGGTTTAACCGAAAAAGATAGTTACGCAAAGGACTGGGATTACCTTGCTTTAAGCTGAAAAGAATCTTTTCCACCAAGAAAGAATCTGATACAGAAGGAGTTGATGAAGTTGGTTCTTCCTGGTTTTGGAGGGTTCTAAGGTCGTGGTTGGAGTCAGGCTTTGGAGGAGAAGAGAGGGAGAGAGGACTGTGAGAATAAGCTTGGGCATGGAATGAAGGTCTTGTGTAGGCTGTGAAGGTTCTGACTCTGCGAAAGGGTTTTTGGAAAAGCAGCCGTTGAGTCGCCATTTGGAAGTGAAAGATTTGCTAGGTTGGTTTTTTCATTTGAAAGCTGCAAAGTGCAAACAACGATGGAAGAACCAAGACCGGACTCTGGAGCCATTTCATGTTCCTTACTTTCTTTTTGTAGTTGCCACTTTTCCCCACCTTTCCTTCTCTTTTGGTTATGGAAACCCCTTAATTTTTTTGATTTTCACAATTGACTAAAAAGTAACTTGAGACCTGTCAAGGAAGATCACTGTTATAATGCTTGTGTAAGTCATTATCTAATCACCAATCAATATGTTCAATATCAAGCATAATTGGGTAATTACACAAACTTTTGATCCATAATCACATCACTCCACTCACAGCAATCATTCATAAAAAAAAAAGTGACTAACTTTTACACTGGCCATCAGCCCTCCTCCTTTTCTTCGAACTTGTGACCCTTTTTAAAATATATATATGGAAAAATCTTTTAAAATTTAGTATAATACCTTTACTATAGTAGAGACGGAAAATCTAAATCAACATAATAAATTACTGATAGTACCAAAAGCTTAGTCTATTAGAAAATTTTGAATTTAAAATCATCTAACCACTGTTTTAACACACCACACCGCAATGATACCTCTAAAAACAATGTTGAATCGTTTGTCAAAACCGTTCATTGTCCAAAGACAATGAAAAACTGCTGTTTCATTGTTGATCACAAGTAACACAACTTCAAAACACTGTAGAAAAAAATTCATAATAAAATTCTTTGTGCAGTAAAAACAAGAAGTGCAGTCCTAAACTAATCCTAGTGAGCAACAAAAAATGACTATGTCTAATTAGAATATTCAAAGGAAAAAATCAAACCCAATTGGAAATTCTCAAAAGATTTACTCTTTCTTCATAAAATAATATCAAAAAAAGAAAAATGGCATATGGGCATATCGGTACAGAACATATCAACTAGGCAACTGGGGAAAGTAAAATACAGCATAAATTTTCAGACCCACATATTGTTTTTGCTTTAGTTTTCATTGAACAGGTTTAAAGCTTCATTCTTTAACAAGCAAGTGAAATCAACATATCCTAGATTCATGTTAAGGAAGAGAGAGAGAGAGAGAGAGAGAGAGAGAGAGAGAGAGAGAAAATGAATATCTGAGATTCATATCCAATGCTCACCTGAGATTTGGAAGCTGAGACAACCGGCGGCGACGGCTGAGAGGAGACAGAGACAGACGACAGATGAGAGAGATTACAGAAGGAAAGAAGGAAGAGACAAATTTGAATTGTGGGATGGGTCGGACTCGGGGTGGATTCGGGTTTTAAGGGGTTTTGACTTTTTCGAGTACTTGATGAAAATGTGTTTCAAGCTTTTTAGGAAAACTAGTAAGTTTCCTATCACGATGTCAAACACTTTCCACATTTTTAGTACTAACCAATTCTTAATTAGTGATGTTAGGGTTACAAAAAATTTTATAACTTGTTAAAGAGAAAAGTTATGATTGAAGACTTGTAGTAATATTAATTTCATATTGACCTATCATTTATACTACATGTTATTATGCATCAATCAAAGTTGTGAAAAAGAATGTAAATTTTTCTTTGGGTAAAGTATGAGATTTCATTAAGGAACACCAAGGATACATCCATTTGCCAAGCAAGCAACCCAAAATTTTTAACTCACATAACTTGATCCACCCAACCAATCCAGTCTGACCCGAAGGGTCACGGTCGATTTTGATTGAGTGATTCAATCAATTAGGGACAAATACCTAAGACATTTTTAATTCTTGAGTAGGTGTGACTGAGAGCAAAACTCATTCACAAAAGTTATCCAAGTACCCCACCCTTCATAAATTTACATCTTGAAGTTACAAATCTCAATCCTGGTTTAGCAAACCTAAAAAAATTCTATGCTTTAAGATACCAGTTTCATTGATCATTGTTTTGGGGATTGCACAATGCACACTCTCCAATACCGTACGAAGTGAAGGCTTTTGAATTTCGATATGCATAGGTATCTTCACTATCTTGGAAATTCTTTGTTTATCTTGCATAATTTTATCTTATTTAAGCAACCTTGAAATTAACATGCACAAAGGAAAGTTTAGACAATTGTAGCAAAACTCATCAAATTTTTAGATACAGTGGTTATTAAAATAAAACACACAAAACCAGATGATTGTCACATAGTGTAATTATTTAGTGCTTCGAGAACATAATAAGCATGCGTTTGGCAAAAATTATTTTTGTCAACTTATTTTACTATTTAACTTATTTTTTTGTATTATTTATGGGTCTCACTGCACTTTTTGATACTATTCATAGGTCCTACTGTATTATTTCAGTTAATTTTTAATTTTATCTATAGTACTTTCAGCAAAAAAAATTTCAATTTCAGCAAAATAAGTGGACTCCAAATAAACCATAAATATGTATTTTTTTCCTTTCATATGAATAGCGAATCTCACAATGAATTTAATTAATGATATACATTAGTATGTGAGAAGGGAAACATGAATTTAGTGTGCTCTCAGACATATGGCAACCTATAATTGGATCAAGATGATCTTGCAAGGATTCTCAAAAGATCTAATTTTGGTTGGCTAGTGAAAATGCTTTCTATGTAGAAGCATTACAAACTTCCTTATTTTATTTTGGCACGATATTTAAGAATTTCTGACAGGCTAATGCATTTGTCAAAATGGATAATTAACTAAACTAAATACAATTAGAAATTATTATATGGCAGGTAACAAAATGGAACACAACACAAGAGTACCTGCCGCAAAACGAAAGGATCAACAATCAACTAGGAAAACGGATATATAAACCCAATGTTTTTTTTATCATTCCACTAAAGACCAAATTTAATTCCCTTTTTTTTTTTTTTTAGTTACACCTCTATTTCTTTGGTTAATTCCGTCCAATTTGGCTTATTCAGTCCACCTTTGTCTTATTCGGTCCAAATTGGTCTTATTCTATCCACTTTAGTTCTATTCAGCCCACTTGGGTTCTATTTGGTCCATTTTGATCTTATTTGGCTCACATTGGTTCTATTTGGTCCATTCAGTCTTATTCGAAATACTTTGGTTCTATTCGGTCCACATTGGTTCTATTCAGTCTATTTGGTCCAATTTACTTCTATTCTGTCCAATTTGCTTCTATTTGGTCTAGTTCAGTCCATTCAGTCCACTTTGGTTTATTCGGTCCATATTAGTCCTATTCAATTCACATTAGTTCCATTCGATCCATTCCGTCTTATTCAGTCCAACTTCGTCCTATAGGTGCATTCGGTCCTAGCTAGTCCACTTCAGTCCATTCTGTCCACTTTCGTCTATTCAGTCCACTATGGTCAAATTTGATCCATTCAGTCCACATTGGTTTTTTCAGTCCAATATGGTCCTATTTCAATTCGGTCCACTTCAATCCATTCTATCCACTTTCGTCCTATTCGGTCCTTTTTTTTTCCACTTCAGTCTTTCGGTTCTATTCGGTCTATTTGGTCCAATTCGGTCTACGTTGATCCACTTTGGTCCATTCAGTGCATTCAGTCCATTTTTGTGTACTTACTTAATGGGTTAGACAGGTTTGAGTTAAGAGTAACTATTCTAAATCAAAATTTATTAAAAAATATATAGATTTCAAACTCGTAATATCTAAAATCTTAAGCATTATATTTATCGTTGCTACACTTTTGTTGAGTCACATTAACGAAACATTTTGGTCCACTTTAATCTGACTATATTTAAGTGAAAGTTTTTCTAAACATAAAATTTATGAATATACAAATATAATCTTTAGGGAAATTACTTATTTGTTTTAATGTCATTACTTTTAAATGAATTGTATGAGGTTTTTTTTTTTTTTTTTTTTTTTTTTGAGAATATTAAGTATTTTTAATACACAACGCATGAGGAGAGGGAAGAAAGTTTTTTTTTAAAAACTTACAGTGATGTATATCCAAAATGGCCTAACTCTTAGATACACAGTAAAATGAATTATATGAGGTTGATTATACATTCAAGAAAATTATATATATATATATATATATATGTATGTATGTATGTATGTATGTATGATTATTATTTAACTATCTAATGCAACGCATGGGATAGTGAATTGTAAATTGAGATTAAATTCTGTAAGGATGTGATGTAAAACTCATGTTTTACCATTCTAATCTCAGTCACATTATCTTATCACATATTTAAGAATAAGCACAACTACACCCAATCAATTTTATTCTTATATATAAATCCAACTAAATTGAGAGTTTATTGAGATATTATTAGGTGTGGTCAGATGTAATGAATTTTAAGTAAAATGCTGTTGTGGCAATCACTTATTGGATAGTGTAAAACATAAGTTTTACGCCCCATCCTTACCAAATTTGGACTCTTGTAAATTTAATTAATAAGATTCACTATTATGTGAGAGGAAGAGTAGAGCATTGAATAATTACTCTTTGTACATGTGACAACCTAAAATTGGATTACGATAATCTTTCAAACGATTCTCAAAAGAGTTAATTTTGGTTGGCTACTGACTAGTGAAAAATTCCCCTATGTAGAAGTACTATAAATTTCCATATTTTATTTTGGCACAATATTTAAGAATTTTTAGCAGACTTATGTATACGTCAAAATGGATAATAAACTATAAATACAACTGAAAATTATTATATGGCAGGTAAAAAAAAAAAGGTAACAATGTTTGATTTATTAGGATGTTTCTTTATGATAACACAATTCTCACTCAGGCACAAGAGTACTTGCCGCAGAAAGAAAAGATCAACAATCAACTAGAAAAAAAGGACATATAAATAACCCAATGTTTTTAACCAAATTTAATTCCCATATTTTGTTTTAGCCACCTCTTGCAATTAAAGTGAGCAAGAAATCCTTATAGTTCCCATTGGTTGTATCTTCAATTTTCTTGGACATAGGAACCCCAAATTGGTTATTGTACTCTTGTTTGATCTCCTTCATATCTGTGTCAGCTCGGGTTACAATTACTCGAGTAAGTGCTTTTTTGATATTCTTATCTGTATCCTTTGTCAATGCCGTGTCCAAGACCTTTTAAGAAAACAATATGATGCACAAAGATTAGTAGAAGTAATAATGAGAAAA